>LPNX010071646.1:46994-94250 GCA_001517045.1 Pseudotsuga menziesii | reverse complement strand
ATATATATATATATATATATATCTTCCTAGAACATAAGAGACTGACTGGGTAAATCATCCGAATGCATTCAGATTTGATTGGATTAGTTTAGTTTAAATTAAATTAGGCGATGGATTCCACCTGCGTGGCAAAGTAAAATGGCAAAAATTGTAGTTGGGTGGAATCAATTCCATTGACCCTTTAAACAAAAACAGACTCACCTGCCTGAAGATTGATTTTGATTGATCGAACGATCTTATCACAAGCAAAAGAGCCTTCATTAGAGGAAATTTCAATTTAAAATGGGCCTTCCAAAAATAATACAAATTCCATGTCATCATGTATTAGCCAATCAAAATGCTTTAAAATTCAAAAAGCGAGCACCACTTAAACAATTTTTTAATATATAAATTTGGGGATAGGTATCATAAAAAAACTACTTTTTCTGTTCGTATTTTCAACATATCTCCCTGTTTTTTTACTCAAATTTCGATCGAGAGAGCTTGTTGGATGCTAAATTAAATTCTGCATCCAACAAGTACCCACTCGGCATACTTTTTATAGGCCCCACTACCCCAAAAACAAGAAATACCTGAAAAATGTGATGATGATGTCATCATCACGTTTTTTTATAGGTATTTCTTGTTTTTGGGCTAGTGGGGCCCATCATAAGTATGTTGAGTGGGTAATCGTTGGATGCGTAATTTAATTCTACATCCAACGAGCCATCTCGATCAAAATTTGAGTAAAAACACAGGGAGATATGTTGAAAATACGAACAAAATAGTAGTTTTTTCTTTTCTTCCTCCAAAATTAATAAATATTATTTTATTATTTTAACTATTATTTTATTAATTTTCCTTAGAGGCCCATTTTGAATTGAAATTTCCTCTAATTATCCTTAGCCTTTGCCTTTCCCTATGCACTTCACCCCACTTCTATCCAAATCTATCCAAATCATCACATAGATACAATCAATCTCTACTCAACTAGAGAGTAGAACATGTGGTTAATAATTGTAAGAGTGATAAATATTTTTTTATTATATAGATTCGATGGCTTGGCTAGGTGTGCATTAATACAAACAATACCATCATTACCCTCTTTTATCACCCGTTTTCTTTATAACATATTTTTGGTTAAAAAATAGGGAAACCGCTCTCAATCTCGTAGTTATCACCAACAAAATTTTCTCCATCATCATTGCTAGCCTTACTGTAACAATTATATTAGGTTGCAAATTTGGTTCACATTCTCTCCTCTTTTTTTTCCTTTTAGAACATTATTTTGAACTTTGTTAGTCGCATTCGTCCACGTCCATATGTCACATCCATCACAGATATGGCATCATATAATGTTGTATATTCAAACATGGCCCCATTGGACCATGTATTATTGGTTAGGTGGCACCATATAATGTCGTATATGTATTATAGTAGCGTAATTCGGGTACGAATGCGGATACGAATACGATTAGATACGGAAAAAATACATAACAAAAAAATACAATACTAATAAAATACAAATAAAATATGAACTATATTGTTTCTAATAGATACACACAAATCCACGATCAAACTTGCTCTTTGAGAATTTATAATTAAGAAAATACAACTTCTAGTGTCTTCCTGTCCCGGACTTTTTTTTAAATCCGCTCTTTGTGGTTTTTCCAAAACTCCTGCCCCATGATTCACTATGGCAACCTAACAAAGTGTATAATGCATTCTTTGTTGGAATATTGAATACATCTTCTCACCCAACAAGAGTTTAGCAAAAGAAAACGGAAATACAAATTACCAACAAAATGCATTGCATAATGCATTCTTTGCTGGAATATTGAATACATCCACTCAACCAACAAGAATTTAGAAAAAAAATGGAAATATAATATTTGGATGCACACAAATAGAGTTTTTTTTCAGCTAATTATACAATATTTTATGTATTCCCAATAATTCCTTTTTGACAAAGAAATTGATCCACCTTCACCAGTACTACCAATTTGGCTGGTTGGTTTAATTAAAAGTTAGGTATGAGGCTTATTGGTTTAGTAAAAAATAAGGTGTTCGTACAACAAGGGGATTTTGAAAAATAGATTTGCTAAGAAGTTCATGATCTCAGTGCTTATAATTATAAATAGATTTATTGTTTATTTGTTCTAGATTATAGGTCATCTTCAAATTATAAATTATTTAGTAAAATTTTATGGTAAAGTTTTATAATGGAATTCATTGGATTAAGTGAAACTATTAATTTAGAAAAAATCCTTAAAAGTTTTAGAAGAGTTTTCACACAAAATGAAGTGAGTTTGTCCAATTATTAACTTTCTCAAACTAAAAACAATGAACTTAAATATATACAATCTGAGGTGCATATAGCTCCTAGAAACATATAAACATGTGAATGATGTACCAAAGATTCAAAATGGATTGTCATGCCTGGGGCTTTTTACTTAGCATTGTTCCTCCTTAAGCCCCCAACCAACCACTTTATATTCTTATTGTAATTTTGTATTTGAATCAAATTTCAATTGAATCACTGATTTCAAATTTTAATTGAAAACTTCTAGATCGGAGAAGATAAATATATGGCTCCCCTATAAAAGTCCATGTGATGCTCCTTATTCTTTAATGAGAAATGAGAAAGAATAGACAAAATCTCTTAAATATTTATTTTTTCAATTTTATTTATGGGAAATTGTTTTGACACCAAGATCCACTAGATGTTCTATGTGATTTATGCCAAATTTACACCCTCAATTTGGAAGAGGTGTTTATTTTAGTTGTGATAACTTGTTCATTGCCTAGGATCGGAGAGTCTTCCCCTTTATCATTTTCGAAGATTATATGAATGGGTTCTTGTGTTGTTTTTTTATTTTATTTTATTGCATACAGTTTTGATAAAATTTATGTTTTTTAATGTTAAATTAGTTAGATTTTACAGTTTTGATAAAAATCATGTTTTTTAATGTTAAATTAGTTGGACATCTTTTAGATTTGGCTATATAGTTGATAAATTCTTTTAGACTAGTTAAAATTTTCTTCAATTTTCATATGACTAATCCTTTTTTCCTTTTTTTAATAAAAAATTTGGCAGTTTTTCTTTTAATAAGACTTGGGTTTACCTTCCAAGTCGGGTCGGCCATTTTGTTTGATCCATGCTCTGTTTTTCCATATCTGCTGCCTTTTCTTGTATATCAGCGGAATATTACTCCTTGACTCATTTCGGGTTCTATTGGCCATCTATTCTCTTTGTATTCCCGCCGTTTCTGCTTTGGCTCAACTATGTCCATTTTTTGTGGTCTAACTTGGGACTGATACTATTCGGTTTGTATCTGTTCTGTTACTACTCTTCAAATTTTAATATAAAGTATTTTGTTTTTTTTTGGAAAAAATGATTTGGGTTTTGAAATATCACATAGTTAGTTGGGAATTATTGACTATGGCATTTATTCATTTTTTTAAAAGATGGTTAAAGGTCCTTTATCATTAAGGCATGAAAAAAATCTAAAATTGTTAATTTGTATTGAGAGAAGATTTTAAATATACAATGATATAAAGAATATTTAATATAGAAATATCCTATAATTTGGAAGCTGCAAATTATATATATTTTTTCCACAGAAACAAATCGTAATTATATTTATAAAACAAATTACATTCCACAGATGGCACAATATGAGATATTGTCCATTTAAAAAATCTTTGACCAAAAAGTCTTATAAATCTTATAGAGAGTCAAAGTAATCCTTCTTATCCCAAGGATTCTTACAAAATCTATCAAGTATAAAAAAGCATACCAATACATAGTGCAAATTATATATGTGTGTGTTTCTTCCCATAAAAACAATTGTTAAATTATAACATAAATTTATTTTAAAATATGCATTGTCTAATAGATTGTAACATCCATCTCTATATGTTGATGTAATACAATATTTCACAAACTAAAATAAAGTAAAATAATAACACACTATTTTCAAACCATTCTTTTTAATGGGTTTTTTGGCATTAACAATTTCCATGCTCGAGGACATTGCCATGGTGGCTCTTATTTTAATAATGTTAATTTTTTTTAAAGTTTGCAATATATTAAAAATAATTTTATTATTTTAATTTAAAATTACTTTTATTTTTTATACTATTTTTTTTAAGAAGTAATAGTATTTATAAATATTTATTTATTATACCTTTCTTATTAGTGATTATATATACCCTTAGTACTGATAATTGTTAAGTAGGTAAATGGCAAGAAACTGAATGATTTTTTTTTAAAACTTTTCTATTTTGGAGCGACATTACATTATTTTTTCTCACTTTTCATAAATTTATGTAACTATTAGTTATTTGTTAAAGTTTTATGTAAAAATTAAATCGATCATTATTATATTGAGATAAATGTATTTCATTCAAAAAAAATTAGAGTTACAATTATTTTTATAATTGTTAGGAGAATTAAAAAAATGATAAAAATCAAATTTTCATTAATTATATAGAGATATAAAAAAAAATCAAGTTTTTATTGATTGTGTAAATTAAAGATATTGTATTTGGTGGTTTTTTAATTGAAACTTTTTCCAAATCTTTTAGTGGAATAGGATATGAGCTAAATCTAATATGGAAAAGTATTTAGTTAATGTCTATTTAAATTAATTTGGCTTGTTCAATATGGGTAAAATTCCATGTTTTCTTAAATCATTAACCTAAAATAACTTTAACCACTAATATATCAAACTCTTTATCATTGACACCTTCTAACCATCAATTAGTAACAAATAAACCTACTAATCCTTGAGCAACAAACCCACTAGTATGCCTTGACCTCTAATCTATCATTTCCCTAACTACTATGGTTCACTATGATTGAAGTCAAACATAATAAACTATAGTGGAATATCAATATCTATGATTGATGCTACTAACCCACCGATATATATGTGGCAAACCCATAGATCCTTTCACCATTATTAAACCAATTTCTTATAATACAAAATAATCTATCTTAATAAATAACTTTATGAATTTATTACTAATTTTTCAAACATTTTTTAGGATAGTTTTGATTTTAGTTTCACTTGTTAAATATATTAATAACTTTTATATTCATAAAAATTTTAATGTTTACCTATTAACATTTTATACAAATATATACAATTATAAACAAAACTAATATCATAAACCTAAGTTTAAGACGAGGACTAGCTAGCTGCTTTGCAGCTATTTTCCTTGTTATTAATATAATATGCGCCTATCGGCGTTGACCGGATCAAGTTAACATGGGGTTGCGCAGCATGCGTTTACATCAATACAATTTATTTTAAACATACTTATTAAAAAAACAACGGCGTTGACGAATTCCAAGTTTACTTCTGGCTGCTGCACAACGCGCTAGTTATTATCCTCGATGGTTTTCTTACCCTTTATGACGGGTAGCTATACATTTTGACTGTTAAATTGTTAAATTAGCCATGGCGGCCAACTCTAACCCCATATGCAGGTAATTCTGATGTGAATGTCTAATACAGGGCATTTGCACTGTAATTTTTATGTTACTGTCCAATTCAGGGCATAGATAGGCGACATTCAATAGTGGTCGTCGACTCGTCGTAATCCTTCACGTTTGAGGAAGGAGCAAAGGAGCAAAGTTCATCGTTGACCTCCTCCATATCCGTTCATGGAAAGAATCAGCAATCGAGTTAAGCTCACCACATCCATCCAAAATATTGAATCAGCAATCGAGTTAAGCTCACCACATCCATCCAAAATGTTGAATCAGCAATCGAGATAAGCTCAATTCATGTGTTAAAGTCTAACATCCATCAGGGATAGATCGATACCGACTATAAGAACAGATCAGAAAACCCATAGAGCATCCATGTATTGAAATCCAACATCCATTCATTTTTGGCGATTGGTGATGCTTCCATGGAGCAGCCTCCTCCTTATAGCCTTCATCTGCCTCATCAGACCACCACTTTTTGCTGCACAGGCCATCAAGGAGGCTCTTCCAAACACCACTTTTGTCTTCGACGGATTCGATGGAAGCCATTTGATCTTCGGAGACGGTGCTTCACTCATCCGCTCCGAACGCGCGCTTGCCCTCACAAATCACTCCAATTTCATTTTAGGCCGCGCGTTGTATTCAATTCCCGTGCAGATGAAAAGCAACGAGACTGTTACCTCCTTCAGCACTACCTTCGTTTTCGCCATCGTGCCTCCTTCATCTGAGACAGGCGGACACGGAATTGCGTTCATCATGATGCCGAACAGATCTCCCGTTGGCGCTCTGGCATCCCAGTATCTGGGCTTGCTTAACGTCAGCAGCAACGGGAAACCATACAATCACTTATTCGCAGTGGAGTTCGATACGATCAACAATCTGGAATTCTATGACCCCGACGACAACCACGTCGGCGTGGACATCAACAACCTCATGTCGGTGAAGACTGAGCCTGCCGGGTATTGGCCGGATGGGGAGAACAGCTTCCATGGATTGAGCCTCAAAAGTGGACGAAACATACAGGCGTGGATCGATTACAATCATCCTCAAAGCCGCCTCAACGTTACCATCACGTTGGCGGGCTCGCCGAGACCGCAAAAGCCGCTGATATCTCTGAAAATTGATCTGGGCAATGTTTTGCAAGAGAAAATGTTTGTTGGATTTTCAGCGGCAACAGGGATGATCTCGGAAGACCATTACGTTCTCGCGTGGAGCTTCACCACCGAAGGCACGGCGCAACCCCTTGATGTGTCGCGTCTACCATCATTTGCTAACATGTATTCCAAACGACCGAACACGGGACTCATAGCGGGCGTCACTGTGGCCACTTTTGTTCTCTTCTCGCTGGCGATTGGGGCGGCCCTGATGGTGAAAAGAGTAACAAACAAAGAAACGATCGACGAATGGGAGCAGGAGTGTTGGCCCCATAGATTCACTTACAAGGAGCTCAGCATCGCCACCAGCAGATTCCGGGGTGAGAACGTTTTGGGGCAAGGGGGTTTTGGCAAGGTTTACAAGGGCGTTCTCCCTAGCAGCGGCCAAGAAGTCGCAGTGAAATGCATGACGAAGGAGTTCACTGAGGGAATGAAGGGCTTCGTCGCAGAGATCTCGAGCATGGGACACCTACAGCACCGGAATCTGGTTCGTCTTCGGGGCTGGTGCCGGAGGCATAAGCAATTATTCATAGTTTACGACTTTATGCCCAACGGCAGCTTGGATAATCTTATATTCGGGAACCCAACAACACTCCTACAGTGGCCCCTGCAATACACTATCCTGAAGGGTGTGGCGGCGGGGCTGCTTTATTTGCACGAGGGATGGGAGAAAATGGTCATCCACAGAGACATCAAGTCAAGCAATGTGCTTCTGGATTCTGAGCTAAACGAGCGGCTGGGAGACTTTGGCCTTGCTCGGCTGTATGATCACAAAGAGAATATACATACGACTCATGTGGTGGGAACGCTAGGGTACATAGCACCCGAGCTTATACACACGGGGAAGGCCACTCCCAGCTCGGACGTGTTCAGCTTCGGGATCTTGCTATTGGAGGTGGCATGCGGGAGAAGGCCTGTGGATCTGTCGAAGGACGAGGAGCAAACGATTTTGGTGGAGTGGGCGTGGGAGCTGTACAACCAGGAGAGGCTGTTGGAGGCGGCTGATCCGAACCTCGGGAAGGACGGATATGATGTGGGAGAGATGGAGAAGGTGCTAAAATTGGGGTTGTTGTGCTCTCATCCAGAGCCGGAGTACAGGCTGGGCATGCGCCATGTTTGCCAAATACTGGAAGGCGAAGCTCCTCTTCCAGACCTCTGCACGGATTCGTTAAACGTGAGTATTATGGATTCTTAACCCGTAGCTGGGTCTTTTGAGGTATATGACTTAAAATTTCAGGGCGTAGAGTTCAAGGAGAAGCGGTTCAGAATGAATATTTCGCTAAAAGGACGTGTCATGTGATATTGAAATAACAATTGGAATATTTGGCCAAAGGTGTGATGTGATATTGAAATAGTAATTTTTCATGTTATTCTTCTAAGAATAGATAATAACAAAAATTATTTAAAGAAAGAGTATGGTGTGATCAGAGATGGAATTTCGTTACATCTCTGCCTTCCCATCCATTAACGTTTTTTAACTTTGATCTTGCATGTCAGATATATTGAAATAATAATTTAATTTCGTCTTTAATTGAAATGGTGTGATGTGAGCAGAAATGGAATTTAATTTCGTCTTTGCCGTTCCAATTTTATCTTGCGGGTTAGACATATTGAAATAATAATTTTTCATGTAATTCTTTTGAGAATGGATTAGAAAAAAAATAGTTAAATAAATGATATGATGCGAGCAGTGATGGAATTTCATTTCATCTTTTCCCTTTTAACCAATATTTTTTAATATTGTGTATTTTTATATAATAGGTTAGATTTTGTTATGTTATTAATGTGAGAATGGATAAAAAAATTGGTATTTAAAGAAATGGTGTGATGTGATGATGATGATGGTTAACGTTCCTGAATTGTTTTAAAATTGTATTTTTATGCTGAAAGAGCTTGGATAGAAGAGTCTTAAGCTCACTATAATTTTGACAAGTTAAGAAGCTAGGAAGGTCGGTATTGCAATAAAGATTATGAAACTCAGATCTAATGTGGGTGTGCCTAGGGCACTCTAAGAGGAAGTGATTTTCATCGTCAATGTTCATATTCTCAGAGAGATGGCCACCCATGGTGTTTTAGGAACTTCCCAACTACCTGTTTCACTATGGAGCTCAAGAGAGTTCGTTATTATCATGGCTATATTTATTTTTTTCTTTGAACTAGTTCAAACAAAGAGATACTTTTGATCTTAGAGTAAAGTTGATGACCTCCTTATAATATCTTAATTTTCTTTTAGCCTAGAAATCTTTCTCACACCACATTTTCTCTTTAAACTTAGAACTAACAATATTTTTAATGTTATTAATATTTTACATCATTTTAGTCGGTTTCCCAATGATAACTTCCCTAAGCCCCAGATGGTTTTGGTTGTAATCAATGAATAAAATTTCATTTCATCTTTTCCCTTCTAATTATTTTTTTCTTAATGTTTTGAACATTTATCTTGAATGTCAAACATATTTAAATAATAATTTTTTATGTTATTCATGTGAGAGTGAGAATAAATGAAAAAAAAATTATTTAAAGTATTGCTGTGATATGATTCCTCATGAAATTTTATTTCTGCTTTGCCCTTTCAACTATTTTTTTTTAAAAGTTTTGAACTTTTATCTTGTATGTAAGACAGTGTTTAACTTTTTGAAATTTTATCTAACATGTCACACAAAGTTTTTTTTTAAAAACAAGAGTTTTATTTAAAAAATTACTATTATTTTTATTAAGAAAATTATTATGGTTTTTATTAAAAAAATTAATTTTCAATTAAAAAATATGTTGCTTTAAGGAGTTGAATTTTTAATTAACATATAAAAATAAACTCCTTTACTTATGTTTTTAATTGATTGTGTACTTTGAAAATAAACATCTCTAGGTGGAACAAAAAACCCTAATAACATGATGCACCTAAACTATATTAAAAAATAAACTTAAAAAACAAACTCAACATATCAAATTTTGAAAAGTTAACATGTTGCTTATATCAAATTTTGAAAAGTTAACATGTTGCTTCCCAAAGAAGTACTTTAGCAATAGGAATTGATTTGAAAGGCCAAATAAATATAATGTGCTCTTTGTAGAGGCCATTATTAGAACATATGGAAAACTTATATATATATATATATATAGTAGGCATAAGTTTTACTCCAATAAGTATATGCTTAATACACTTGATATTTTCATAATGAGCATGTGCTTATTACATTTGATATCTTGGCTTGAAATATAAAGCCATCCATGTGATAAATTTTTTTCCATTTAAATTAACAACCATGGTGTAAAACCTTATTTTAGTGTCTTTGTCCAGTACACAAGTACCTAATATCCAAATAACAAAAACTATTTCATGTTTAAGAAATAACATAGAATAGTTTCATTAAGATTTATTTTTTGATTATTATCAAATTTATAAAAATTTAGCCGGCACTGGTATGACTCATTGGTGATTTGCTTGATATGAATTCACATGTTGTAAAGGAGGTTATGAGTTAAAATCACACCCCTCCCATGCTTGAGGGCTAAAAATTATTTATAAAAAATTAAAAATAACATCTTACCATAATTTGTAGTGGCATAAAGAAAGCATGTTAATCAAATGGGAAAGCTTCAATCTAGTGAGAAGGTTCAATCAAGTGGAAGAGCAATCTCCCTAATAACATATATAATAACAACCACCTACGAGAGACCACTTATCTAAGCATAAACATAATTTTTATTAATATAAATTATTTATTACTTTTTCTAGTTAAATGGTTGTTTGCCACCAATTGCCCCTTATCCATGCATCAACTACGAGTTATCCACCCATAAACTACTAGTAATCAACTATATTTTATTATTATTATTTATTTTGAATTTGAAAAGTATTGCGTAAAATCAATCTTAACATTACACTTGTCTCATCCTCTCGCAATTTGGAAAAAGTATAAATGTTAATCCACCTCAAATTCTAAACTATAAACATCCATTAATATACACTAAAGTAATTTCTCTAGGTTTACCGTGTCGTAGAGTAAGGCCCCTTCAGATGGGTGCCCCCATATTCTCCACTGAAAAATAGGGTATCATTATAAATTAAATATTTATTTATTTTGTAAAAAAATTATATTATAAATATTAGGGAGTTTAGGGTTATGAGTAGTGTTTGGAAGTATTAGTTGCCAAATTCAATTTTTTTCATTGAAATTCTTCAACAATTTAGTATAAATTTTGTTGGAAATTGTAGTTTCATTTGGTTGATAGGAACTTTGGTAATGAAACTTTTCCTCTGGATTTTTGGTGAACATGCTATAACCAATAAGGAATTTGTACCAAGCCCAAGTGCTTGGTTCTAGAATCAATCAACTAACTAACCCGCATCAAGAAGGTTAAAATCTTAGTTTCAACCCTAGAAAGCAATAAGATGTATACTAATCCATATCCTCTTTTGGTTTTACTGTCATCCAATGTGAAACTAATAGAATAAATTAAGTTCATGGTTTAATTCATGAGTGATTCTTTACTTTATGTACTACATTAGGGCATGCGTTTGTGAGCTACCAGTGGGTCCTTGTGGTTGACTCGATGGAATCCCATGTTTGATTCCGTGTAGGGGGCAACTATATTGTTACCTGTGGGAGGTTGGTATTCCCTTCAACACATCATGTGACCATGATGATAGTTCTACTTACTACTGGTCAAATCATTCCCACTTGCAAATTAATATTGGCCCGACTCCATGTTTATATCATTGCGAAGGTTTTCATCTATACAATAGATTATGGCAAGAATTTTTGGTTAAAAAAATAAGACAGACCCTCTCCTTCCCAAGATGTGTTGAAAGGTCATGGGTCTAAAATAAATGACAAAGGATCTTGCATAATAGATTGGAGTTTTTATTGTACTCTCGCCACAACCCTTGCTTCCTAAGATGCATTAAAAGATCATGAGAATAATAAATGACAAGGCTCTTACAATTCATGAGTACGATTTAAACGATCGTAAGAATAATAAATGGCAAGCCTCTTACAATTCATGAGTAGCATTTGGAGATATATAGATGTGGGTGATAGGTAACAAGGGATATGAACTATTAAAACAATGAGACATACAAAATAAACGAAAATTGAACTTATATTCTTCTTATTCATCAATTCAATAACGTATTTATATAATATTACATCTAACTTATCTCCTCCTAAACAAGGAAAGGTTGAGAGAATATCCCAAACAACAAATGACTCATTCAACAACTTCATAATTTATAGGAGATAATAATTTTTGCAGAGTCCTATTTTATGTTTGTATAGAAATCGTCTACATATTAGAACACTCTTCATTAACATATAGTCTAGATTAACATCATCTCTAATAATCCCCTTTAATGTTTAACTTATTATTTAGTCTTCTTTTACTTGCTCATTTTTGTCGTCTTGGCTTTTATTTGGGTTGGCAAGCTTGTTATATACCTTATTATTCTAATGGGATATGTAGCTTACAGGTGTATTTAATTGGCATCCTAAGGGTTGTATGCTTGTGAAGTATCGTGCAAAATATATGTAGGTATTTAGAATGAATTAACAAAGCGAATACTAACATGTTGTTTACAAACTACCCAGAAATCCAATTACATATAAAAAATAAAGATGAATTAAATGATAGAAAAGGTATAAATTCAAACCATGAAAGAAAAAAACAAATAAACACCCTCTAATTATCAACTGCACTCTACTTATCAACTACAAGATCGTTAACACTTAGTCGCATTGGTATATACAGTAATCTGTACAAGATCGGTAACACATAGTCGCATTGGTATATACAGTAATATGTAGCAAACAAATTATTAGTTGTAAATGAAACTAGAAAGAAATTTTAAATGTTGTAGCAATATAATTAGAATATAAAGAGTATTGGAAATAAACTAAAATAATAAACAAAAACAAAAACATAGTACTTGCCTTTTTAGAGTGGACCCTTCCTCTACAAGCACTAAAGGAACTTTAATTGCTAAAATCTCAACTTAGTACAACTTAAAACTCAAGAATTCATGAATAGATAGGTATGGAAACAAAGATCAACTATATTTATCTATGGATGATCATAACAATATATGAAATATCTAATTACGTAATAGTGTTCACCTCGTGCTAAGCAGTGAATATATCCTCATATAGGCTCAATCACATAAATACTTAATAAACATGAGTAAATGGAAACATGCTTGAGAATAGATAGGTATGGAAACAAAGATAAACTATATTTATCTATGGATGATCATAACAATATATTAAATATCTAATTACATAATAGTGTTAACCTCCTGCTAAGCGGTGAATGCATCCTCATATAGGCTCAATCACATAAATACTTAATAAACATGAGTAAATGGAAACATGCTTGAGAATAGATAGGTATGGAAACAAAGATCAACTATATTTATCTGTGGATGATCATAACAATATATTAAATATCTAATTATGTAATAGTGTTAACCTCCTGCTAAGCGGTGAATGCATACTCATATAGGCTCAATCACATAAATACTTAATAAACATGAGTAAATGGAAACATGCTTGAGAATATAAAATTCTCAAGTCAGTGCAAAATAAAGTTTGTAAAAATAAAGGAAACAATGAAATAGATCAATCAAAATTGGTTTGCTTGTAAACGAGATGTTGAGTGGTGGTATCTTCAAGATTCTCAAGCCATTGGAAAACATATTCTGTGAAAAAAAAGAAACGATGAAATGAAGCAACTGAAATTGGTTTTCTTGTAAATGAGATGTTGAGTGGTGGCATCTACAATGGAAATATTGATCCAAATAACTTCTTGAATCTTTCTAATGACATACTGGAATATTCTTGAAGCACACACTCCATCATGACATTTTTTGTTCTGTGGCGAGCTACTCAAACTTTTCCACAATTACGATTTTGTAGTAGTGGATGTGCAACAACTATGATTCATGGTTCCCCAACAATGGCAATAGAGATATCAGAAATCCATAGCAATGGAGTGTAAAATCATATTAGGAACACAGTAACACCTAGAGTTGATTGGCACATGGATATGTAGTAGTAGTGACTTAGATGTATAGCATAGAATTTGCAACAATAATGAATAGTAGATCTGCAACAAAGAAAGACATGCAGAATGAAATATTGCAGATCTGTAGGATTCATATCAACAACAAAATAGAAGATTTGTAGCATATGTATTGTGGCATGTTCTATAGCATACCTCTTCCTGCAAGTTAGATGCAAGGCATATCGAATTATTATTATACATCAACATAATTCAATAAAATGTGATGAAAGGAAGGAAGAAAGTACCTTTCCAAAAATATGCCAATATGGATGAGGATATACTGAAAATGAGGATAAGTGGTAGAAAAAGGGTACATGTATAAATAAAATTTTGGCTAAAAATATGGAAAAATAAGGTCTATCATCTCTCCCCCCCTCTAAATGTGTTGCATGTCCCTACATAATTTACATGCTTAGTCTGAGTCAGGGTTTGCAATGGACCAATGCAAATCGTTGAGGTTATATGATGATTATCTAACGTCCCCTACTTCATTATATCTTGCATTTTTGTCAATGATCTACCAAGACTCATTTTTCTCATGTGGCTCTCATTTGTACAAATATGTAATAGCCCGTGTGTTAATCCCCATACATATGTAATTTGGAATTGTTTATTACTGTGGCACAGGGTTCCGAAAAAGGGTGAGTATTTAAGGACTTGGAGACATTATTATTATTTTGTAAATAATTAATTAATGAAAACAACTAGCACATCGGGGACCATTAAAAGAATATAGGATGCCTAGAGACACAATGTGAGGGGGAATGGGGACATTCCTAGAACTTTATAACTTATTTGGTTGATCTTGGTCCATATTTATGTCTTGGTAGCTTTATTAGTTGATTATCACCCAAACCTTGTACAATGGACCCAACTTTTGATTATTTTAGCCTATGTTGGTATTATTTATCCTAATTCATGCTTTACTGGGCATCCTTGGTGTCTGGGTGGGTGCCACTTGTTGATTGATCCCCTTTGGTGGTTTTGTAACTCCTTTGTGGAGGTTACACTTGGCTTTGTAACTCCCATTTGCAGAAGTGTTCTCTCACTGGCAATTTTTAGCCTTAACACCTCAAAAGTTGTATAAATAATTATGTAACTCCTTATGTAAATACTTGTGTATTGTGTAAATCCTTTTGTAACTCTTGTGTAATTCCTTGTGTAATATTAGAGGAAATTTCAACTCAAAATGAGCCTTTTAACACTAATTCAAATTCCATGTCATCATGTGTTAGCTAATGAAATTTCTTTAAATTTGAAATACTGTATAGGTTTTAAACAATTTTTAATATAAATTTGGGGATAGTTATCATAAAAAAAACTATTTTTTTGTTTGTATTTTCGACATATCTTTTTGTGTTTTTACTCAAATTTCGATCGGGAGAGTTCGTTGGATGCGAAATTAAATTTCACATCCAACGAGTACACACTCGGCATACTTTTGATGGACCCCGCTACCCGAAGAACAAGAAATACCTGAAAAAAACGTGATGATGACATAAAAAAACTTGATGATGACATCATCATCACATTTTTTCAGGTATTTATTTTTCTTGGGGTAGCGGGGTCCATCAAAAGTATTCCGAGTGGGTACTCGTTGGATGTGGAATTTAATTTCGCATCCACGGATCTCTCCTAATCGAAATTTGAGTAAAATCACAGGGAGATATGTCGAAAATATGAACAAAAAAGTAGTTTTTTTCTTTTCTTCCTCCAAAATTAATAAATATTATTTTATTATTTTTCTTAGGAACCCATTTGTTTTTGAAATTTCCTCTAATAATTTTCTATTTTGGGAAGATTCATTGGCTTGTGTGACACCTCATTTGACTAATTTTGATTCATCTTCATGGATGATGTTTCCACACATGAATTTGAGTGGGGTGCCTTGAAATTAGAATTTCTTGGGTTGGATTAGAGTTAGCATCTTGTGGTTGAATTCTCCCCCTTGGATTGACTCAAGTTGGATTACCTTGGTTTGGTTTGACCCCATTGAGTTAGAATTACCTTCTTTGGTCTATAAATCCATGTTTGATATCCTTGGTTTGGGGTTGTTTTGGATGGTTGTTGATTATGGGTTTTCATACCTTTGATGGTGAGATATTGGGAAACCATGAATGCTCTGCTATGTGAATGAACTTTGTGCTTGAAGCACTATGATATTGTATGGTGTTTGCAGTAATCCGAGAAAACTCTGGTGTAGTTCCACTATTTCCACTACTTGCCTCTGTCCTGGACCTACACATAAATCTCGATGGTGAATGGCAATATCTCAATGGCCTAGGGGCTCTAGATTACCATTGCACTTGGTAGTGGCGTGGAAGCGGAAGTATGTGGTAAGGAATATAGTTTTGGATTCTCAAATTGATACTTGATCTATTCTTGAGTGCACCTCTGTTGTATATTTGTGGCATCATCTCGCAGGTGGCTTGTCAAGGTGAGATCTGGCTTGCTAGTGCCAAAGGATGGGTGGAACGTGGTCTAGATGATGGCAGTTGTGCATGGATAAGATAAGTGATTTATATCATGTTTATTTAATTTAATTGGATTTGATATGATTTATTGATGTATTCACATGAAATTTTTGATGAAACATATGAGTTATTTATGGAAGAAATTTATCACAAAATTAAATCTATTTATGCAAGTAAATTTTATGAAGTAATTTGAAACTAGTTTTTGGGATTTTGTGCACAATTTTTTTGAGGAAATAATTATTTGGTACCTTTACTACAAAATTGACATTTATTTCCATTTTCATTATATATAATGTGTATTTTGATGATCAATAACCTCAAAATGGTTTAAGACACTCCTCTCTGATGCTTCTACCTTTTATTCAAAAACTAGTTCTTCGATCAAACTGTTTGGCAATAGTTTGGAGACTTACCACATGAAGTGTTTATAAAAATTCCCGAGTGTTCCTTTTATTATTATATATGATAAATACCATTTAAATTTGTGTGATAATGTGAGAAGAAATATTCTTGGTAGTGTTGGGGAAATGTCCACCAAAATTCTAGATCAATTTCCAATTTCTAGCTCCTTTAATGAAATTACTTTGAGTAGATTTCTGAGTTTTCCTATGAAGTGTTTGAAAAAAATTTAGAACGAGATATAGCTCTGTTATGACTGATAAAAAATGTTATTTAGAGTTGGAATTTCATTTGAATCATTGTATGAGCCATGGATTTAATTATTCTAGAGATTTCTAGAATTAATAGTCAATTCGGATGAGTAGAATTAACTTGTTTTGTGAGTTTTTTAATGGACTGTATATGGGTGGAAAGATACAACCATATGAATTTAGGTGACTCTTGATATGTTTTCCATGAGCTACAATAGTCATATATTTCTCTTTATTTGGCATTTGGAAATTTAAATTAGAAACTAGGTACATTCTGGTGAAATTGGTAAATAGTTTTTGGGATCGAATCTTTGTTTTTGGTAAAAGATGAATATATATATCCATATTCTCTATTATTGGTGCTTTAATTGTGCTGTATAATGCTATTTTCCAGATTTTTACCTTCACCTCTGTGTGCCTCGGAACTCGGTATGATTGGTTTGATTGAATTCCTTGCAGTGTTTATTAACTAATTGTATTGATTGAACTTGAAATATTCTTTGTTTATGTACTCAGATTAGATTTGCAAAAGTAATTTATTTTTATATACGTGCATACTTAAATATGTTTATAGTGGTTGTAGGTTCACTTTTGGTTCGTTGGCATGGTTGTGTGTTGAATTTGTCCAAGACTAGTTGTTAGTATTGACCGACTAGTTAACTAGTTCTTGTGGAATTATTTTCATAATTACTATGTTTAAATAATTTGAAAATGGTAATTAGGCCTTATTTACATGTTATAAGGTGTTGATTAGTAATTGGACTCGATAAAAAATGCTTAAGTAATAAACAAATGAAATTGGCTTGGAATGGATATGTGATATTACTAGAAGGTGTTATTAATCCATCCCAACCCTTGTATCATATGTTAGAATAGTTATCGAGTTTATTTTAATTTATTGGTAATTAAAGGGGCTTTGTCATGATTAAATCCTGAAAAATGAAATTCAATATTTTTTTAACTAATCCATTGTGCTAAAATGATCTAATTATTCTAAGAGAGCTAATGATATGTCCCTTAGACCCCTTGATATCCCAGAGGGACATTATAGGTGGTATCAAAGCTTAGGTTCCAACACTATGGTTGTTGGGCCTTCTACATATTTATTATCTTCTGTGTATGTGCATTTGGAGTTTACAAATGTTCTTAGTAAGATGAATTTAACCTCCTGTTGCAGTTGCAACTGTTTCCCCAAATTTTCAAAATTTGGACACCCTTGTTAATTTTAGCATTGCCTAAAATCATATGGATCCATGAACTCTTGTTGTTTTTGCTTTAATTTTGGACTACTTTGAGGTTCACTCTCTTCCTGCTTTTCGAAAAATTGCTTATGTTTGAAACTGCCGTGGTTGTGGGAATTAGAGTTTGGATGGTTGCCCCTTTGAGCTGCGATTTCTTTCTTTCTTCTCGGGAACTTATTTCTCATGCTAGCCACTATTTCAAAGGCCGTTTAAACAACGTATCGGAGCCATGTTTCCTTAGGAATCCTCCGTTGCGGAAATTGAATGATGATTCTTCTGCAGAAGGATCATGATTTCTCCGTTGTTGCGTCAAATCGTTGACTTGTTTAGAATATCGAAGTTTGGTCGAGGTTGAATCGGGACATTTGGTCTTTGTAAAGCCACTGTTTCGGAAGTGAAGCATATTTTTTGGACCGATGTGAAACTTCAAGTTGTTCCGAGCACTTAGTGTTTTTCATTGACTTGGCGTCATAGCAAAAGTTATGTTTTGGATTGAAGGCTGTAGTCTATTTATCTTCCGCCCTTGCGGCTCCCAAAGCAAACTAGGTATCCGCCATGTAAATTCTCCACCCGTCAATGCTTTGTTAGGTTTTCGTCACTTGTCTGTAGCCTTTCCTCTTCCACCCTTGCGGCTGTGTAATGCACTAATTTTCCGGCGTTGATGTCTTTCCGCTCGTCGACTGGGAACTCTTCCGCCCAGAGTTTAGGTTTTAGCTTTTTCGACTCCGATAAACGTAACGGTCCCACGGAGCCCATTGTCTGTTTGAGACCCGTTGATGTAGCTATAAGTGAGACTACCCGACCGATGTTTTGGTGTTTTAAGCCGTCGATCAGTTTTTCTCTTTCCGTCGTTTGTGAGTTTTTTAAACCCCTGTGTGGGCGAGATAGTGTTTTCATAACAAGAGTGCAGTACAGGGCCTCTTTTGATAACTAGTCGGTTTGTTAATATTGTTTGAGTTTATTAAAAAAAAAATATGCAGTCCTAACTAATGATAAATGTCGTTTAATTGTAGACGGACTCAATATATTTTTACAAATTACTACTGCGAAAAGGCGTAGCTGGGAGATGGAGCAGGAGAAAATTGGCTGGATAGTGTTAGGTAGAGTTCGTGCTGAAATTAGCGGGATCTCAAGGAGGACAAATAAAAGACAAGACAGAATCAATGATGACAAAATCCCAGGCTTGGAAATATCCATCAGTTACCGAGCAGATCTCATTTTGTTAAGTACTCATAAGTTGAAATCTGAAAACATAACGCATGAAGTGAATCATGAGTACTCATGAAAAAGACAAAATGGTTATCTTCGACGGTTTTGAGGAGCCTAAAGGTCACACGGTTGGGGCATCCCAAGGGGTTGGCTGATTTGGTTTAAATATAGGATAGTTAGAGTTTATAGGGGCTTTTTCCCTGGGAAAACTTGTGAAATATTGTTTGTAAGAGGAACTACTTTGTTTTACAATAAGAAATTGCAAATTTCGCCTGTTTGAGAAGGTGCTATGTGGAATGTTTCAATGTGATAAAATGAACAATGTTGAAGGGGAACTATTTCATTTTTGACTGTGTTTCATTAACTGTGAGAGCATTCTAACTTTTTGAACCTATGTTCTTGCTTGAATGTTCTCTAGTATTTTCTGTGATATTTTCCACTATGAGTAATGGAAGTTTTAACTATTGAAGAGCTATATTGTGGTGTATACTTTCATTCATGTTTATATGTTTGGTTCTAGGAATAGTTATCTGTGATTTGCTATAACATGTGAACAGTATTACATTACTCGTGAATTAATATCTAGCTCTCTAGAGATAGCCTAGTTAGTATTTATTTTTTTGCTGTGTGTGTGATTTAGATGTTTGAGAGTTTAAGATGAGAGGTAAGAACCTGTGCATCACATTGTGAATACTCCTTGCATTCTTTATCACTCTGCATGTTAAGTAGGCACTTGCATATCATCCTTTAAGTCAAAATACAAAAATATATACAGTGGGCCGGGCCGCAACCAGTAAAACCTTTTTTTTTTGTTACTTGACCTACGGTAGCCGGACCATAAACCGGACAGATTCCCTACACCAAATAGTCACAGGTTAGTTGGGAACGTAGACTGGGGAGAATCCCTTGCTGTTGCTGCCTGCGATTTTCCAGGCCTCAACACCTCCCTTATGTTAATAGAAGAATAAGAAGCCTCACTTCATAGATTAGCTCGTTGTATGCCTTATAATTAATTAATATTGCATATTGGTTGTTCAATAAATTGATTGGTAAGTACTATGTGGTGCATATCTAATAATTGACTCTGACTTGGTTGGTTGATGCTTGTGCATTGCCTCTTTTACTAATTGAAATTTTAATTTTGAAATTCTTCTTGTAGTATGACTTAATTACTGGTACATTATAATTATTAATTATAAGTAAGTAATTGTCATTATAATAGTATGTACTATGTACCATTATTAGTATTAATTTAATGATAACTTATTAAGATGATATAATGATATTATTATTAAATATTAATATGATTTTTAAGTGGCATTTATACCCTATATGGATTTTGTATTTTCTATGAATGGTATGCTTTTATAGTCTTATTGCGTTGAGAGGCGCTCTACAGCCCAGTATGGGGGAGATCTTGTAACGTATGTAACATTACGTAATGTTACATAATGTTACATGGATGTTGGCTTTAAAAAACAAAACTTTTAATTATCATCCAAAATAAATGTTGGCCACAAAAACAACCTTAATATGGGAGAGATGTTGTAATCTTCCTACCTAAAAAATAAATAAAAAAATTAATTATCGGCCATAAAAAATGTCGGTGAGAAAAACAACAAAATATAGGGGAGATGTTGTAATGTTTCTACTTAACAAAATAATAAAAAATAATAAAAAATAAAAAATTTCAATTATCGGCAAAAAAATGTTGGTCGAGCACATGGTTTTAAAACCATGTGCAAGGCTCCTAAAAAACCCATGGTTTTATTGTACATGGTTTAGGAGGGCCTTACAATTGGTTTTAAAGCCATGTGAAAGGCCTCCTAAACAACCCATGGTTTTATTGTACATGGTTTAGGAGGTAGTTGCAAATGGTTTTAATACCATGTGCAAGGCCTCCTAAACAACCCATGATTTTAGGAGGGCCTTGCACATGGTTTTAAAACTATGTATGGGGGAGATGTTCTAATGTTCTTTCCTAACAAAATAAAAAATAATAAAAAAATTATATGCAGCCATAAATAGTATTAAATATTAATAATAAAAATATTATTTCAGGACCTTAAATAAAAAGATGTGCCTTTTGGTCTGAATCACATTAAAGTTAATAGTTGAGTGCAATACTTAAGAAGAGGTCTGCACCTCCAAAGATTTGATCCCTCTCGGCGCTTGATAGAGCCTAGGATTTGGATCTATGTTGGTTTATGCCACTTGGATGGTGGTGGTTATAAGGATGAGTAACTCCTTGGCTATTTTAGGAATGGGAGACTTGTCTAAATGGCCTTCCCATTATTTATATTAATTTATGCATGTATAATGTTTTTATACTATTTATTAATTATTACTATCCTAACTTATCTAATTAGTTAGTGGTGTAAGCCACTTGTAGGTAAGTATAGCTATGGACTATTTTTGTATTCTTGTGTTTAATTTATGTATTTTGGGGTTAGTGGTGGCATTATTATTATCCTATCTATCTTACTAATTTATTTATTGAATGGAGGAGAATGAGCCACTTGTCTCTAATGGTTCATATTCTCTTTTATTTTATTTATTTTACTTATGGAAATGTAACTCCTAATCTATTTTTGGAGGAAATGAGCCACTTGTCTTTAATGACTTGTATTCTCTTAATTTTATTTATTTTATTTTAGGTCTGTAAGTAAGTAGTATATAAGTGCAAGATAATATTATATATACATGACATCGACATAAATATGTATAATATGATACGTGTGATATGTATAGTTTTTAAAAGCATATATAAGAATAAATGCATTATTATATAAATGAATGCTTGTATGTTTGTATATACTATATGTATAGAGGTGAACATATGTAATGATGTTGTCACCCACCTATAAAATCCATAAATAAATAAAAACAAACTTCCTTTACTCTATTATTCATTATTTTGTCGTAACATGTATTTTTTGTCGCAACGTCTTATATTTGTCTTCACATGTATTTATGCATGTAATTTAACTGGCACTAGTTAAATGTTTGATGGACATGTTATCCCACTTGTGGCGTTGTCTTTGGGTGACGATGACCATATAGACAACTTGCCAAGGTGATGTTTTCAATGCTTTATGTTTATTTTAAAGTTTGATTGTTTAGGACCTAAGCCTATAAACTAAGGCTGGGTCCTAACTAACCCTAAAGGTCGCCCCCCCTCCCCCATCATTATTAAACCCACCCTTGTAAAAATATATAATTGGAAAGGGGGTAAATTAAAAGTTTGTTTAAGGGTTTAAGATGGTTGGAAGAATGACACATGTATTGGTTTAAATGTTTGATTAAAATCTTGGAGTATGGTGATAATAGTCACCATAGTTGTGACCCTAGCCACAACCATACAACATTGGGTTCTATGTCGAAGGTTTGGTCTGCAATAAATGTAAAATGAGAGGAAGAAGGGAATTCCAGTGCATAACATTCATGACTTAAATTAAAGTTCTAAAATATGGCTTGGTCGTGAGTTGAAAGCACAACCAGGAACATTCAATTCCATGTTTAACTTACATGTGATGTGGTCCAAGAGGGATCTTAATCCTCCACTTGTCACGATCTCATGTCATGGCTTTACCAAGGGTTTTAAGGCGTCTTTAATCTATCTGAGCATTTATTATTGCATTTGTTTGATATATAGTTTTTTCTATGGAAGAAAAACTCATCCATTCATGGCTGCACTGCGCAATCTTGCTCAATCCTAAGCACAATATATTAATGGAGGTTTTCTTCTTGTTTCTGAGTTTTACTTGAAGGTTTTTTAATCTGGTAGAGGCGAAACGACCACTAATACAGCCTCAACCAGTCTGGTTTAATGTGGTATATGAGCGAAAGTCGGTCCTTCTTTGATATTTCGCGAAGGCTTACAACCTACCTAGCCTTAACCAGGTAATGAAAAAAATCTTATTTTAATTATATGAATTTAAATATTTTAAAGGTTAAAAACCAATACCACGTTTAATGTGGGGTTTTCAATTGTTATGCAGGTAAGGTGAAATAAGGAGAATACAGGAGGATTCGACCTATGGTCCTCTCTGCACTCAGTTGAGGTGAGTTTTAGTCTTAAAGTCCTTCTGCATTAGTCATTTCTTTTCTAAGGAAGTGGTTGTTTAAACTATGTCTATTTTTTTAATGTGCAGGTGGAGTTCAATGGCTAGAGAAATCTTCAAATGAATTCTAGCTTCAATATCGAATCCCATGCTTCGTTTGGTTAGGTAACGGTTTTACCCTGCCATGCTTTTCCTTATTTAGTTACAGTTTCCATTACATGGTTTTTGACACTATATAATATGGAATGTAGGTTTATTAATCCTGGCACTATGAGAGTGGAGACAGGGTCATCTCCTCTCAGGCCTCCTTCTTCCCTGGGAAAGGTGAGGAAATTCCTATAACTCTGTTTAAGTTGAAAGAATGCAGTCATTAAATTTGTTACTAACAACCATATTAATGCTCGTCGGTTGTTTGTTGTGCATGTATCCATTGACGTGGTTGTGCTTGGTATTCACTAATGGATCCATCAACAACCAATTGGTAGGGTTTAAGTAAATCTAGGTTACAGTGGTTTCCCATTGGGTTCACAACCCACAAATGGATAGGGCTTTCACTGCTACTGTGAAGAGAAGTTAAAATGTTTTGTTTTAAAACCCTATGGGTCTGTACTTCGCTATTTTAACAAAAATGATTCACAGTCGTTCATGTTTAAAGGTGTTTGATATGCCATCCTATTCAGATGTACATTACGTTTTTGTTCTTCAATAGTGGATGCCAAAAGAAGGGCTTACAACCACGATTTTTAAGGGTTGTAAAACTTTGTTGATTGAAATAATTCTATTGAAGCTCAAAGATTAATAATGATTGTTATTTTAGTTGATATGATTCGATTGTGGCTGAATTCTTTGACAAAGCTACTATCCTGGGTATGGATACCCGTGAATAATGGTTTTTCATTTAAGTTTAATTGATCAAAATAGATTTACTATGTCATTAACTGGATTTTATTGTTGTTTGAGTTATTATACGGATCTGTGAGATGGACATGTATTGATTTTTTTATAAAAGAGTATATTTTATTATTGCTGAGTTGAAACATCGATATAGAGATTCACGATCTAGATGTTTAATAAATGGAGAAGCCTTTCATCTCTGTTATGTATATCTATGAATAATTTATACGATTGTCTACTATCTCTTTGTTTAGTGTTTATATTCTTTGATTTCTTATTGGGGTTATTCAATTTGTTGTTTACTTGGGGATTCCTCCTTTTAAAAATGGTTGTTAACTATCGGGTTGTAACTATAGGTATTCTTAAAATAAATTTTTAAATTGGAATAAGTTGTAATCTGTAAGGATTCATCCTTACATTATTATCATAATTGATAATATATAAATATTTATTATTGAATTGATAATTATTACATTGAATTTGTGCGCTTTATACATATGAAGAAACACCAATTAAACCATGTGTCCTTCCAATGACAAAATTTACATTAATAATAATAACTAAACTAATAGATAATAAATTAGTAGTTGTAATATACTTTTGGTATATTACAAGTCATCCTTCTCTGAAAATATTCGACCACAAATTTTCTTATGAGCAAGCTGCAACTGAAATTCTTGCCATGAATAATGGTGCCATGGTTTAGTAGTTCTTGAAATATTTGGTTGCATTTCCATTCAAATATTTTCTTACATGTGATTCTGTAGATGGACGCATAAAAACTATGCAGAGTATTCTTCTGAGCTTCTAATCTGATGGTGTTCTTTTGACCTTCTATTTTGATGTATATTTTTTATATTTATGTATGCTTTGATATGGTTTTCTTATCTGTAGTGCCAACTATTACTAATATACTTACTTTTTGTCTGACAAGCTTGTATTTATTTGTTCTCTGGGAACCTTTTGAAATTCTAGAATATTTTGAGTTGTGACTACTAATAGAATGTTCATATCATCATTTGTCACACCATCCTCTGGGTTTTGTTCTTCTACGTTATCATGATTAAGGTCATTTTAACACTTTTATTTTCATCCTTGCATTCTTCTATAACTTCAATTCTCTCATAATTGTTGTTAACATTGGTTTTATTGACTTCATTGACTTTTATGACAACATCATTTTCTTTACAATTGATATTGACTATGTGATTGATAATATCATTTTGATCTTTCATATCTGTGTCTTCTACTTATTCTGTTTCATTGTTCTTGTGATCGTCCTTCTTAACATGTCCTTGTTCTGGAACCGACGTATTAATGTGCCTTTCTTACCTACCTTGTAGGAAGCCACAACAACTTTCTTGTAGGCGAGCATACTTTTTACCAAGTATCACATTTTGAGGTTTGAAGCTGGGATGTCTTTTCTTATCCCACTTGGTCTCTAGTGGTATGGATATTTTGTGAGGAGGGGTATAAGGAGTTGGTTGGCTAGGATTCCTTTCCTTCCTGGGGGTGGTAGCAATTTTATATTCATCCCTACTTGAATACATAGGACTCACAATAGTCCTTTGTTCTTGTTGACTTGGTAACTCAAGAAACATAGTTACCTTTTTTGTCGAGGGTGTAGATCCCAACACTTCTTGGCCCGAGAACTTAGAATTTGTAACATATTCTTGTTTTCTAGTTGTAGTTCATTTTTCTGTTATGAGTGCCTTGCTTCACCTAAGAACTTGGGAGTCAACATAGATTGTTCCTTTATGATAGGAGTCCCTTCTTCTGACGTGAGTGTTGATGCAGATGCTAGGTCTCTTTGGCTTGAGCACTCAGAAGTCCTAACATCTTCTTTTTTACTGGTCATAGTCCCTTCTTTTGTCAAGAGTGTCAATGCAGAACCCATCCCTGCTTGAACTGAGAACTTGGGAGTCAAAATAGTCTGTTCCTTTATGATAGGAATCCCTTCTTCTAACATGAATGTTGATGCAGATGCTAGCTCTATTCGGCCTGAGCACTCAAAATTCGCCACAACTTCTTCCATGATTCCATTTTCTTCTATTGTGGGTGAAAAATCAATTTCCATCTCTTTATTTGGAAATTCTAAGGGCGTAACCTCTTCTTCTATCTTAGGTGCCATAGCAGCTTGCATTCCCTTGCTTGAAAAGTGAGATGCCACAAAATCTTCCTCTTTAAACTGACTTAAGGGGTAGGGCGCATGTGCCTTAGATTGTTCCTAGTTCACATGTTAGTTAGTTTGTTCTTATTTTCATCGTATTATCAACCTTTTCATTTAATCAACTAATTCCTTGATATATTCATGTAGAACTTGAGCTGCCACGTCGATATCCTATAGATATTCACTTCAAGCTCTATGGGGTTTGTTTCTTTAATATCCCATTTAAATTAATTTTTAACTTCCTAAGTTGGTTTATCTCGTTTGAAAAACCCATAAACTCCTTTATTGAAGACCATTTTATATTACACAAAATCTTCATTTTTTATAATAATAATAATAATAATAATTAATTAATTAATTAAAATAATAATTAATTAATTAATTAATAATATTATTATTATTATTTTATAAACTATATATATTGTTTTAATATATAGTTTAATTTTTGTTTGATATATATATATATATATATTTTATAATACTATTATATAAAAATATTATAATAATATTTATTATTATTATTTTTGGAGGGTTCATGTGGAATGGCAAAAGGAGTTGGTGCTTATCAACGAAGGAGGAGCGCAAAGATGGGAAGGGAGCAGGTTGAGGAGGTGGAGATGGCTACATGGGAGGTCAAGGAGACTACGAGTAGGTGAGTTATATGGTGGCAACTTACGATTTTGAATGGTTAAAGTTTTGAATTGCAGCGTGGAGAGAGAAAAGAAGATGAGAGGAGAGCAATGTAATGGATGGCGAGTAGGGTGTGTCGTGTTTGGAGCATAGAATGGAAGCTATGCAGCATACGAGTGGGAGGAAACGTAGAGTGACAGATGGAGTGGAGCGTGGGATGGGAGGAAGGGGTCACGAGGTACTGGAAGACTGCACATGGTAGCTGAGGGCGAGGTTGGGAAATCGACGGGGGGGAGAATTGATGGAAACGTGGGTGGGAGGAAACATGGAGTGACAAGGGGAGTAGGTCACAACGAGAGAGAGAATGGAAGGAATGTGTGCAGGACGGTGGATGTTGTGGAATGAAGGAGTATGGATGAGTGAGAATGAAAGTTCCAGGAGGAAGAGAATGGGAAAC
Organism: Pseudotsuga menziesii; assembly: GCA_001517045.1. Classification (NCBI taxonomy): domain Eukaryota; kingdom Viridiplantae; phylum Streptophyta; class Pinopsida; order Pinales; family Pinaceae; genus Pseudotsuga; species Pseudotsuga menziesii. The sequence continues at coordinate 66,766 of LPNX010071646.1, read as the reverse complement.
AATGAAAGAGAATGGGTAGGTGGGGGAGGAGCAAAGCAGGAAGCGTGGAGGTGGCAGTGCAGCGTGAGGTGGAGGTGGTTGCGTGTAGGGAGGATGATGTGTCTAAGCACATGCAATAGAGTCGGTGCGGGGGTGGAAATGAGGGGAGTGGCACAAATAGATATGGGGGATGAGAGGGTGGAGAAGAATAAGGAATTGCATGGAGTTAATCTGTGGAGTGTGCAAGCAGTGGGAACACAGGTGAAGGTGGTGGCGCAGGAGGTGAATGGAAGCAGAGAGGTGTGCGTACTGGTAAGTAAGAAGAACAAATTGGTGGAATGTGGAAGCACTGGGAGATGGATAGGGGCACCGAAGGAAGTATATGATAATGCAGAGAGCCAATCTTAAATATCTAATACCACTTGTAAGGATTCATCTCTAGATTATTATCATAATTGATAATATATTAAATATTTATTATTGAATTGATAATTATTACATTGAATTCGTGCTCTTTATACATATGAAGAGACACCATTTAAACCATGTGTCCTTCCAATGTCGACAGTTACATTAATAATACTAACTAAACTAATAGATAATAAATTAGTAGTTGTAATATACTTTTGTATAATACGTTTAATTGACCGAAATAGATTTACTATGTCATCTACTAAATTTGATTTTTTTTAAAGTTATTATACGGATCTATGAGATGGATATGTATTTATTTGTTTTATAAAAGAGTATATTTGATTATTGCTGAGTTGAAATGCCAATCTAGAGATTCACGATCTATATTTTTAATAAATGGAGAAGCCTTTCATCTTTGTTCTATAAATCTATGAATAATTTATACAATTGTCAGCCATCTCTTCGTTTAGTGTTTAAATTTTTTGATTTCTTATTGGGGTTATTCAATTTGTTGTTTACTTTGGGATTCCTCCTTTTAAAAATTGTTGTTAACTATTGGGTCATAACTATAGGTATTCTTAAAATCATTTTTTTAATTGGAATAAGTTGTAATCTAATATAATATAGAACAAAGATAAACTCTATATCAAATCCTAGGATCTTAGGGTATACAATTAGTTTTGAAAGACTTAGATCTAACATACATTTAAAATATTTTAGAAGAAAAATGTAAACATACTTAAAAATGTTAACAAGATCTATGGATTGGGCATTACTCTGGTTGTCCAAGTATGGGGTTAGTTGATTATGATACATTCGTTCAGATTCCTTAGTTATACCAACATTATATCCACTCTAATATGAGTATGGAAGCCCAAACATAGATTAATTGATAATATAACTAAGATAATAAGATTTGCAATTCTTTTACATTTCGTAAATAAATAACATTTTATACTAAATTATAACATGAAAATAGGAAAATGTTAGGAACATATGTATAGTATAAATCACTATAAATATAAATGCATTTGCGATTCATATCTATGCTCGGTCTATAATTTATCAATACTAAACAGATACGAAATCGAGTAGGGAACTTAACACCACTGTTGAGAAAACAGAATTGAAGTTGTTGTTCCTCTCAACCAACTCCTAGATCATCCAAGTATTACTTGCTCGACAAGATGCTTAGCAAGGACAAAATATGATCAATGCACCATCTATTGCATCAAAAAATCATTTCCCCATGCATCGCTAGCCTCCTTCTTTCTTGATGGATATACTATTATATAGTATTTTTCTTAAGACTTGGTCATTTATGAGCTTCCTACTCTTTAGAACTCCACAAGGAGTCTGAACATGCTTTTGGGGAATAATACTCCTGCATCACTTTAGTTCTCTTTCACGTCCCCTCCCATCCGAGAGGACGTGAATAAGGCACTGTTGCTATCATTTAAGCGGGGAAACTAGCCCCGTGAACATAACAATAAAAATGCATTGAATATAAAAACATACACAGATGTAATCTACAATGGAATAAAATACATTCATCAAATCATTCAACATGTTCATATAATTCATTAAAACAAATACAGTTGCAGAGATTACACACAAGAGACACTTATGTTGAGAAGAAGCTTGTCTTGCAACTAGCTATGTCACTGGAATGTTCCACCCAACCATAGGATAGTGCGCTCATCAATATCTCAGCACCACTTCCACCCTTGATATGGGAATGATTCCCACAAGGAATAAGGGAACACTAGAAATTTAACACATAGCCAAATATATGTCAAAATTCAGTGAGGATAAAACTACATTTGGGTTTATTGGGATGCTAAAGAGGTGGAAGGTTGAATTTCTAAACTAGTGGGATTAGCCATAGAGCTATGGACACCTACACAAGATTTGGATTGGATTTCCCAACACCTACACAACCAACACAAGTAATCATCCCTTTCTGTGCTACACAATCCCTCAGGCTATTCCTTCCCTTTCAGTTCTCTTCAGGGTGTGCAAGAGGGAATAACCATCCCCTCTTGATATCTCTATGTGATTCCTTTATACACTAGGTTTATCAAGCTAATTCTTCCCTCTTCCACTCCAAACCGGTTCACACCAAAACACTGGATGAACACACACAAAATGCAAGTTCTAGGTTTGAGGAAAAATGTCTTGGGAGACAAAAAATGAAAAATGGAAGATGGGTAAAACATTCCCTTGATAGAAATTAGGTTTCCAGAAATGTTTATGGGCTTCACGTGGCCAAAACGACCTCAACAAACACCCAAAAATTGTGGGTATCTTCTACCATTTGTTGTGCAACCAAAAACGGGTTTCCCCAATTGGGTAATGAGGAAACAACAAAAAAAATGTCAAGGAAAGATCCCATCCACTGAACATTTCCAAATCAACTTCCCAACCATAGGGAAAAATGAATAAATTTGCCAAAATGTGAATGGGTAAAATGCACAAGAGCTCCAAAAACAAGAGGAAGAGGAGGACATGAATGCATGATGGAATGGGAATACATTTTTGGGTTTCTACTTGACCAAGAAGTCAAAACACAATTTAAAATAAAAATATGGCTTCTCAAATTCGAATTTGATTGCCATACTCTTCCCATCCCCATGCATTAACTAACTCAACCAATTTATGGAAGGGATAAATGATTGGGCATAAAAGACAAAATGAATGGTTGAGATTTTGATGGGTTCTCCCTTCGACATTTGGATAAAAATTGTTGGCTCAAGGGTTTGAATGATTTCCCCCGTAATCCTTAAGAAATCATGCCCCCATCTCTTTAGTGTTGCATTAACATAGCTGGTTCTAGGTATTTTGATTAAGTTGCTTATTTACATGATGTCCAAAATATATTGTGGCATCGGTTAGCACGATAACCATTGGCATCAATTTTAATTTTCGAAACATTACAATAAATTGATGGTGGGGTATTTTCCTTTAGTCTCACACCATGATTAAATACAATGTTTACATCATATACATTTTAATGCAAACGAGGTCAAAACTGGGGTGTTACATTCCCCTCCCCCTTACAATAGCACTATCCTTGGTGCTTTACAAAATTGAACAAACTGCTACAATGGAATTGCCCTTAGTTCTCCGCAGAATTGAACAAAAATGGATGTGTCAATCACATGTAATCCTCCATATCCCACGTATCCTCTTCAAGACCGTAGTGCTCCCATTCCACCTTTACCTGTCCTATGGCTTGATTCCGGAGCATTATGACCTTCTCGTCGAGGATGTGCATTGACTCAATTTGGAACTCTCCCTCGGGTTCCACCTAAATCACATCCCAATTTATCACATGGTTAAGATCATGTACATATTTCTTAAGCAAAGAAACATGAAAAACATTATGATATCTAGCGCTAACAGGAAATGCAAGTCTATATGCAACTGGTCCTATTCTTTCAAGCACTTCAAATGGCCCAAAGTATCTAGGTGATAGCTTGGAACAACTTCCAAGCTTGAAGGAAATCTTCCTTTCCCTCACTCTGAGGTAAACATGATCCCCAACATTGAATTCTTTTTGCACTCTATGCTTATCAACATAGATTTTCTGTCTGTCCTGGGCTGCTTTCAGATTTCACCTGATATTTGCAACCTCTTCCTTCATTTCCTTGAGAAATCATGGACCAAGAACAATCTTGTTCACTGTATTATTCCAAGTCACTAGTGCTCTACACCTCCTTCCATACAAAGATTCATATGGACTCATCCCCAAGGATGCTTGATGTCCATTGTTATATGCAAATTCTACCAAGTGTAAATAATCTTCCCACTTGGTTGGTTTTTCCATGAATGTATTCAAGAACTTGATTCACTCTCTCTATCTCCCCATCAATTTGAGGATGGTAGGCAGTGCTGAAGTTTATTTTTGTACCCAAATATGCAAACAAACCCTTCCAGAAATTGGAAGTGAATTTGGCATCTTTGTCAAAGACTATTGCCTTAGGAAATCCATGAAATTTGAAAATATCCTTCATGAAATGTTTTGAAATGTAACCAGTCTTATGTGTGGACTTAACCAGTATAAAATGTGTTTCCTTTGTCAACTTGTCCACCACAACCATGATGGAATCATGTTTTTTCCAAGTCATTGGAAATATCGTAATAAAATCGATCAAAATAATTTCCTATTTCCATTCTGGAACTGCAAAAGGATGCAATAAACCTGCTGGGTGTTGATTCTCAACCTTTACCTACTAACATTTCATGCACCTTGAAATATATTCATCCATGTCCTTTTTTCATTCGTGGAAAAAAATACTTGTTTTTTGCTGTAGAAATTATCTTCTAATATCCCAGGTGACCAGAATATGGATCTTGATGGATATGCCTCTTGCATATCACTCTCTAATTCTCAAGTGGATTCCTCTGGACTAAGATTCTTCCATTGCAACTTGAATTATCTGATGGTACGGTTCCATTGTAAAAGTTCTCTCCTGTCAAGAATACGTTTTGGTTCCACTGAAAACTCTCCTTCAGGTTACACCTATATAACATTCCAGTCAATCACATGAGTAGCATCATAAATGTATTTCTTCATAATGGAAACATGAAAAACATTATGTACTTTTATTGTAGGTGGTAATGCTAATCGATATGCTACTAGTCCAACTTTTTCCAAAATTTCAAATGGCATGCAGTACCTGGGTGCCAAGTTTGAGTATCTTCAAAATCTTAGGGAGATTTTCTTGGGTTTTATCTTTATGTATAAATGTTCTCCTACCTGAAACTCTCGAGGAGTTCTTTTAAAGTCTGCATAACTTTTTTTCCTATATTGGGAAACCTTAAAATTTTGTTGTGCCTATTTCATTGTTAGTTCCATATCTTTCAACAATTCAGGACCTAACATTAATATGTTGATGTAATAAATCCAAGAAATTGGAGTGTTACACTTCCATCTATACAGAATTTCAAATGAACTCATCAGAGCCAAAACTTGGAAATGATTGTTATATGCAAATTTTACTAAGTGAGAGTAATCTCCTCACTTACCTAGTTTATCCATTACATGCATTCTAAGCATCTCTTCTAGATTCTGATTTACTCTTTCATTTGTCTGTTAGTTTGAGGATGATATGTAGTGCATAAATTTAATTGTGTGCCTAGTCCTTTAAACAAGGATTTCCAAATTCCTTGTAAATTTTACATCTCTATATGAGATTACTACTTTAGGTACACCGTGCAACCTGAATATTTCTTTCATACAAATATAAGAAATTCTAACGACCTTATAAGTATATTTAACTGGAATAAAGTGAAATAATCTCACTAGTGGAAAATGAGAGATTAGTGACCAAAAAAATTACCAAAATCCGCATATCAATGACCACTTTTAGTTTGGCGATCACTGGTGGCTAATTTACAATCTTTTATTATGCGACCAAAATTGTCATTTTTATTTTGGTCATTTATAGGTTGTCAGTTGGTCATTAATTTGGTCATATATTTGAATCAATGACCAAATATATGACCAAATTTATGACCAAATTAATGACCACATGAAAAACTAGAATATGACCAAATTTGGTCGCGTAATAAAAGACCATAAATTAGCCACCAAAACTGCTTTTTGGTCATTGATATGCGAATTCGGTCATTTTTTTGGTCATTTATATCTCATTGTTTGGTCACGTATCTCTCAATTTTGGGTCATTTTATATGCGAATTTTGGTCATTAATATCATTTGTTGGTCTCTAATTTAGTCATTTTTAGTCATTTTAAGTGTGGTTATTATATTTTAATAGTTTTAATGGTGTCCATTATTAATCAATATAAATTTTTAATATGATATATGTTTAAATTAAAAAAAGAATCATACATTGTTTATCATCATCTAATACACATATGAATTATGCAATGTCATATTAATTACAAGACTTATAAATAATATAAAGTACAACCATATAAGTTTTAAACCACGCAAATTATATTATATGAAATGTCAAGTATTACAATAAATATGGATTTTCTCAAAAACTATCTCCATATAACTTTACATGAAAATCATCTAGTACATCGGTGACTTTTCAAAATATTACAATGACTAAACCATCCGACTTGTACTTGGCTTCTAAGCCATACTTGGATCCCACGGCAGCTTCAAAACCATACTTAGCAGCTTGAAACTCTCGGTAAAAGGATCTCCATACTCAATGGGAAAGCCTTAGCAACAGGCTATTCATAGTCAATGGCCCACTTTCTGAGCTTTCTATCTAAGCACGTGCTTTTGTATCCACACTGCACGTGCTTCTATTCTTTTTGAGATTTCTATCTGTGCACATGCTTCTGTATTCACACTGCAACAATTCCACTCCTCATGTTGTTATAAAGATTGCGAGTAATGTTACCTACAAACAACACATGTTAAGCAATAAATTTTGCTACTCGCTAAAAAGAGAAAACAAATAATTGAAAAATGTACATAGTAATTTTACAAGATTTAACATGGCAAAAAGAAGCAATTTGAACAAACAATAGGTGTACTCAAAATGCATAAATATTTAGAACCAACAAACCTACAAATACATGAACATGAAATACCTCTCCATAACGCCTGAAGATCAATGGAAACATTGTGCAAAGCAATAAATTATTTCTGAGCAATATATGAACGAACTTTGCACTGAATAATTTTTTCTAAATTTCCCAATACCTCAGTTCTTCTAACATCTAATTCATCCATTTAACCCGCTCTAAGGTTGACATGGATTTATTGATTTATAAAAAAATGAAAATTTTATTGAGCTGCATAAAGGACTTCAAATTTGATAATATTGAACATAACACTTGATACCGCACTATAAAGGACAAAGAGAAGGTAATTGCGATCTGTAACTATGATCCAAGCAACATTTAAAAAATAGAACCTACTCATGATTAATATAACTCAAATTTTAATATAAACTAGGAGAATAACTCAACCATATGATCATTTCTATTTTATAATAACATCTGTGATAGAACAATACATGTATGAAGTTTTTCTTTTGAAAACACATCACGCCTACAACAATCCTGGTGATCCTTGTTATTATTGATTGGATTTTTAAAGAATTCAAGTGGTGGAACCTAAATCAATTAGAACACAATATTGTCAAATACCAATGGTAGACAATCCAATGAAAAAAACTGGACAAGTCAATTTTTTTCTAAGAAAGTAATGCTTTCATAAAAGTAACAAATATACTAAAAAGAGGACATTCAAACTCCTCCACATCAAACACACAACATGAATACATATAAGAACTTGATACTTTTCCACTTAGTTGCAAACAATGACACAATTATGATAACTGAAAATATACGTATTTTGGAAAATTTTACAAACCATAATAATAATAAATACTACCAAAGAAAGAAGACATGAGGGTTTCTCTAGTAAGGATCCTGTATTCTCTGTTGTATGTGTATTGGGATCTCAAAATCCCACAAGATATTGGGAACACGTTGGGAGAATTTGTGAAAGTAGAATAATAAACTAAACAACAGCGATACACTACATTTGCATGCATCTGTGTCTATATGGATCTATCAAAACAGATACAAGAAGCAATCAGCCTAAATTGGGAAGTTGAAGAGTGGATGCAACCGATTGACTATGAATAGATCCCTTTTAGGTGCAAACAATGTCATGACTATAGACATTTCAGCTGAAAATTCATAAAGTACAGTTAACAACCTCTATTTACCCATCAAACGTCGGAAAAATCGGTGGACAAAGAAGACTTTATTCAGATCTAAAGAAAAATAAATCCCATATCGGGTCCCTCACAACAACAAGGAAAATGTAACAAAACTCTGTTTGGTCGATATGTAATATGCTTCTAATGTTAATATAGTTCTTTTATTTAGAAAAAAAAAACTATCCGAGGACAAACATAAAGTAATCCTCCCAAAGAAAAATAAAGGAGATGAAAAGCCAACAAGAAGTAAAGAGGGCAACATAATAGGCTTAATTGTAAGCCTTAACCTATCAACACATGAGCCATATATATGATTTTTTGTCAATTGCATATGACTTACATATCAATATCTCTTTTGTCACCAATGAAGGAATTTATCACCGGTTTAGAATTCTCTTGTTCAGCCAAGAGATGTTATCAAATAAAAAGAACTGGGTGTTATACTAATGTTTCCTTCCCTATTCTCATACATTATTTATAAGCATTGACAAAAGTAAAACTGTTGTCTCAATGCTCGAAAAAAAAAGTACAGAAGGGAGAGCCTGAAAAACATATAGATTACAATATCCTTTGCAGCATACATCCTTAATAAAGATTCAAAAGCTTTGGAAAAACTCCAAAAAACTTTCACTAGTGGGATTGGTATGTACAAATTGCAGCATTTTGTTGTTGTTCCCTAGAAATGAGATGCACAGCGCTGAAAAATGGGCTCTTTGACCTCCAATAGTTTTTTGCTCAAATGAACAACTAGTTCTGTATATTTCTTAGAATAGGATGTTAATAGGACTGAATTAGTCCTAATTCCCTACCGCATAGACATCTTAGATAAGTTTGTATAGGTCTATAGATACACCATCCCTGAATGGATACAAAAAATGAATCTAGCAAGTTGTGTCTCACCCAGTTATGTTTTAGACAGTAACATATACTATTCAGGACATAAAACAGATCATTGCACAAGACACATCAACATCCACTTTTGATCCTATGAAACCCAAGCAAAACATAAGCACAATAATCCTACAAAAACTAGAAACATTTGCAATCTAGCCAAAGCAAAAGCATAAGAAAAATTTAAGCTTTAACATCTTTCTTCAAGTTAACCAACTAGAAAATAAAAGTAAAAGCACTTACAACCTGCGCCAGATACATTCATTTGATGAGGCATAGTTCAAATATCAGCAAACTAAAGCACAATTTACAAGATCCTGCAACCAGTCAAACTTTGTCAACTGCTGGCCCTTAGGGAATATATTTGGAAGCTTTATTTTGATTGTCACATATTAAATAGTTCTATGAACTCAAATTATTCTTTCCATCAAATATATTTTCTAAGCAGCCACTCCCCTCACCTCTGAAGAAAAAAATTTAAGAATATTTGGAAACATCTCAGCAGGTATCTTGCTGAAAACTCCATTTTCTATGCCAGGTTGAAATTTAGGATCCCAACTACTTCCACAAGTTTCTTTTAGACTTTGAAAAGCTGGCCTCAATTTTGGAACAATTTCACTTGTATTGAATGGCTAATTCCCATCTTTAGTGTAGTCCAAGCCTTTCTCCACAAATATTGTTTCTTGAACACCTTTCAATTCTTCCTCCACACAGAGCCTTTTAGATGGCCTTGATACCATATCTTCCTAAATTAATAAACAATAAGCGATCACTTCAAAGAAAAATTAGCTTAAACTCAAATTAAAAACATATTTAATTCCCCAAAAGTGCATTTTCTCTTAAAGATCCACTGATCGGGTCCCTCACAACAACGAGGAAAAGGTCACAAAACTCTGTTTGATCGACATGTAATATGCTCCTAATGTTAATACCGTTCTTTTATTTACAAAAAAAAACTATCCGAGGTCAAATAGAAAGTAATCCTCCCAGAGAAAAATAAAGGAGATGCAAAGCCTAATAAGAAGTAAAGAGGGTAACATAATAGGTTTAATTGTAAGGCTTAACCTGCAAACACGTGAGATATATATATATATATATTTTATCAATTGCAGATAACTTACAGATCAATCTCTCTTTTGTCACCAATGAAGGCTTTTATCACCAGTCTAGAATTCTCTTGTTTAGCTAAGAGATGTTATCAAATAAATCTCTCTTTTATTCCCCAAAGATTTCATTTTCTCTTAAAGATACATTGATTGGGTCCCTCACAACAACAAGGAAAAGGTCACAAAACTATTTTTGATCGATATGTAATATGATTCTAATGTTAATACAATTCTTTTATTTACAAAAAAAAGAAACTATTAAGGGACAAACAAAAAGTAATCCTCCTAGAGAAAAATAAAGGAAATGCAAAGCCAATGAGAAGTAAAGAGGGTAACAAAATAGGCTTAATTGTAAGCCTTAACTTGTCAACACATGAGCCATATATATATACTTTTTTATCAATTGTAGATGACTTACATATCAATCTCTCTTTTGTCACCAATGAATACATTTATCACCAGTCCAAGAATTCTCTTGTCCAGCCAAGAGATGTTATCAAATAAATCTCTCTTTTATTCCCCCAAAAGTGCATTTTCTCTTAAAGGTCCACTGATCGGGTCCCTCACAACAACAAGACAAAGGTCACAAAACTCTGTTTGATCGATATGTAATATGCTTTTAATGTTAATACAATTCTTTTATTTAAAAAAAAAACTATCCAAGGAAAAATAGAAAGTAATCCTCCCAAAGAAAAATAAAGGAGATGCAAATCCAACAAGAAGTAAAGAGGGTAACATAATGGGCTTAATTGTAAGCCTTAACATGTCAATAGATGAGCCACACACACACACACACACACACACACACACACACACACATATATTTCATCAATTGTAGATGACTTGTAGATCAATCTCTCTTTTGTCACCAACGAAGGAATTTATCACCAGTCCAAAATTCTCTTGTTCATCCAAGAGATGTTATCAAATAAAAAGAACTGAGTTATATACTAATTTTTCCTGCCCTATTCTCATACATTATTTATAAGAACTGACAAAAAGCAAAATTTTGTCTCAATGCTTGACAAAATGAAAGTACAGAAGGGAGAGCCTAAAAAACATATAGAATACAATATCCTTTGCAGCATACATCCTTAATCAAGATTCAAAAGCTCTGTATCAACTACAAAAACATTGCACTAGTGGGCTTTGTATGTACAAATTGTAGCATTTGTTGTTGTTCCCTAGAAATGAGATGCACAACGCTAAAAAATAGCCTCCTTTACCTCCAACAGTTTTTTGCTCAAATGAACAACTAGTTCTGTATATTTCTTAGAATAGGATGTTAACAAGACTGAATTATTCCTAATTTCCTATTGTATAGACATCTTAAATAATTTTTTATAGCTCTATAGATACACTATCCCTGCATGGATACAAAAACTTAATCTAGCAAGTTGTGTCTCACTCAGTTATGTTTTAGACAGTAACATATAATATTCAAGTCAGAAAACATATCATTGCACAAGATGCATCAACATCCACTTTTGATCCTATGAAACCCAAGCAAAAGATAAGCACAATAATCCTACAAAAACTAGAAACATTTGAAATTTAGACAAAGAAAAAGAATAAGAAAATTTTAAGCTTTAACATCTTTCTTCAAGTTAACCAACTAGCAAATAAAAGTAAAAGCACTTACAGCCTGCGCCAGAGACATCCATTGGATGATGCATAGTTCAAATATCGAAAAACTAAAGCACATGTTACAAAATCCTGCAACCAGTCAAACTTTGTCAATTGCTAGCCCCTAGGGAATATATTTGGAAGCTTTATTTCAATTGTCACATATTAACTAGTTGTATGAACTCAAATTATTTTTTCCATCAAAGAGATTTTCTAAGCAGCCACTCCCCTCATCTCTAAAGATAAAAATTTAAATTTTTTTGGAAACAGCTCAGCAGGTATCTTGCTGAAAACCCCATTTTCTATGCTAGGTTGAACTTTAGGATCCCAACTACTTCTACAAGTTTCTTTTGGACTTTGAAAAGATGGCCTCAATTTTGGAACAATTTCACTTGTATTGAATGGTTGATTCCCATCTTTAGTGCAGTCCAATCCTTTCTCCACAAGTACTGTTTCTTCACCACCTTTCACTTCTTCCTCCACACACAACCTTTTAGATTTCCTTAAGACCATATCTTCCTAAATCAATAAACAATAAGCGATCACTTCAAAGACAAATTAGCATAAACTTAAATTAAAAACATATTTTATTCCCCAAAAGTGCATTTTCTCTTAAAGATCCACTGACATAATACAATAAGGAAAATATACTATATTCGGTACCTCAAACTTAAAATATACTAAAGAATATTTAGTGTAAGGATGGGTTAAAGCATCACCAATAAGAAGTTAACTCATTCACCATGCAAGAGAACTGTGATAACCAACATGGATCCATATTAAAATCGATCTATCAAGCACCGATAGGGATCCAATCTCTTGAAGTGTAATTTTTTTTCTTAATATGTAAGATATTTAAGATGAAAAAAATTACACCTCAAAAATTTGGATCACTCCCGATGCTTAATAGATCCGTATTTAATAAATCCATATTTACGATGGATCTATCTTGGTTTTAAATTTTTTATTTTATGAGTCTACATGTTACTTTTTGTGATGTGGGTAATAATTTCCACATCATGATACCCAATTTTATTTTAATTTTTTTATTTTATGAGTCGACATGCTTTTTTGTGATGTGGGTTATAATTGCCATGTCACCATTACTCATTATATGTGCCAATATCTGCCTCATACTAAGCTATAAAGCACCTTGATATTCTAAGTGCTATGAAATACAATTTAACTCTCAAGCCATTCTTAATGAGGTGAAGCATTGATCTACTAAATTCTATTATTGATTTTCCCACACCTCATTGAGAAAAGTCCATTCACAAAACCATTAACAAGGAGCTCCACTACTGGAAAAGCATACTATCACTTATGGAAGATGATTGGCCCCTGTATGACATCTTGAATGCATTACTACTATTTAAATACAATGTAGTCCTCTTAGAGTCTCTAATCAAGCTAATTGACAATTATTATTAGTTAGGTCACCAGCCATATCTACTCACAATTTCATCGTATCTATTCATAATTTTACTGTAATTCACCTCTTCAACATGTGATAAAACATGTAAATCATTAATTAAACAATCTTATTCAATATGAATATATATTTCAATATAATAATAATTTAATTTTAAATTCATGGTCAATCCAGATACCAAATTGGTGTACGATATATTGAATACCCTTTGTTTATAGGGTAAAGGAGTCAGAACCCCTCAGCATAACGATTTGACTGTTGAAGTTTACGAACATGTACATACCCTATCCTGCACTCCAGATTTGAGCCTGTGACAAAAAATAGCAATTAGTTTGGGATTCCTATAAGATACCACCCAGCATTAGAAGCCCAGTAAAAATCTATTATGTTTAGTTACACAACCATCCTTAGCTCTGGTATTTTGAAATTAGAATAGACACAAGGAACCATCTTGCCAAGAAGCTGTCAGAATTACCAAAGGAAGTAGCCCAAGAAAATATAGATCGATACAAACCTAATTAGATCTATAATTATACTAGAACTAACTAGAGCATGTTCCGTTCCTCGTTGACCAACTGACAAAAACTTCAGGCAGGGAGGCCATCCATTCAAACTTCTTAATTTTCACTCATTCCACTGTTGTATTATTAAAAAGAAAATAGAGAAGTTTCATCAGACTCGATATCAAGAATCATCTAAGTAAATAAATAAATAAATTTTCTGACATACATAGTTGCAGAAAGGGTGTATCTGTAGAAGCTGCCAGCATTCAAATCACTACAAGAAAAATGCAGATACAAATACAATAGACTTCAAGACTGTCTAGAACTGAAATATTTCTCAATGTTGACATAGAAAGAATCCACCATTAAAACTAACCATGATAAACTGAAAAATAATAAATAAATTGTTCTAGAAGAACCGCCATGTCAGTGCAGATCTGTGAGCATGACTTATTGCATAGGATTCCTCTAACATCAAGCCAAAGATTGATTGCAGATCAAAGGATGAAGCTACCATGAGATAAATTAATATATAAAGAAAAAGAAAAAGAAAAATAATATGGACTAGCCCTTAGAGCACAAACATTGAAAAATTTTCATTTTGAAAACCACATACATTGGTGGCCTTCACTTTGTAGCTGACTCTAGCTCTTGAGACCACGACTAACATTTGCACAAGACAAATGTTCCATAAATTGGCCGAAAGCTACATTGGGATTTGCCAACCATTTGCGTGCGTTTGAATTCAATAAGGAGATGTATGGAGGGAAAAAAATAAGCACCAAGCAATAGAGTAAATGATAGCAGAGTAGAGTATTAATGACATTATATGTCAAAGAGTGTTACGGAGAGAAACTTCCTATGGCTTGGGGTGTACCACAACAGACAGAGAAACTATAGAAATCAATTCCTTCCCAATATGCAAGAGAAACAAAACATCTAACACTAAAGTATTTCAAATCATACCTTATTCCAGATGGTTGAAGTAGATCACTGTTGAGCTTTTTCCAATCTCACTTGTGCTAGCAATTTGCTCTCAACAACAACAAACAAGACAAGCATGCTATATAATATGATGTTAGATCTACGTTATCATATATAATCAATAATCTATAAGAAATTAAACACATGCATGGATTCAATATTCATTTAAATTCACATCATTGGATAGGAAAAGATATTTCTATTAATAAAATCAGAGATTCCATAAGTGACAACGTCTGTTGGCACATCTACAAACCGGAGAAACTGAGTCATCCACCTCAATCCTCCATCTATCGATAGCAATATCACAAGCAAAAGAAAGCTTGGGAAGAACAAAAAGTGCTCCAAGGGACAAAGGGATTCAAACTCAAGTAAAAGCAAACTACGAAAACAATGGACTATAGTTCTCTTGCTCTTCAATTCCCCCTCTATAATGTATCCAAGGGATTCCTTATATAGTACTCCAAAGTGGTAATGGAGGGTCAAATACGAGAAATCACGAGGCATATGGAAGGACAAGAGACAAGTGATTCAAACACACCTCAAGGGAAACTCTAAAAATATTTGGACTTATGAACACATTTCGATGTACGCGGGTTTAAGGTCAATATCTTTGTATATACGTGAGAAATGGATTAAAAGTTGCGTACAGAAAATAACAGGTGTTTTTAGGGATGATCTTGGAAACATCAAAGGTACAATATTGGTCCATGGGGTCCAAAGAGTCTATAGAGGGATAGGGAAGGCCATAAATGTGTGATCAACCATGTGTGGTAAAATCAGCTGTAACAGATACCCCCTAATGTGTGAGGTCATAGGGGTAACATGATGGCTGGAATACATTATAAATCCATCCCAGAAGTGGAGTGATGAAGAACCAAGTTGAAGAACCATCCATGCATCAGTATAGTACAATAATCAATCTTTGCATATGACTGCAAATACATATAGCAGTCCTAGATACATAAGAGTACAATGGCCATGAATAAGCATGATATACAAAATATGACATGTGTGGTCATCTCCATGTACAATATATAATATATTAGAATCTCCATTATGAATATATACAAAGGATCAAGATCTCCATAGAAACTGAAGATATACAATGGATCAAGATCTCCATAATGGTTGAAGATATTTGACATACACTGGAATCAAGTCACGAGAGCTGAAATTTCATGAACACTGGCACGATCAAGGAGACCTAGCATATGTGGAATTCCACCAATATAAAAAGTTTTCTACACAAACCGCTACGAGTACATGTCCTACTATGTGAATAGAGGTGTCGAGGTTGAACATAGTAGTCCATCGTTTGATTACTGGTCATTGATGTATACCGTTAATAGACACGAGATCACCCACCAATAATGAAAATGGGAATCAAGGTACTAGAGTCCAATATAACAAGTATGAATAGATGTGTTGAGGTCGAACACTTGAAAGAATCCATCGATCAAGGGAAATTGATGTATTCCAAAAACTATCCATGGAGAGAGAACCTACCACTAATGACTGTAAATCTCAAGGCACTCAAATGACTCTAGACTCCTATCCCAGAATAAATGATCTGAAATTGATGGGATGAAATCCGATGGAAGGAGGGCATTAATGTGTCTCCAATCAACCAACACGAGGTACTCAACAATGCTATATAATGTGGAAGGACTCAAACAAGATGTGCATGAACCAGTACTAGTACCGTGAATGATCTACATGCAAAGTCAAGAAAACTGAGGAATGGCCAACTCAGGCTTCAACTTCCTTCGAACAAGAGCATAAAGGAAAATGGTGACTGAACGTAGGTAGCATAGACTAAATATACAAAACTGGGACATCTCTGTGACATAGGAGGCATCGATAGAGGCTCCATAGGGACTAGAATATTAACCATTCAGTGGAGATAAAATCATAGAAACGAGTACAAATCCTAAATTCAAACTATTAATCCAACCAATGGATGTGATATACAGTGCTCTGTTCAAAGGCAACACGACTCGACTGCTTCCAAAGATAACATCTTTTCCTGTCCGGTTTTTTGGTTTTTTAATTTTTTTTGAGGATTTTTTCGAAAATTTTGAAAAGCTTGAAAAATAATAAAAGTGATTTATAGTTATAAATTTAGGAGAAGATGAGTGCCAAGGGGAAAAAAAACTAGTTCCAAGCAGCAGAACATATCTATGCTCAATGAAAGGAAACATGTGCAGGATAACGACACTCAAGGGAAAGTCTCTTCTACATAAAAAATGGGGAATCAAGCTGCAAAAGATATATAAAAAGGATATGCTTGGCTAGACATGAGACAATCTTGGGATATATGGATGATAATCAAAGTCAAGGAAGCCAGTGTAAGGCTCAATAAAGAAATAAAAACTCATGATAATGCAATTACAACTTGACATATACAAGGGAGTCCTGGGGAAATGGACAACATAAAATTCAAGAGGAGTATGAAGCTCTTTCTCAAAGTCATGGTAGTACTATATAAAGGACTCCCACACCCTAAAGGAGAAATGTCAGCATGGGCACCAAATTCAAAACATGATCTAACTAGGGTACCCATGTATGGGAAAGATCTACCATTCACAACATGCCACTTCTAAAATAAGCAAGAAGGTTTCGCGACAAGATAGAATGGGTTCGTACTTAAGGTTAAGATGAAACAGTCATAAGGTTATGCAAAGTGCAAACTGATGTGAAACATAACCTAAATTCCAGTTTAGACATAATACCTGAAATAGGAACAAACAGGTCAAAGCCATGGTCAAACCGCACTCAAAATAGGCTCCTACAACATCAAATTAGTTTAAATGGTCCAAAACGATCAGAAACGGTAAAAAAACTATAGAAAGTGGGTAAAAATTTGAAATTTTTTCTATAAATAGTGAAAAATTTAAAAATTTTCATACCATTTGAATTTTTACCCAACATAGTGCATTTGATCTCAGAACTTCTGAAGCGAACTCTGGGAGCATCATCCAGTGGAATCCCTCCATGTTTGATCTAGGTAGAAACTCATGCCCCTCTCTTTCATTTTGATGGAAAATTTATAAATTTTCATGGTCAATTTATTTCTTTGAGACATCCCAACTTGGGCATTTCGGTCCACACAGAAATCGACCTTTTTTCCACGTATAGGGCTCGCCATATGCGAAAAATGCACCAAACCCCATGTACATATGCAGCTGTTTTGCAAATAGTCGCATATAGGGTTGCGAATAATGTTTTAATGGACAAATCATGATAAAAAATTTGGTTTTTCGTGCAGGATGGTACTAGAGTAGAGAGAGAGAGAACATGGTGATGTTGAAGAAGCTGTTTAAGCTAATCTCATGGCTCAACAAGCATTACGGGCATGTGGTTTATACAAGTTTTGGTGTCTTGGTAGCCTGAGGGCCAAACCAAGACTACTCCAGCTAATGGTAGACTATTGGGATCCAAAGTTTGAAACATTTCAGATAGATGGGATGTCACTCAGCATTGAGGTTGAGGACATAGATTTTACCATAGGTTTGTCCCAACAAGTGGAGGTGGTGAACCTTCGATCTTGTGGGCCAGGAGGCGAGATGACCATAGATGAGTACATAGCTGTGTACTGCTTTCTGGATACGAAGAAGGTTGGGAGTCAAATCCCAATAAATGCGATTAAGATTCTGGGGCTGAAAAACATACTTTTGGCACTAGGTAGGATTGCAGGTTTGGCTTCACTCCACTAGGCCGCAAGGCCAATGATGTTCTATGTGGTAGTGTGCATGCAACCTACAGTATATTGTTATAGCGGATTTCACCACACTAGGTGAATCACACATTGTATGGCCTTCCCTTGTCCCGCTGCAGACTCATTAGCCCCTATGGACCACTTTTTGTCTTTTGATGTATCATTGACCATCCCTAAAAACATTAGAAAAATGATATACAAGGCCTTTTCCCCGATAACCGCGTACATACGTGGATATTCCCTCTATAGTCGCGTACATCCGGATGTGTACATAATCCAAAATCATTTGGAGCGTTCCTTGACTTGGATCTGACTCATATGACTCCTGGCCTTCCATATGCCTTGAGATCGCATGGATTCGACCTTTCAGTATCACTTTGAAAAGCTATATAAGGAACCCTTGAGACATTGAAAGCATAAGAGAGAATTGAGAGTACTGAAACTATAGTCCATTGTTGCCAGAACTTATGCTTGAGTCTGCATCCCTTTGTCCCTTGGAGCACTGTTGTGTTCTTCCCAAGCTTGCCTTTTTCTAGTAAGATTGCTATCGGAGTGATGGAGGATTGAGGTGGTGGAGGCCCAAGTGGGGGATTCAGTTTCTCCAATTCGTAGACGTGCCATCAGAGGTTGTCACTTGTAATCTCTGATTCATATTAATAGAAATATCTTTTCCTGTCCAGTAATGTGTATTTGAATGAATATTGTATCCATTGGAATATGTGAAATGATTTTACATTATTGATTATATATGCTAGAATAGATCTAACACCATGAAATATAGTATGCTTGTATTATTTACTTGTTGTTGAGGACGTGCTATAACAATTGAAGCTGAATATTGGAAAGCTCAACGGGGATCTACTTCAACCGTCTGGAATAAGGTACGAGGTTCGATCCTTTAGTGTTAGATGTTTTTATTTCTATTGCATATTGGGAAAGATTGATTTCTGGAGTCTAGCTATCTGTTGTGATACCCCAAGCCATAGGAATTTCTCTCCGTAATAGAATTGGCGACTCCGCTGGGGAGTTCCTAGTAATTGTCCTTTGGGGGTTGATTTCTTGGCATTCAATGTGTTTGAATTTCTCTCTCTCTCTTGTTTCTGTGTTGGGTATGGGGGCATGTATGCTTGGTAGAGCCTGATTGGTGTGAATTTAGTCTCAGCCTGTCTGTTTTCCTTGAATTTGTGCATATTTTTCTTCCTGTACGTGGGTTTGTCAATTACAGTCGCGTATACACGCGGTTTCCCATGGGATTGTCGCGTATACACGCGGGTTCACTGTGCACAGTCGTGTATACCCTAGTTTTTACCTTTTTGTGGAAGATATTGGATTGCTGGGTGAATTCTGTTAGTTGCTGAGTCTCCTTTGGCACTGCCTAAGTCTGTTAATACCCT
>LPNX010071646.1:7947-46755 GCA_001517045.1 Pseudotsuga menziesii | reverse complement strand
GAGTGTGTGAAATCCTTTATATAACCAGCGTTCTCAGGAAGCTCCTCTCAAAAGGGAGTCAAGCACTAGGCAGTGTGAGCGGTTGTTGATCGGGATAACGCCTGGTTGGTAACTGTGTAGCACCTACGATATAGCCAGGATTGTATTCGTATCTGGGGGCTCTTTCGGGAGTTTCGGTATTTTCTACCCTACCCATACGGTCAATCCCTCCTGCGACTGTCTTCCTGAGCGTTGATTATATCGAGGTGACCTTAGTGACCTTACCTAGGATATCGAGGGGGTACGTGTAGAGGTTATTCTACATGTGTCCCGGTCAGGTTGGGGTCGGACAGCATAGTCGCTTTATGCGTTGAAGCT
The DNA here is from genome assembly GCA_001517045.1 of Pseudotsuga menziesii. Taxonomy (NCBI): domain Eukaryota; kingdom Viridiplantae; phylum Streptophyta; class Pinopsida; order Pinales; family Pinaceae; genus Pseudotsuga; species Pseudotsuga menziesii. Next base: position 46,398 of record LPNX010071646.1, on the reverse strand, counting down.
GAGGGCCACAATAATTGGTTTTGAACCTCCGCTTGTGGTGACAAGGGCCTCTCAAGCCTCTCCTAGGCGAGACATACTGGCCACATTTGGGAGCTCACTTATCTATCCCTTGTTTTCTTGCTTTTGGCTTTAGATTTTGTAGTGATTGCTCTGTGCATGCTAGTTTGCCTAGGGTTGACGTAAATAGAGAGTCTTTTCTTTTTGTTGAGTCATTGTGGAGTCGGGTGCGGTTCTGCTCCGTTCTCATCGGTTAGCAGGACTTCTGCCTTCCACTTCTCCTCCTCCTTTGGGAGAGGGGCCTAGATTGTCCAGGAGGACTATGTCACACACTGATTCACACACCATGGAGGATCATTCAGAGACTATTCCTGAGCCACCTCCTCCTATTCGTATTGACGATGGGGAACTTACTCCTACATACGATCCCTCAGCTGACCTAGCTGAGATCGGTCCTGTGATTTCCCAGATAGGATCTTTTCATGATAGACCTACTCATACTAGGGCAGATTCCCCATTGACCCGTTACCGGTATGGAATGCTGGATGATGCCGAGATTCACTTTGACCCTCCTAGCACCAGCTACGGTAGTTATGTTACGACTGGTTTTCCTATGCACGATTTGACATTTCATGTTGAATCCGACTATGAGCCTAGCACTATGCCTGGGGGCAATCCCATACCTTACCTTGTGGAGAGGTTTGGGAGTACTAGTCACATTGCACCTTCCATCCTAGCGGTGGAAGCTCCATCTTATATACCTCCTAGGTCTAGAGTTAGTGATCCGATAGGGATACCAGGTTCCAGACGTGTGATGGTAGGCACTAGTACATTTCTTCTTACAGAGATTCCTTTGTCCTCGCTTCCGAGTTCTTCAAATGTAAACCTTCCACCTTACTCACATGGTCCTTCGAGTCGGCATGTAGCTACGAGTCAGATCCGTACTACGGTTACTAGACCAATTGTGTCTCAAGCCTACATACCACCCGTGGTTTTGGGAGGTTATGTTCATGTTTTTAGAGGTCAGATTGCTACTTCCACGACATATATCCCTACTTTTGGTATGTATATTCCTACTTCTGGAACGTATCTTCCTACGTATGGAGTGTCTCATGGGGCATCGCAAGTGATGATCTATGGACCCTACTATGTGATGCAGTATGGACATGTCTCTCCACCTTATGGAGGCGGGTATTCACAACCTGCTTACTCTCCTAACTATGGCTTTGTAGCTCCTACTATTCAAGGTCCACCTCATTATGCTACTTCCATGCCACCCTATATGGGTCATACAGGAGGAGGTCACTATGGCCAAGGTCATGGTGGTAATCAATCCTATATGAACCAGGGAGCGGTCCCTAGACCTCATCATCCTAGGCTCCCTTTCCTCATGACACTCAATTTACCTGACTTATCGAGACTTACGAACGACCCTGTGGCTCATGACCCGGCTTGGCCGGCTGTCCCTACCAAGCTTCCTTCGGACATCCCTAAGTTCGAAGGAAAACCAGGAGAGGATCCAAGTGAACACGTTACGACATTCCACCTATGGTGCTCTTCCAAATCATTGCATCAGGACTCAGTCCGTTTGAGACTATTTCAACGCACCCTTACAGGGCCTGCGATGAAATGGTATATAGAGTTACCTAGGGGTGCCTTTACCTTGTTCGACGACCTTGTGATGACTTTCCTTAATCAATTCTAGCTACCAGTGCGCTATGATGCTGGTACTGAACTCTTGTCGACATTTCGGTAAGATAAAGCCACCCATATTTCTGATCATATTCAGGAGTGGCATAGACGGAAGAGATTAATTAAAGCCTTTATACCATCGAAGTTCCTCCTTGAGTGGTTCCTCAAATATTTATTTCCATATATCGCGAAGGATGTTTCCACATCCAGAGTGCAGAATGAGGAACAAGCAATCTTTAGGGTGCAGGAACTAGACTTGATCTATGCTCAGTCTGGTTTGTTATATGAGATTATACCCAACGCTCCTCATTCTAGTTAGGATCCCAAGGTCAAACCTGGACCACATGCCGATGGCATTGTGGGTAGTGCAAGTAAGAAACCTGCAGGTTCGGTTGTGAAACAAGTTGCTCAGTTGTCAATCAACCAATCTGCCTCGAGACAAGCTACGACTTCGTCTCAGCCTGCCCAAACGGTGAATGTACTTGCTGTGCAATCATCCGACCAGAAGGGTAACCAACAACCCAGACGAAATAGAAAAAAGGGTAAAAATAATAATAAAAAGGGTGGGAATAAGAATGAGAATGCCAACAATAATGACAAGAACAATAAAAATGCTGGGGGGGGACAAGAAGAATAAATGTAAGGTTAAGTTTCCTTATAAGCTATGTAAGGATGATCACCTCACTTACTTGTGCCCTAGGATGGATGAAGCTTCGAAGTTCATAGCACATGGCCCAGCTGTGTTAACGAACCCTTTACCGCATAACCAGAATATGAACTCGAAGTCCCATGATCAATATAGTGATGAAGATCCACCTGAAACTAGTGGTCGTGGGTGCATTAATATGGTCCGTGCCGCTAAAGTTGTGACGCGTGCGAAAGATTATACTTCGTCACAACCCAACCCAGGTAAAGAACCTGATCTACCAGGAACTCATTTGCGCATTGAGAAACCTGTGGATAAACCTGAGGCTACACCTCGCATTCCTAAGGGGGTACTTAAGCGTTCGGGGCATAATCCAAATGCCCGAGCCACCCAGAACTATTCAGTTGTCGAGGATTTGCGTCATACTCCTTGTGCGATGTCTGCATTGGAAGTGCTTCAGAGTTGTTCGTCGCAAAGGAAGGCTTTGCTTTCCGCTGTTAGTGTGAATGGTGATGATTCTTCCTCAGTGATCAAATTTGAAACCGCAAGACATCAACCTTGCTTGCCCTACTATGTGTCCCTTTTGGTGCATGTAGAATGTCTTAATATGATCGTCAAGTGCACTGTGATTGACGAGGGTGCTGCTGCTTCTGTGATGTCTTTGTCTTGTTGGAAGGGTCTTGGTTCTCCTGAGTTGTCAAAATCTACGACCATGTTAACTGCTTTTGATGTGAGATCATTTAGGTCGTACGGTATTCTTCCTTCTCTTAAAGTCTGTTTGGGAGGGAAGACCGTTGCGATAGAGGTCGAGGTGGTTGATGCGCCCCTTGACTACAATCTCTTACTGGGAAGGAACTGGATGTATAGTATGCAAGCCATTGCTTCTTCCATATTTCGCGTTGTATGCTTTCCTCATAATGGGAAGATTGTAACAATTGATCAAATGGCATTCAAGAATCCACCTGTTAGTGCATCTTCAGAAGCTTCGGTTCCAAAAGTTGAACATTCCCAGCCAGCAACTGGGAGTGTGGGTGTAGGCATGTATCCGTCCCTCATGGGAACCTTTAGTTGTCCTGTGCCCGTCCTCATGATAGGATCTAGTTTCGATGGTGCTTCGACGTCTATGAGATCGGTGCCTTTTCGCACAAGTCATATGGGAGATCCTTGGATTCTTCCTTCACCGAGTCCTTCAAGTGAGCCCATTGAAATGAGTGTGCCGTTGCCTGCAGTCATGATAGATTACCAAGCTAATCTCTAGTCTGCTGCAGAGCCTTGTTTTTCCTCTTCGCGGACGGAGGAGGAAGATCCCTTTGTGCTACCGGCATGGGAAGTACAGTCTTCTCATGCCCATGATTTCCTTGATACAGTTTTCCCTTCAGATGAAGTGATTATTGAGGCTATGTCGGGAGTTGAGCCACCATGGGAGGAACTTCATCATAGATCATATTTCCTTCCAGAGCTTGATCTTTTGGAGCATGAGGATTATAGGGAGATTCTTAGTCAGAAATTTGGTAGACCCATGGTTCCATTAAGCTCTCCTGGTCAAATGGCTGATGGAAACATGGCAAACATATCGTCAACTATGCCTATCAACATTTCTTGCAATCTTGGTACAATTGAGAATGTCTACATTGGGGCGGATTGTTCCCAAGATGAGATTCGAGAGTATACCGAGCTATTCAAGGAATTCCGTGATATTTTTGCTTGGTCTTATGATGAGATGCCAGGGATTGACCCTCGGATTGTCAAACATGAGATTAAGACTTACCCCAACGCTAAGCCTGTTCGACAGCGTTTATGCGTGGTAAATCCTAGGAAAGCACCCGCCATAAAGGCAGAGATAGAGAAGCTATTGAAAGCTAGTTTCATCTATCCCGTTCACTTGACGGAGTGGGTTTCAAACCCCGTTCCGGTGGATAAGAAGCAGGGAGCGATCCGTATATGCACTGATTTCCGTGATTTAAATCGTGCCTATCCTAAGGATAACTTCCCCACACCGTTTATAGATCAGATTTTGGATGAGTGTGCGGGTAGCGAGGTGTTCTCCTTTATGGACGGTTTTTCCGGGTATAATCAGATTCAAATTAAACCCGAGGACCAACACAAGACCGCATTTATTTGTCCTTGGGGAACATTTGCGTATCGAAAAATGCCTTTCGGCCTTAAAAACGCCGGAGCTATGTTTCAGTGGGAAATGACCTTGATTTTCCACGATCTCAAGTCCATTATTGAAGTATTTTTGGATGACCTCACTGCTCATTCTCGCATGAGGATGCGTCATTCTTATCACTTGAGATTGGTGTTCGAAAGATGTCGGCACTATGCTGTTAGATTAAACCCTCATAAGTGCATCTTTTGCATGAAATTAGGTCATTTGTTAGGATTTATCGTTTCGAAAGAGGGTATAAGAGTCGACCCTTTGAAGGTGGAGGCAATACTTCAGTTTTCTCCCCCGTGAAATATTCGTCATATTCAGTGTTTGCAAGGCATGGCAAACTTCCTACGATGATTTGTGGTCAATTTTGCCAATTTGACTAGAGGTTTTATGCGTCTCCTGAAGAAGGATACTCCCTTTGAATGGGATGAGCGAGCCTAGGAGTCCTTCGATGCACTTAAGCGAGCCCTAGCATCGGCCCCGGTGATTAGTCCTTCGGATTATAGCTGTGATTTCCTATTATATGTGGCCGTGTCTTTAGAGATGATTGGGATGGTTTTGGTTCTGGAGGATGAGGAGCTCTAGGAGCATGTCATATATTATCTGAGCCGAAACCTTATTGACGCAGAGATTCGGTATTCTCATGTCGAGAAGCTTGCCTTAGCTACCATACATGCGGTGCAGCGTTTGAGACATTATATTCTCCTTCGCCAAACCTTGGTCGTTGCCCATGTCAATCCATTTCAATTCATCCTCACATGTAGGATGATTGGGGGAAAGTATAATAAATGGATTGTCATCCTGCAAGAGTTTGATCTCGAATTTGTTTCGGCAAAATTGAAGAAATCTTTAATCTTTGCAGAGCTCATATTGGATTTTTCGAGCGAGGCTGAGGAGTCGGTATGTGAAGATACGTTCGTTGATGAACACATTTTCTTAATCTCAACGGCTGACCCATGGTACAGTGATATCATAGTATATTTGCAAACGCAGAGGACCCCTACTCACCTCTCGCGAGATGAGTGATGTCGATTACGTCACGTTTCCAAGAACTACCTCATAGTGGACAACACTTTGTACCACCGTGGAGTAGATTCCCTTTTACGACGTTGTTTAACTCATGAGGCGGCTGAGGTAGTGCTTAATGATTGCCATGGAGGGGCGTGTGGTGGTCATTTATCTGGCCTTTCTACAGCTCAAAATATTTTGAGAGCAGGTTATTTCTGGCCGTCGATCTTCAAGAATTGTATTGAAGCGGTCAAGAGGTGCCACCCTTGCCAGGTGTTCGCACGTAATATGCGCTTGAAGCTTGCCCCATTACACCCTATTATCACTGCCGGTCCCTTCACCAAGTGGGGGCTCGATTTTATGGATTGCAACCCAGCTTCAGCTGGGGGGCACCATCATATTATAGTGGCTGTTGATTACTTCATGAAATGGGCTGAGGCAATGCCTATAGTAAAATCCGACGGTGAGACAGCCGCTCACTTCGTATTCAACCAAATCATCTCTAGGTTGGGGATTCCGAGAGAGCTTGTCACTGACCATGGCTCGCACTTTCAGAACCGTATGATGGAAGAGTTGGCATCCAAGTTAGGGTATAAGCAAGAGCACTCCTCTTCTTACTATGCTCAAGCGAATGAACAGGTTGAAGTAGTGAATAAATCACTTAAGTCCATTCTCCAACGAACCATCGCACAAAGCAAGACGAATTGGCATATTATGTTGTACCCTGCTTTGTGGGCATATCGAACCACGGTAAAGACTGCCACTGGTTTTTCTCCATATCAGCTTGTTCATGGAGTGGAGTCAATATTGCTGGTTGAATGCAAGATTCCTTCGTTGAAGTTAGCCGTGGAGCTCTTACCAGACACTTCACCTTTGGAGGAGCGTTTGGTTCACCTTGAGCAACTCGATGAGCAGCGTAGAGATGCCTTGGTGACTCTAGAGGTTAAAAAGCATCGTGTGAAGGCCCAATATGATAAGTCTGTCCGTCCGAGAGTGTTTAGTGAGGGAGACTTGGTCCTTTTGTGGGATCAATCGGAAGAACCCTTGGGGGCAGGGAAGTTTAATCCTATGTGGTGTGGTCCTTACGTGGTCAAGCGTGTGTTAGAGAAGGGTGCCTACGAGTTAGTGGATTACGAAGGGACAGTCTTGGCGGAGCCTAGAAATGGGCTCTATCTCAAAAAATACTATGCATGATCTTTAGCCAAGGTTGTTTGTTGTATATTATTGTACAACTTTTTTGCATAGTTAGGTCTTGTTTATCGTGATCGGGTTTGTGATTAGTTTCCATTTCTTGTGGCAGATGTTGATGGAATCTTCCACCTACATAGGATTCGCGGATGGTGCAAGCCGTCACACTCAACACTCAGCCTCAGCTGCTTGGGTGATTTATACTCCTATGGGTCATGTACTATCTTCAGGAGGTGTATGTCTATGGCCATCTTCCAACAATGTTGCTGAATATAGTGCAGTTATCGATCTTCTACGGGATGCCATTTCGCATGGTGTTCTCTCTCTTGAGGTACGTCTTGATTCAGAGTTAGTAGTGTCACAGCTCAATGGTTTGTACCATGTTAGAGATCCGACGTTATTGAGGAGATTCTTATGTGTGAGATTGTTAGAATGGCAGTTTGAGAACATAACATATATACACATTCCAAGAAATTATAATCAAATTGCTGACTCATATGTTAACTATGTGTTAGATTGGCATTTGTTTCATTCATTATAAATTAATCATAAACACAATTTTTACACATGTAAATAAATAAACCGATCACCATAAAACTTTTTTATATACATAAAAAATGTGGTAATACATAGTGTCATAATACAAAATTGGGGCTTTGAAAGCCACCATCATATACACAGTAGTACAAAATAGATACACTCGCAGGTGTCTAGTCCTGTGGAGGTGGATGAGGGTTGTGATCATGATATGTCACCATGGCTCTAGATAGCCGCTGGAATAAACGCACCCATGCACGTGGTACACCCACCACCTGTCTCTGCATAGCCTCAGGCAAGTCCTCGACTTGCGCCATGGGAATCCTGTGAGTCAGTCGCATGAAGTTGGTATGGATGATTTGGAGTGTTCGCTCCACATCCACATCGATGATATCGTCTCCTCTTCCCCTTCGTCTATGACGTGGGAATCCCTCTGGTCACCGTGGTCCCACATCTGCACATGAATGGTAGATGTCACTATGTATTGTCACCCAAAAACATGTCTTTTTGATTCCATATAATCAAGAAAACGCAAAAAAAAATTAAATACTTCAAAAATTTTAAAAAGAGTAAGGGTCGAGATTCGTTACCTATGTCTCCATATACTGATCCTGGTGGTAATGGCATGTCCGGGTCTCCCTGGAATTCTATCCCTGCATAAGGGCATTCCTCTATGGCAACAATCTGTCATCGCCACCATGGAAAAAAGTCTGCTGGATAAGGGTTGGCCACCCTACCGCCCCCTAGTCTGCGCATCGTGTCTGCCCAACGTCGTTGGGCCGGATCTCGAACCCCGTGGAGAGGAACATCCACTCTAGGGCTCAATCCTGGAACACGCTCGAAGAAGAAAGTGCTCAAGATACTGCTGAACCCGAAGTTCCGTATCCTACCTACCTTGCACTCGCTGAGCTGATGTTTCATGTTGCTCAGTAGTGAAGTTCTCCAGTCATAGATGGTCGGTGTCATGCACTCCACCACATAGAACATCAGTGGCCAAGAGGCCTGATGGAGTGATGCTAAGCCTGCTATCCTGCCGAGCATCAGTAGTATGGCCTTTAGGCCCAGCACCTGTATAGCGTTGGTGGGAACTTGGCTCCCCACCTTCTCCGTCTTTGGGTAGCAGTACACAGCTATGTACTTGTTGATAGTCAACCCATGACCTGGCCCTCCTCGGGCATGAAGGTTCACCATCTCACCTCGCCGTGATAGACCTGTGATAAAGTAGATATCCTCCACCTCAATGGTAAGGGACATACCGTCTAGCCAGAAGGACTCTGGGTCAGGATCCCAATAGTCTACAAGCATCTGTAGTAGTCCTGGTTTGGCCCTCAAGCCACCTAGGCACCAAAACTTGTAGAGTCCGCATCTTCTTAGAGCTTGTTGAGCCATTCTGTCAGCCCTTACTGCTTCCTCTACATCACCGTGCTCGCGTTCTCGCCACTCTAGCATCATCCTGCATGAGAATTTGACCAAAATGTCCATTAGATTCATGTAAATCTTAGTGCGCGACGTCATACACGGCGATTTTGCAAACAGCCACGTATGTATGCGGTTTCTGGTCCCTTTTCCACGTATAGCCAGCCCTATACGCGGAAAAATCCTCGATACCCGCGTGGGCCGTAGTGCTCATGTAAGTTTGGCCTTTAAAAATTCATTTGACCATGAAAAATTATAAAAATTGTATTGAAATGCAAGCAGAGAACATGAGTAAATACCTAGAAGAATCGGTTGTGAATTCCGCCGGCTGGATCTCCTGGAATTTGCAATTGAAAATCAGAGCTCCAATGGGTAAAAGTTTCAAATGATTTCTATTTTTTACTATTTATAGAAATTTTTTTAAATATTTGAAAATTTTTACCCCCTTTCCTATAGTTTTGACCATTTCTAACCATTTTGGACCATTTCTGACCTAATCTGTGATTTAGAAGACCATTTTCAGCGCCGTTTCAGCCTTTGGATTGACCCGTTCGTACCGATCTCAGGTATAATGTCTACACTGGCATATAGGTTAGGTTCACCGCCATTTGCATTTTGCATGACCTTATGACCATGTCACTATTTCCTTAGGTACGAACCCACTCTATTATGTCACGAAACCTTCTTACTGCTATAGAAGTGGCATGATATGAGTGGTAAAGCCTCACCTTACATGGGTACCCTAATTAGCGCCTTATTTGCATTTGGTGCCCATGCCGATGTTTCCCCTTTAGGGTGTGGGAGTCCGTTGTATAGTATTGCCATGACATTTAGCAAGAGCCTCATACTCCTCTTGATCTTATGCTGGCCATGACCCCCCGGACTCCCCTTGTATCAAGTTGTGGATGCATTATCATGAGCTTTTCCTGTCTTATTGAGCTTTATGCTGGCTCCCCTGACATTGCGTTTCAGCCATATAGCCCGATCTTGTCTCATGTCTAGCCATGCAAAGCCTTTATTTATATCCTTTGCAACTTGATTCCCTTTTTACTGGGAGGAGATTTTCCCCCGAGCGTCGATATCTTACACATGTATCCTTGCATTGAGCATAGGTATGTTCCACTGCTTGGAACTAGTTTGTTTGCCCTAAATGACACTTGTCTCCTCCTAGTTTGTAACTATAAATCTAGTTTATTCTTTTTTCAAGCTTTTCAAATAACTGAAAAAGACCAAAAAAATAAAAAAACCAAAAAGCCGGACAAGAAAAGATATTATCTTTGGCAGCTATCGAGTCGTGTCGCCTTTGAACAGAGCACTGTATATCACATCCATTGGTTGGGTTATAGTTTGACTTAGGAGCTGTACTCGTTATCTGAGTTTTATCTCCACCGATTGGTTAAGCTTTCAGTCATCCTATGGAGCCTCTATTGATGCCTCCTGTGTCATAGAGATGTCCCAGTTTGTATATCGAGTCTATGCTGCCTTCATTCAGTCACCATACATCGTTATGCTCTTTTTCGAAGGAAGTTGAAACCTGAGTCGGCCATTCCTCAGTTATCTTGACTTTTCATGTCGGCCATTCCCGGTACAGTTACTGGTTCGTGCACCTTATGATCGAGTCCTTCCACATTATACAGCTTTGCTAAGTACCTCGTGTTGGATGATGGGGGATGCCCTAATGCCCTCCTTCCAGCGGATTTCATCCCATCGACTTCAGATCATTTATTCTGGGATTGGAATCTAGAGTCATTTTGAGTGCCTTGAGACTTGCAGTCATCAGTGGCAGGTTCTCTTGCCATCGACAGTTTTGGGAATACATCAATGTCCCCTGATTGATGGATTCTCTCAAGTGTTCGACCTCAACACATTTATTCACACTTGTTAGTTTGCACTCTAGTACCTTGATTCCCATTTTCATTATTGGTGGGTGATCTCGCGTCTGTTAACGGTATACATTAATGACCAGTAATTAGATGATGGACCACTATGTTCGACCTCGACACCTCTATTCGCATAGTAGGACATGTACTCGTAGTGGTGTGTGTAGAATACCTTCCAGATTGGTGGCATCCACTATAGCTACCTCCTTGATCATGCCAGTGTTCATGATATTTCAGCTCTCGTGACTTGTTCCAGTATATGTCAAATATTTCCAGCCACTATGGAGATCTTGATCTGTTATATATCTTCAGCCTGTGTGGAGATCATGGTCCTTTGTATATCTTCATCATGGAGATTCTGATCTATGTATATTGTGGCGATGACCACATCTATGTGTTATCATGTTTCATGCCTATTCATGGCCATTGTACTCTTATGTATCCGGGACTTCTATATGTATTCACAGTTATATGCAGAGTTGTATTATGGTATTATGCTGATTGGGTGGCTGGTCTTCCATTTGGGTACCTTCATCCCTTCACTTCTGGGATGGACTTATAATGTATTTCGGCCATCGTATAACCCCTCTGATCTCATACATTAGGGGGCATCTATTATAGCGGATTTTACCACACTAGGTGAATCACACATTGTATATGGCCTTCCCCTGTCCCGATGCAGACTCATTATCCCCTATGGACCACTTTTTGTCTTTTGATGTATCATTGACCATCCCTAAAAACATTAGAAAAATGATATACGCGGCCTTTTCCTCGATAACCGCGTACATACATGGATATTCCCTCCATAGTCGCGTACATCGAGATGTGTACATAATCCAAAATCCTTTGGAGCGTTCCTTGACTTGGATCCGAATCATATGACTCCTGGCCTTCCATATGCCTTGAGATCGCACGGATTCGACCTTTTAGTATCACTTTGAAAAGCTATATAAGGAACCCTTGAGACATTGAAAGCATAAGAGAGAATTGAGAGTACCGAAACTATAGTCCATTGTTGCCAGAACTTATGCTTGAGTTTGCATCCCTTTGTCCCTTGGAGCACTGTTGTGTTCTTCCCAAGATTTCCTTTTGTTAGTAAGCTTGCTATCAGAGTGATGGAGGATTGAGGTGGTGGAGGCCCAAGTGGGGGATTCAGTTTCTCCAGTTCATAGACGTGCCATCAGAGGTTGTCACTTGTAATCTCTGATTCATATTAATAGAAATATCTTTTCCTGTCGAGTAATGTGTATTTGAATGAATATTGTATCCATTGGAATATGTCAAATTATTTTACATTATTGATTATATATTCTAGAATAGATCTAACACCATGAAATATAGTATGCTTGTATTGTTTACTTGTTGTTGAGGACGTGCTATAACAATTCAAGCTGAATATTGGAAAGCTCAATGGGGATCTACTTCAACCGTCTGGAATAAGGTACGAGGTTCGATCCTTTAGTGTTAGATGTTTTTATTTCTATTGCATATTGGGAAAGATTGATTTCTGGAGTCTAGCTGTCTGTTGTGGTACCCCAAGCCATAGGAATTTCTCTCCGTAACATATATGACTGGAGTACTACGCTGCTGAGCAACATGAAAAAGCATCTCAGTGGCTGCAATATGGGTAGAGTGTGGAACTTTGGGTTTGGAAACATACTGAGCACATTTTTCTTTGAGCGGGTGTTAGGGCTATTCCCTAGAGTAGATATTGCTCCACAAGGAGTCAGAGATCTATCCCATCGATGTTGGGATAATGTCATGTGCAGACTGGGAGGTGGAAGGGTGGATAACCCCTACCGAGCAGAGTTCTTTCCATGGCAGCAGAGATAGATCATCGCCATAGACAACTACCCCTATGCATGGATAGACTTCCACGGAGACCCAGATATGCCCCTACCACCAGGAGCGGCTTATGGAGACATAAGTAAAGAATCCCAAACCCACTTTTAAAAATTTTTGAATTATTTAATTTTTTTGTGTTTTTTGATATATGAACTCAAAAGACATGTTTTGGTGTGACGACACATAGTGGCAATCTGTCATGCATATGCAGATGTAGGACCATGATGTCCAGATGTCTTTCCTTGTCATCACTAGAGGGGAAGAGGTGATGATATTATGGATGTGGATGCAGAGCGGATGCTCCAAATCATCCACATGAACTTTGTTCATTTGACACATAGAGTACCCATGGTGCAAGTCAAGTACTTTCTTGAGGCCATGCCGTGCCAGGTGGTGGGATACCACAAGCATGGGTTCGACAATTTTTCCAGATAGCTAGAGATGTAGTGTGATATCATAATCAACACCCTCCTTCACCTCAGGCTTAGAGGTCTAGGTGTATATACTTTGTATGACCGTGTAGTATGTTTTGGTGGCTCGGAAGCCCCAATTTTGTATATGACACTTATGTATTATGATGTCACTTTTTGAAGTTAATGAAAAAGATTTTATGATGATTGATTTTATTTTATTTACATGTGTGTAAAATGTGTTTGTGATATGCTTATGGTCTATGAAACAAATGCCAATCTAACACATAGTTAGCATATGAGTCAGTAACTTGATTAAAAATTCTTGGAACATGAATGTATGTTATACTCTCAAATCGTCATTCTAGCAATATAACATGTAAGAATCTTTGTAATAATGTCAGATCCCTAATACGATACAAGCCATTAAGTTGTGAAACCACTAACTATGAATCAAGACGTACCTAAAGAGAATGAACACCATGTGAAATGGAATCATGCAACAACTCAATCATGACAGTATATTTAGAAACATTGTTTGAGGAAGGCCATAAACATATGCCTCCTGAAGACAATACTTGACCCGTAGGAGTATAGATCACCCAAGCAGCCGAAGCATAATTTTGAGTGTGGCGGCTAGCACCGTCAGCGAATCCTATGTAAACAGAAGACTCGATTGACATCTACCATAAGAAATGAAAGCTAATCACCAAACCTGATCACCATAAGAAAACCTGACTATGCAATATAAAACTATACAATAATATACAAAAATCATCTCTGGTTGAAGATCATGCATAGTATTTTTTGAGATAGATCCCATTTCTAGGCTCTGCCAAGGCTATCCCTTCATAATAAACTAGCTCATAGGTGCCTTTCTCTAAAAATTGTTTAACCACATAAGGACCATTCCACATGGGATTAAATTTTCTTGCCCCCAAGGGTTATTTAGCTTGATCCCACAAAAGGACCAAGTCACCTTCACTAAACTTCCTTGGACAGAAAGACTTATCATATTGGACCTTAACATGATGTTTGTTAACCTCTAGAGCCACTAAGGAATCTCGGCACTACTCATCAAGCTGCTCTAAGTGGACCAAATGCTCTTCCAATGTGGAAGTGTCTGGTACAAGCTCCACAACTAGCTTTAGAGAAGGGATTTTGCATTCAACCGGTAAAAATGACTCCACCCCATGCACAATCTGATAGGGAGAAAAACCAGTGGTAGACTTAACCGTAGTTCTATAGGCCCACAAAGTAGGATACAACATGATATGCCAATTAGTCTTGCTTTGTGTGATGGTTCCTTGGAGAATAGGATTAAGTGACTTGTTCACTACTTCAACCTATCCATTCGCTTGAGGGTAATATGAAGAGAAGTGCTTTTGCTTATATCCTAACTTGGAAGCCAACTCTTCCATCATTTTGTTCAGAAAGTGCCTACGATGGTCAGTGATAAGCTCTTTCGGAATGCCAAAATGGGTGATAATCTGGTTGAAAACGAAATGTGCGGTTCTCTCACAATCATATTTAATTGTGGGCATATCCTCTGCCCATTTTGTGAAGTAATCAACAACCGCAATAATATGATGATTCCCCCCAGCAGAGGCTGGGTTGCAATCCATAAAATTAAGCCCCCACTTGGTGAAGGGATTGACGGTGACAATAGTATGTAACGGGGCTAGACGTGAGTGCATATTACATGCAAACACCTGGAAAGGGTGGCACTTCTTGACCGCATTAACACATTATTTGAAGATAGACGGCCAAAAGTAGCCCCCTCTCAAGATTTTTTGGGCTATAGAAAGCCCAGATAAATGACCACCACCCACCCCTCCGTGGAAATCATTAAGCACAACCTCAGCCTCATCATGGGTTAAACAACGACGTAAAATGGAATCTACCCCATGGCAGTACAAAGTGTTATCCACTATAAGGTAGTTCTTAGCTACATGATGTAATCTCCGTCGCTCATCCCATGAGAGGTGAGTAGGGACCTTCAATGTTTGAAAATACATGATGATATCCTCGTGCCAAGGGTCCACAGTTGAGATGAGGAATATATGCTCATTGACAAAAGAATCCTCATAAACCTCCTCCTCCAATTTTGGAAAATAAAAAATAACCTCCGTAAAGATTAATGATTTCTTTGATTTAGCTGAAACGAGTTTGAGATCAAACTCTTGCCAAATCACAATCCATTTATTATATTTCCCCCCATCATCCTTCTAGTGAGGATGAACTAAAATGGATTGATATGAGCTACGAACAAATTTTGGTGAAGGAGAATGTAATGTCTCAACCACTGAACCGCATGAATGGTGGCTAAGGCTAGCTTCTCCACATGGGAATAGCGAAGTTCCGCATCAATAAGGTTCTGGCTCAAATAATATATGACATGCTCATGGAGATCCTCATCCTCCTAAACCAAAACCATACCAACCCTCTCTTGAGACGTGGCCACATAAATAAAGAAATCATGACTATATTCTAGTGGACTAAGCACGAGGGCCATTACTAAGGCTCGCTTAAGAGAATCTAAATAATCTTGGGCTCACTCATCTCAGTAAAAAGGGGTGTCCTTCTTCAACAGACGCATAAATCCTTTAGTCAAGTTGGCAAAATTAACCATGAATATTTGCAAGAAGTTTGTCTTTCCTTATAAAAACTAAAGGTGTCGAATATTACGTGAGGGAGACAGTTGAAGTATTGCCTCAAACTTTAAGGGATCGACTCTAATACCCTCCTTGGATACGATGAATCCTAGTAAATGACTAAATGTCACACAAAATATGCACTTATGAGGATTTAACTTGATAATGACAACATCTTTCGAACACTAATCTCAAATGATATGGATGATGCACTCTCAAACGAAAGTGAGCAGCAAGATCATCCAAATATAGTTCGATAATGGTTTTAAGATCATGAAATATTAAGGTCATATCCCGTTGAAATGTAGCTCTAGTGTTTTTAAGGCTGAAGGGCATATTTCGATATGAAAAAGTACCCCAAGGACAAATAAATGCAGTCTTATGTTGATCCTCAGGCTTAATTTGAATCTGATTATATCCAAAAAAGCTATCCATAAAAGAAAATACCTCAATTCCTGCACACTCATCCAAAATTTGGTCAATAAATTGTGTGGGGAAATTATCCTTAGGATAGGATTGATTTAAGTCATGGAAATCAGTACATATTCGGATCACTCCCTGCTTCTTATCCACCGGCAAGGGATTTGAAACCCACTCCATCAAGGGAACGAGATAGATAAAACCAACTATAAGAAATTTCTCTATCTCAGCCTTAATGGTGGGTGCTTTTATAGGATTCATAGCATGCAAACGTTGTCGAACCAGTTTTGCATCCAGATAGGTCTTGATTTCATGTTCGACAATACGAGGGTCTATACCTGGCATTTCTTCGTATGACCAAGCGAAAATGTCATGAAACTCTTTAAATAGATTGATATACTCTTTGATCTCATCAAGGGAACAACTCGCCCCAATGTAGACATTCTCAACCTTACCAAGATCACGAGAAATATTGATAGGAATTGTTGGTGACAAATTAGCCATGTTCCCATCAGCCATCTAACCAGGAGAGCTTAATGGAAGCACGGGGCTATGAATTTTCTCTCTAAGAATCTCCCTAAAGTAATCACACTCCAAATGATCGAGCTTAGGAAGGAATATGATCGATGATTCAACTCTTCCCAAGGTTTCTCAACCCTAGTCATGGCCTCAATAATAGCTTCATCTAATGGAAAAACATCATTGAGGCAGTCATGAGAGTGAGACGACTCTACTGCCCATGCAGGCAGCACATAAGGGTCCTCCTCCTCCATCTGCAAAGAGGAAGGACTATTCTCTACAACATGATCAAGATTCCCTTGATACGCCACCATTGTTGTAGGAAATGGCACATTTGTCTTGACAAGCACACTCGAAGTACTCGATGAAGGAAGAATCCAAGGATATTCCATATGGGTAGTGTGAAAAGACACCAAAGTAGATGAGGATGAAACCCTACCAAGATTAGACCCAATCATAAGAACAAGCGCACGACAATTAAAGGTTCCCATAAGCTAAGGATACATACCCACACCCACATTCTCAGTTGTCGACTCAGAATGATCGATAATCAGGATTAAAGCTCCCAATGATGCATTCACACTCGGATTATGGAATGAATTTTGATCAATCGTAACAATATTCCAATTAAACAGAAATCATACCACTTGAAATAGATAAGAAGATATGACTTGCATACTGTACATCCAATTCCTACCCAGCAAAAGATTGTAGTCAAGGGTCGCATCAACCACCTTGACCTCGATCGCGATGGTCTTCCCTACCAATTGGATCTCTAGAGAAGGAAGTATACCGTGCGGCCAAAATGATCTACCATCGAAAGCCATCAACATGTTGGAAGATTGAGACAATGCAGGAGAACCTAAGCCCTTCTAGCAAGATGAAGACATCATGGAAGCAACAACGCCTTCATCAATTAAAGTACACATGATGGTGTTGTTAAGATACTCTACATGAATCAAAAGAGACACATAGTAAGGAAAGCGATGCTGTACTCCCATGTTTTCAAATTTGATAATGGAAGAAGAGCTATCATCACTAACCCCAAGAGCAGACAACAAGGCTTTCCTCTATGAAGGACAAGTTTGAAGCACTTCTAATGTGGACATTGCACAAGGATTCTGGCCCAAATCATCGACAATTGAATATTTCTGGGTAGCTTTGGCATTAGGATTGTGCCCCAAACTCTTTAAGACTCCCTTAGGAATGTGAGGTGGAGCTTCAGGTTTATCCGTAGGATTTTCAATTCGCAAAGGGCTCTCGGGTGGGGAAGGTTCTTTCCCAAGTTCTGGTTGTGAAGAACAATAATCTTTCGCACGAGTCACAACTTTAGTAGCTCTCACCATGTTGATGCAACCGTGACCACTAGTGGCCTACGACGGGTTTTGATTTCCACTAGATGCACAACTAGGATCAACGGTCCTCGAGTTCATATTTTGATTATTGGGTAAAGGATTAGTGAACACAGCTAGGCCCTGTGCTATGAAATTCGAGGAATCCTCCATACGAGGGCACAAGTGATTCAGGTGATCATCCTTACACAACTTACAAGGAAACCTCACCTTACATTTAGGCTACTTTCCCCCCCAAGAATTATTAGTGTTCTTGTCATTATTATTAGCATTTTTGTTCTTATTCCCACCCTTATGATTATTTTTTCTTTTTTTCTTATTCCTTCCAGGCTTCTAGTTTCCTTTTGGGTTTGACGATTGCACAGAGAGTACACTCACCGATTGGGTAGGTTGAGACGAAGCCATAGCTTGTCTCGATGCAGTCTAGTTAATCGATAACTGGCTCACTAGTTTCGTAACTGAGTCCACGGGTTTGGTACTAGTAGAGCCAACAATACCATCAACATGTGGCCCAGGTTTGATCTTGGGGTCGAAATTGGATCTTGGAGCATTTGGTATAATCTCATACAAAATTCTAGATTGGACATAGATCAAATCCAACTCTTGAGCCCTAAAGATAGCTTGTTCCTCGTTTTGAACTCCGAATGTAGAAACATCCTTCACGATGTAAGGTAAAAACTATTTGAGGAACCATTCAAGAAGAAACTCTAGTGGTATAAAGTATTTAATTAATTGTTTCTGTCTATGCCACTCTTGAATATGATCCAAAATTTGTGTGGCTTTGTCTTTCTAGAAAGTCGACAAGAGTTCGATATCGACCTCGTAATGTACGTATAGATGGAAATGATTAAGGAAAGTCATGGAAAGGTCATCAAACATAGAATAAGCCCCCTCTGGTAACTCTATATACCATTTCTCCGTAGGACCCTTGAGGGTGCATTGAAATAGCCTCAAATGGATGGAATCATCATGTAAAGAATTGGAAGAGCACCAAAGGTGGAAAGTGGTGACATGCTCACCAGGATCTTCACTAGCCTCACCTTCAAACTTGGGAATGTCCAAAGGAAGCTTGGTAGGGACTTCTGTCCATGTCGGATTATGAGACACATGATTTTTCATCAATATAGACAAGTCAGGTAAGTTCAATGCCATGCTCCCTGGTAGTTTTGATTCATGTAAGGTTGATTGCTATAAATACCATGTCCTTGGACATAATAACCTACTCCCATTTGACCCATAAAGGGTTGCATGGAAGCATTGTGATGTGGGGTACCTTGATTATGAGGCGTTACAAAGCCATAATTAGAAGCGTAAGCGGGTTGTTGATACCCATACCCATACGGTTGATAGTTTTGTCCATACTGCAATCCATAAGAATGTCCATGAGAAGCTCCATAAGGTGTTCCATGGGAAGTTCCATGAGATGGTCCATAGTTAGGTATATGGGAAGCTCCATGAGCTGGAACATGAGACAATCCAGAAACAGGTACATGACTTGCTGACACAATAGGAGGTACATGGTTCTGTGATACTACTGTGTTAGTAGTCATAAAATGAACATGGCTAGTAGAAACATTCCGTATCGAAGGCCCACGTGAATTAGGGGGAGGATGGGCCGTTAAAAACACATTCAAAGGAATGGGGTTCGAAGACAATGGGACATGTGAAGGAATGTAAGTGGTGTTCCCAATGTTCACTCGTCTTGGTTTTGGTATTTGCATAGGATTACTAACACTAGGCCTAGGATGAGCATGTGAATATGCCTCTACCACATGGATGGAAGGTGCAATGTGACTAGTGCCCCCAAACCTCTCCACATGGAAAGGAATTGGAGTGCCCCTAGGTGTAGTGCTAGGGTATACTTCTGACTCGGCATGATATGTCGTATTGGGCTCAAGGATATCGAGGATGCCATATCTAACATGACTAGTGCTTGTGGGTTCATAGTGAGTCTCGTCGCCTAGTAGAAAATACCGGTGACCTGTGAATGAGGGATCATAAGCAGACTGTGAAGGATTCTCATGTGGTGGATCATATGTGCTAGTAGGATCTTCCTCCCCAACCTCGTGAGGTGGAGAGGACATATATGGAATCTCATCCTCATGATCTCTGATGGTGTGTGAATCAAAGTGAGAAGTAGTCCTCTCAGATTGTCTAGTTTCCTCTCCCAAAGGAGGAGGAGACGTGGAAGGCGGAAGTCCTACTAAAAAACAAGAGTGGTGAGGTGTTGTGCCCAAATTCACAATGAATCAAAAAATAAAAGACTCAATCTAACTACGCAAACCCTAGGCAAACTAGCATGCACAGAGCATGCACCTAAAAATGTAAATCCAAATCACAAGCAAACCAAGGGTAGGATATGTGAGATCCCGAATGAAGCAAGTAGGTCTCTCTTAGGAGAGGCTTGAGACTCCCATACACAACAAGAGGAGGTTTTTAACCAATTATAGTGTCCCTAAGCTTCAACACATATAGCAAGTGTGCTGTCCGACCCCTACCTGGCCAGGACACTTGTAGAATAACCTCTGCAAATACCCCCTTGATAACCTAGGTAAGGAAACTAAGGTCACCTCAATATAATCAATGCTCAGGAAGACAGTTACAGGTGGGATTTACTGTATGGGTAGGGTAACAAAGCCCAAATCTTGAAAGCACAACTAGTACCCTAGGGGTGCACTGGCTAATACCTCAAAGGATGCCAAATACGAATACAATCCTGGAAATATCTCCAGTGCTAATCAATCACAATTAGGGGTCATCCCAATCATAATTTCTCACACTGCCTCGTGCTTAAATCCCTTGTAAGAGGAGGATCCTGAGAAACACTAATTATACCAAGGATTTCACACTCTCACCTGGACATACACTTAATTGATTTGTTTAGTGGTCTTGGAGAATTAACTCACAATGAACTATTCCAATACCCTAAAATCTAATCTTGTTGATGCACCCTAGAAAATAACAGAGTGTAATTCATTTTATTATGCCTTGATTTTAATTGGCTTTATTACTCAAAGGGTAAATAGATGTGCAACTAATGAAGTTATGACGCAACAAGAAGTAAAATGAACACCTTATAATCAATGCAAATGCATTGTGTCGAATGAAAAATAGGGCATGCTACTACGTGAAGTGCAAAATTTTTCCTTCAAATGTATATGCAATCATTCCTATATGAAAATATGACCAAGCTTCACCAAGCAAACCTAATGCAAGTACCATGCTAATGTAAAATGAAAACAATGCATAACTATGCAAAAAGCAAAATGTTTTTGTACTTTTGAATTAAATGAGATAAAAAGCAAAAAAAATGACTCTACCCCCCTTAGACTCTACAACCACTCACAAAAAACAACCAAGCAAAGCACCAAGGTAAAAGAGACCTAATGCACTAATCCCAAAACAAAAAGTAGAAAATGAAATGACAAGAACATTTTCAAAAATCAACCTAAAAGAAGTCTCTTGTCAGAAACAAGGGTGTATATAGACTCCAAAAGCATCCAATAAGACTCAGCAACCATCCAAACTCACCCAGCAACACTTAATCTTCCCCAAAAAACAAAAAATCAGGGCATATGTGACTGTTCTCAGTAAAACTGCATACATACGCGACTATTCTAGGAAAACCCGCATGTACACGTGACTGTGAAAGAAAAACCTGTGTATAGGAAGAAAAAGAGAGAAAAATAAGGTAAATATACAAGCTGAGAAAAAATTTACTCCTATAGGACACTACTGGGAAAACATGCCCCCAGAATTGGCACAAAAATAGAGAAATCAGAGCAATTCAAGCACATTGAATGCCGAAAAACCCCCAAAGAAAAACAACTAGGAACCTCCCCATTGGAGTTGCCAATTCTATTATGGAGAGAAACTTCCTATGGCTTGAGGTGTATCACAACAAATAGAGAAGCCAGAGAAATAAATCCCTTCCGAATATGCAAGAGAAACAAAAAATATAACACTAAAGGATCTCAAATCATACCTTATTCCGGACAGTTTAAGTAGATCCCCGTTGAGCTTTTTCCAATCCTGCTTGTGATAGTAATTTTCTCTCAACAACAACAAACAAGACAAGCATGCTATATAATATGGTGTTAGATCTATCTCTAAAATATATAATCAATAATGTATAAGAAATTAAACACATCCATGGATTTAATATTCATTTAAATACACATCATTGGACAGGAAAATATATTTATATTAATAAAATAAGATATTACATAAGTGACAACCTCTGTTGGTATGTCTGCGAACCGAAGAAACTGAGTGCTCCACCTAGGCCTCCACCACCTTAATCCTCCATCTCTTGATAGAAATATCACAAGAAAAAGAAAGATTTGAAAGAACACAAAGTGATCCACGGGACAAAGGGATGCAAACTCAAGTACAAGCAAGCTATGACAGCAATGGACTATAGTCCTCTTACTCTTCAATTCCCCCTCTTTAATGTATCCAAGGGGTTCCTTATATAGTAATCAAAAGGGGTAATGGAGGGTCAAGTTCGAGTGATCGCGAGGTATACGGAAGGCCAAGAGATAAGTGATTCGGACACACTTCAAGGAAAACTCCAAAAATATTTGGACTTATGCACACATCCCGATGTATGTAGGTTTAAGGTCAATATCCGTGTATATACACGAGAAAGGGATTAAAAGTCGCATACAACAAATAACATGTGTTTTTAGGGATGATCTTGTAAACATCAAAGGTACAATATTGGTCCATGGGGTCCAAAGAGTCTGCAGAGGGACATGGAAGGCCATAAATGTGTGATCAACCATGTGTGGTAAAATCAACTATATCAAAGAGATATTAAAAAAACAAAGAAATATTAAAACCCCAATGGTGTATATACTTCCATTGATACTATACAGCGGGGTGAATGTTAAAAAATAAAAGATATTAAAAACCCAATGATGTATATATACTACCATTGATACTATACAACTCGATGTTTATTGATTTCTATGATTGTGTATGTACTATGTACATATAATGGCATATTTATGGACATATGCTATCATTAATGCTATGCAACTCAATGCTTTCCATGGATTGTTCTACCCTAGCTGCCACATAGAAAACCAATACCAATATATGTCAAAGAAAAAGTGCCCAATAAAGACTTTAGGAAATAGTTGGGATTTAA
Organism: Pseudotsuga menziesii; assembly: GCA_001517045.1. Taxonomy (NCBI): domain Eukaryota; kingdom Viridiplantae; phylum Streptophyta; class Pinopsida; order Pinales; family Pinaceae; genus Pseudotsuga; species Pseudotsuga menziesii. The sequence continues at coordinate 23,521 of LPNX010071646.1, read as the reverse complement.
CATTTAGACTACATAATAGCTCACTTAATCAATCATAGGATATCCAATAACTTTTGAATGTCCAAACTCCATTTTGCAGCATCTTTTGATTCCCACTACAGAACCTTCCAGTTTCCACAACTGCCATCCACATCAACACCATAGCTATTTTGGTGGATTCAATAGGGATAAAGAATGATGACATACCTTGAGAACTTATCAAGGTAAACCAAAATCAAAAGGCTATGGCTAAGAGTCACCTTGCTTTGTTTCTTATGTTGCCTATGTGAGGAGCAGAAATTTGACTATTATAAGATCCATTTTAAACCCAGATCTATCAATCATCGAGAGGAATCGAACTTCTTGAGGTGTACATTTTTTTACCATTTGGATCCCTCTCGGTACTTGATAGATTTGGGTTTAAATTGGATCTATGTTAGTTATTTATTTAAGTCGATATGTAATTTATATTTTTCATTTTTTATTTTTAATTTTTTTTATTTATGTTGGTTGGCTAGCATAACATGACTAACGTGACAGGATATTCTCATACCGGGTTGGAGAGCACCTCGCTTATCTCGATGCAGAGAGATATGCAACATAAGACCATAGAAAAAAGGAGAAGGTGGAATTCATGAAATACAGACTCTTCAGCATTAAAATGGGGCAAAGAATCACCAATAAGAAATTAAATCATTTCACCATGCAAGAGCACCATGATAAATAAGGAATAATGCAAAAAAAGGAAAAGGTAGAATAAATGAAAATAACATCACATTTTAGGTTACATAAACCTTGAAACCAATAACTTTGATACACCTCAAAACTACCTAAGATATAATAGAACAAGGTAATCATGATTTGAAGATTAATAAAATATGACGGTTCTTTATTAAGCTTCATCTAATCATGCACGCATGTGCACATCTTTTAACTGTATTATTTTTGTAAATATGGATCATTTTTCTTTTTAAAAAAACTCATCAATAAAGCATGGAAAATAATAGCCGTCAGACAAATATAAACCAAAAGATAGCCTTTTTCTCTAACGACATAGGCCAATTAATCAATTTCCTTTGTTTCAATTCGATCTACATTAGCTCTATTATGCCAACAGGTAGAATATTAGCCATATGTTGATGTAAATACAAATTAATTCTATTTTCTCTGAGACTATGCTTCGAACTATAAAACACAAAATTCATTCTAATAACCGACAACAGACCTCCAGGGCCCTAACAACCAAATGATTTTCCACGCCATAACAAACCATTATCAATGCCACTGTAACCCTAACTAGAAAATGGGAATCTACCCTAATATAAAAATATAACATTTCAGTAAAACATTATAGATAAGCAGTTTGAAATACTTTACTACTAGAAAAGTACCAGACCAATACCTCATCAGAATCTACAACAAGTACCTTGGACTCGAGAAATTGAGCAAGCAAGGCGTCCTCATTATCACTGCCATCTCCAGAACATAAAATAGGGCCCTTCTCCTGCTCTCCATCTAAACTCAAAATCTCTTCAAAACCCACCATCTTGAAAACCCTTACTTACCAAACCCTAATTCAAGTCAGACCAAATTCTACTCACTCTTTATGAATCGAACTAATGTCATCCAAAATCCTCAAAATTCAGTGACAATTTGGAAGCCCTTGGTGATTTCAGTTTCGATATGATGAACTTATGATGTTGATCGCATGAGCTCCTATGGAATTTGATGGAAGAAGCGAACCAGATGCGTGGCAGACCCTTAGGTGTCGAGGTGGTCATCTTGTTTCTAAACTATGAGGTGGAAGTTAACTTGGAGGTCATGTGATTATGGTGTGTTCACGTGAACTACGGTCGTGATAAAAATATTAATTAAATAATTAAAAATATTGTTTTTCTGTTTATTTATAATTTATTTTTCAAACAACTCATAATCAAACTGAGGATTATTTGCAATTCAAAGTATTCACACAACAATTAATTAACATCAGTATCGGCGTGATAGAAAAGCTGGTCAAAGTGAGGCTTTCAACATAGCACTGCCTCCATTGATGAGTAATTAATAAATTGCAAAAAAGGTCAATAGTCAAAGCAAAGGAACATGGAAAGTTACAACCAAATAACTTGTTTTTCTCCAAACATCAAGAGGCCAAAGAAAAGGTTCAACTAGAGTGCCCTCGTAGTTACCAGGTTATTGAGATAAATTGTTGTTTTAGCTTGTAGACCTTTGGGATGGACATTTGTAGTTATAGGTAAGTTGTCTTTTCTATGAAAACATGCCTAAAAATTTACAACTTAAGGTCAATTGAAAATAAAGTACATCTAATATTGTGTGAAATCTATCTTTGTTGTTAGTTGCTTAGCAGTTGCCACATAAATTTTATCGCAAGACAGTAGTTCTATACCTCTGAGTTGGGAAAAATGTCTAAATAGTATGGAGCACTATATATTTGTGTATTTATCACCGGATGTGTATAAATTACCATTAAATAGATATCAACCCAAGATGGGAATAGATAGTGTACAGTTGGATGAATACTGACAACAAGGTGTAGTCACACAGAAACCACTAACTTAGTGAAAAAAATCACTGGTACCATGTAAAATTTTCCAATTTAAAGAATGTATTTTGCAAACAAAACTTCCTCTCTTCATGGACAGGGAACAGTTACAGATGAAAATTTGTATAAATTGTGTGAGTGTTAGTGGAGAAAATAGAAACGAATGGGTGTTCTTGTGTTATGTAAGTTGTAGTAATTGCCTAACCAATGTAGGTTCTGTACTATTGGTAGGGATTTTGGTAAGTGAGTTGCGCAGCGTCACAACATCTGCGCAAGCTCACGCAGTACCACGCAAGGCCAAATCAGTATGATGGGTGGAAAAATAATTGTTTTGAATATTTAATAGACTACTTGACCAAGTTTTGTCACCATAGGTCATTAACGGTTATAAGTTAGTTAGAAGTGGACCTTCAATATAAAGGCACAAGCCTATATATAGAACTAGTTTTGCAATTGAATAGATATCGGATGATCGAAAATCTTAACATTGTCTTGTGCATGATTATTGCATGAGGTCTAGTATGATCTGGCTTAGGAGAATTTTTTGTTGTATCTGCGATCTATCTGGGTTGTTTTCTGATGTATTCAGCCTCTAGTTGTGGAGAAGAATTGTTCATTTTGGATCCTTTGCACATAGTTAATATAATATGATAGTTGTTGCATAAATATTTTCTTTTATTCTACTGTTCTCTCTGTTGCGATCGATGCTGCGATTTGTTATGATGTCACTGCGGTCTATTCCATTTTCGCTATATTGATGTTGATGCGATCTGTCTTAAGTTGGTTACATTTTTGTTGCATTATGAGTTGAGATGTTTTATAAATGATACTGTTGTACTAGCGATATTGTGACAAATGTATGATGCAATCTGTAGTTGTGGAAATGAATCAATGATGACTGCATAGTTCTGGATCCAATAGTTATGTTGTTTCCCTGTCGGATCCCATATCCTCTGTCCTCACTGCCGGAAACTCAGTTCCGATAGCTCTCCCTTGAACATATTGGGTGAGACTTTGTCTACTTTGCGGATGTTTCTAGGGAGGGTAAAACCTGTCTGGGCCGGTGCTCAGGGAGATCATGCTAGTTGGGTGTCAATAGAGTGAGAACCACCACTACTACATTTCGATCCAAAATCCGACGGTTACTTCCGACGACGCGTGGATTTTTTCTTTTAAACCTACCAAAAATCAGAAAGTTAATTTTTTTTAATTTTTTTTTGACCATAAGCGTTGCTTAAGCGACGAATAGCCTCATAAGCGTCGCTTAAGCGATGGCGCATCAAAAAAAATCATTGATTAAACATTTCACCAAAGCTCCATGGAATTTTGTTTTTCCATTCTTTGTTTATGCGTCGCTTAAGCAACAGCGCATCAAAAAAAAAGATCATTGATTAAACATTTCACCAAAGCTCCATGGCATTTTGTTTTTCCATTCTTTGTTTATTTCGTTTTGAACAGTTCTCCATGATCATCCCTATTGGAATGGAGCTCAACTCGGAATGATCGGATTCGATTTAGACGATATACGGTATGGCTTTTTTTTTCCCTTGTTTTCCTCCTTTTTTCTGTAGTAACTGGTTATTGTTGTGTTCATTTCTGTATTGTATTCAATGTTCAACCCCTGAAGTTTAACAAAATATGATTTAATTTAGTATTCGATTCGATTTCTCTAGTTGGGTATATGAAATCGTAGTCATTACCGGGGTTTAACAGGCGCTGCTTGTTGTATGTGGTTTTCAAATTGTATTTTGTTGGGATTGTTGGGACTTATATTTACGGGATTGTCTATTTGGGTAGGGTTGGATTATAGGCCAGATATTTGTGAAAAAAGAAAAAAATTGAAAAGGTTGTCAGTAACTGAGGGTATTAGGTGGTAGATCATGCGAGAAAACCTAGATCTTTCATAAAATATTATTAGTGAATTTGATCAGGTATCCAATTTTGAAATTCTGGAGCCGTGGTTTCATTCCGAGGTCACTGGAGTATTAAGCTGTTCGCCATGGTTTGTGCTCTATCTCGCCCTAATGGCTGGTCTCAATGAGGGGCAAGGCTGGGCAAAACAGGTCTCGGAAAGGAAAATTGCCCTTCCGACCTCACATCAAAGCCAAATTAAGCCTATGTTATGTTGTGAAGCTCTTGACTTTCGAGGCTTGTTTCTTGAAGGAAATTCTATAAAATTATGGGTATTGTGGTATACTTTTCAATTTTCATATAGTTTGGGCATCTCTTATGATTTTGAAGCTGGTGCTAGCCTACTGACTTCAGACCTTAAAGCCAGTGTATTGATAGGGTGCCCTTGTAAGTCTCTCTTGTTTGGAGAGAGGGGTTGTGTGAGGCGCATCATTTGAGACAGTTACTGTTTCACGACAATTCTCTTGTTTATATATTTCTAGTTGAGGAAATGACCCAAACTTTTTCTAGGCACTTATTCTCTTAAGCAGATAATATCATAACAGGCATTGTGGAGTTGAAATTTTTGGCAGAACTTGTCAAGTCTTGGTAGATATCTGAGTTCTTTTAGAATTATTGCTTAGTTTAATCAGTTTTGCTGAGTTATGTCAAGTTATAAATTCTTAAAGAGCCAATTATTACAGAGTTTTCTGTCAAGTTGACAGTCGTGTGAAATTGAATAATGTCATGCGTATAATTTTTATGAAAAGTGATTTAGATGTTGATTTCTATTCTGCCTCTCTTACAATTAGAGAGGTTGTTTTATAAATTCAATTGGATGATGGTTACTTGGTAAAATCTAAAAACCTCTGCTCATTTGTGAGCCGATTATTACAAATTTACAACCTCCCATCATTCAATGCCATAAAATGTGATGTCATCAAATGTGGAAAGGCTTTTTGGAGTCATGGAACATTAAAGAAATAATGAATATTGTGTCATAGGACATTGAAGAAATAATGATTATTGTGCCAATCTCTTACCCGACTAGCAATTCTCTGGAAAACAAGACATGGCCATGTATCGGAGTGTAGCTGTTTCTGATGGCACTGCACCTGCCTGTGTATCAAGCTTCTAGCTTGTTAATGCACATAACAATATCAGCTTTAAACTTTTAGACTCTGGAGTATGTGACATGTCATTTGAGTATTTGAGATGCGATGCAATATACTAAAACTTGTATTACCATTTCAAGAACTGAGATAGTTGTTAACATAATTACAAACCCTAGTATAAATTTGTTGTGTCCTGCTATTTAATTATGTGCCATCAGTCAAATAAGACACTGGTTTTACATCCTAAGTGTTAAAAAAAAAGATTTCGAGGTATGTACAAGATAATTTATTAGATTTGGATCTAGATTTAAATTTTAGCTGTTGAATTGATTTCAAAGATAATTAATGGGTTTTCTGTGAATGTTTCTGCCAGGATTTATTCAAGAAGTTACCAAAGAAATGGAAGATTGTTGTGCTATTTGTGCGGAACCACTGGAGTGGCTGGCATATGGGCCATGTGGCCACCGTGAAGTCTTCTCCACATGTACTTCAAGGCTGCGGTTTATCCTGAATGACAAAAATTGTTGTATTTGCAAACAAGAATGCCCCAGTGTTGTGGTAACTAAGGTATATTGTCATCTTTGATCACTTTAAAGTATCATACAATCTGTGAATGAATGCTAATTTCTAAGGCTCTATGGCATTCTATTTGTTGCAATTCTATAAAATTTGTATTAAAAAGTGACTTATCTGGCACATGAGCAGGAACTAGGAGACTATACAAATACAGTAGGGGATTTTAGTACCCTTCTAGCTGGAGCACATGAGGGAAAAGTAGGCGATTATTGGTTTCATTTAGACACATAAGCATATTTTGATGACGAGCAACATTACAAAATGATCAAATCAATGTGCAGGTTGAGCTGCAGTGCTTGTGACAATACTTCTGGGGCTCAAGAGCCAGGGAAAGAGTTAAAAAAATGTGACCGAGAGTTCAAACATATAGATCAATTAAGAAGGCATTTATTTCATGCACATAAACTTTCCATGTGCATCTTATTCCTAGAAGGCTAGAAGGTGAGCATAATTCTATTTTTTTAATTGCTAGCGTGAATGCAAGGAATCCTGGCCTTCTATTATTTAACTTATACAGAATAAGCTGGAGGGTTTAGTCCTTAGTGGTTTTCCTTTGATCCTCAATATTTACATAAGCACTATGAGACAGCAAGGGAAAGTTTTCACGCTTTCAACAGCTAATAATTGTTTGAATGTGGATTTGGTGCAGACTTAACCCTTTTAGTCTACCAATGAGGATCTATTCAAGTATACTCAGTTCAATACACTTGTCATGCCACAAATTTTTCAGTTCTGCATTCAGTTATAGACAATACCAGTTTCTATAAAGATTAACAGAAAACAACTCTACAGATTGTTTTCTTTAAACATACTTTTCTTAGCTCTGTTTAACAACAACATACAGCCTCCTCTAGTTTATAAGGAGCGACGACCTGCTGGGCCAACCTGTTAAAGGGTAAAATAATTTATTTAAAATCCTGGCACAGTCGAGTCTAGATGGACATTCCACAAGCTTACATTGTCCTTTAAGCCCTTAAACAGTCATTCTTGGCACTAGGACATTTTATCTTTTCCACCGAAGGTATCAGAGCTGCTAAACTGACTGATACCTCTATCTCTGCTAGAGTGACCATGTTTACATAAATATTAATGAGGCTTGCTTCTGTAAGTCTTCAAGTCACCTGCTATATATCATCTTTAGTTGCCACCTCTGATGCATCTCCTGTACTAGGTGAAGTACCTTTACCAAATACCTTTACCTTGATGAGCTTGGCTGGTCTGTTAATGCTTCATATATACTTATTCAAAATGGCAGCTATATCATCACATTTCCTGATCTTACTTATACCCTCATCCTGACCTTTGTTATTAATGGTTCCTTTGGCATCAATGAATGGAAGACTTGCACAAAACATACCACAGTATATTTCTGACTTTTGTTATGTATTTTTCTGAAAGTGAAGTTGCCTAACCACATGGATTTTTTTATTGTTACCAGGACAGACAATTCAATAAAGAACCACTAGAATAGATCAATAAAAAAGAAACTGGAATCATATATGGCATCGGGTCTCTCTATCCAGCTGCCAGAGTTGCCTACTTCTCAGCCAACCTTGCTACCTGCTTTATCAACTGCTGCCGAAACATCTAGTGAAGTAGTGATGGTAGGCACTGTAACGGAGCAGTAATTTGTATGCAGTCAGGAATCTGCTTCAAGAGTTGGTATCCAGTCTGGCTTGCTGCAAGTGGCAACAACTAGTACTTTGGAGCATGGAGACAAGAATTTAGATCTCAAGAAAAATGAAAGTGATAGGAGATTGGTTGATGAAGTAAATGATTCACCCAATCCTCCTCTTCCTCTTTTCTTTGAGACAAATGGTAGTGTTTGTCTGACAGCAGATGGAATACTTGAATTTTCTGGTGTTGGCAGAGGCAAAGCAGCAATGTCTGTGCCTTCTTATCAAATGAATGATTTTTTTGAATCTGTTGTATCAGGAAATACCTTCTCTGTTGGCAGTCCCCAGGAAGTTTCTAATGCTGGTAATATGTCAAACTGTGTGGCCTCTACTGCTCTTGGCTATCATTCCATAGCGCCTAGCTTTGATGCAAAGCACAAATATTCTTCATTTCTGAACAGATATCATCTTTCGAGTTGTGATGTGGCCATGTCAACCCCCAATGCATGCACATCAGGCTTCTCTGGTTCATGGTCGCATCTTGGTTCTGGTGCCCCGGATGCATCTCTGAGCAGTTTTGTTGATAAAAAACAGTTGCTTAGCTCTCCTGAAAAGCCTGTTTCTGCAATTGATGGTGGTACTTGTAGTTCTTCTGAGATACGGCACTGTGATGAGCTTTTACAGGTTTGCTTGCCTTCTAATGAGAGTTTAGAGCTTGGTAATCAAGATGAGATGCCTCGATCAGCTATGCTGTCAATGACAGCTCATGTTAATAGGAAGGTAGTTTGTGAAATGGATGCTGGTGGTAATCCTGGTGTTCAATCAGAAAATCCAAATTCTGAGTCTTTGTTTTATGAACCACCCCGTCTGTCAAATTGGGATATTCCATTTGTTAATTGTGATCTGATAAATTCATGTGGCTATCTTCATCAGGCATATAGTCCACTTGGTGTTCGACAAATGATAATGTCATCAGTTGATTATTTTTCTCCCCCTTGCAATCCATGGGGATACGCTTTTAATGAGAAGAGCCCAGAATCTATACTGAAGAGTGCTACCAAGAGCTTTACAAATACTCCCTCTATATTAAGGAAACGGCCACGTGATGCTTCAACTCCTGTGGATGCAAACCAGAATGAAAAAGCAACAGATAGAATGAAAGCTCATGATAATTTTATCACGCCTGGTTCACTAGGTAAGAAGTATAATGAATGTTTGGAATCTCCAGATGATGTGTCTTCTGACTACTGTGCAAAGGATGGCATCAGTGGACCTGGACTATGCCAAAGTAAAAGGAGGTACCTAGTCTCTCCACAGTATTGTTTGAAAACTAAACATTTTATGCCTGTAAAATCAATGGAAATGCATTTAGAATATGCGTCTGAAGCTACAAAAGGCACTAATGCTGGGTATAGAGAGAGTAGTCCATCTCCAAAGAAAAATAGTGGTGGCTTGGGATGTCAGGGATATGAGCAAGATTGACCATGGTGCAAGGATACAAAATGTAGGTTATCTATGTTGTCTCCCTTCATTTTGGGTATTTGTTTTGAGATAAATAAGCTTTCATTATTAGTGTGCAGGCTAGCATGCATTTGCAGATTCTGAAGGATGTTGACATTCGTCACAACTTTGTGGCTTTCTTGAACACAAATTATGTGTTTTTTCTGTTTATTTTTTGTCTGCTTATTCGTTTCTCACATTGCATGTGTTTCTGTAATTTCTAGGTTTATGCCATTCTTCAAGTTTGGAATGACTTATAGCTCATCTCTATCTTTTCTAATTTCATTTCAGGGCATGGTTTGTGTGCTATTATCTAGCTGCAAAATAATGAATGGAAATTGTTTATTTTTATGGGTGCATCTTCTTTCAATTTTTCTTCTTTTAGTTGTTACTATCAAAGTTTTTCCTTGGGAGCACTTTATTGAGTTGTTTTTCTAATGCACATTTTCTCATGCTTTCAGTAGTTCCCTTTCACAAATGCTGTAGCTATGCACTCAGTATTTCATATTGATTGTATATGAATGATTCGGGAAGTTGCCTATGCAAATAAACAATATTTCTATTTGAAGCTTCTCATGAAATTCGACAGCCTTTGGCTCTTGCAGATGCAAAATTTTGGAGTCCTTGTTGAGCAGAATTTGAATGGTCAGCAGTTTTGCCCAACAATTGGGGACAATTCATTAAAATTTGGAACTCCTAGTGCTTCTACTATGTATGTTACTTGTGTATGGTAGTAGAATAATATTTTCACAAGATAGAGGTTATATCATGCTTGTTTGATATTTCCCAATAATTTTATGAGCTGATTCCTCGTATGAATGCCTGCAGTTTGACAACAGTAACGTTGCTTTTGGAAAAGTATGAAATTGATCCAAAACAAATTGGTCACTTGGAAGTTGGAAGCGAAACTGTTATTGACAAGAGCAAGTCAATAAAGACTTGGTTGATGCATATTTTTGAGATTTTTCCCCCAATTTACTAAACTCATTATTAAGTTTGTGAAGCTTTGAGAGTGGCATATCAGTTTGTGAATCTTTTTACTTTTTCTATTATGTTTTTGTAGATAATTGTAAATCAGAGCACACTAAAGATAGGCTGCTATTCTGGCTGAATTGAAGAATTCTTCAAAGAATTTAGTTTGTGTTAGTGTTAAAATGTTTGAAGTAAAGTGCACGAGTTAAAAAAATGGCCCTGCTCAGCAATTGTTTAGGGCCTAGGTTAATTGTTTAAATTTCTGTCTAAAATTTCTTCTTGTGCAAAATACTCACTTGAGAAGACAATTTCATAACATGGGAATTTTATGAGAGATAGCAGCCTTCATTCTTTACTGCTGGAATGAAATAAATCATGTTCATAGGTGTAAGGGGGTTTTGCATAGGCAATGAAAGCCCTTTTGTGATTTCCTGGTGTTAAACACACAAGAAACATTGCAAGAATATGTTTATGATCTAAATCTACAGCTTAGAATTGCCAAGATGTATTGAGCTTACAGGTAACCATTGGTTAAGATGAGCTTGCTTGGTATCAACATAATACATCATGTATCTCTTATGGAAACACAAGCACCATTAGTGAAACCACATAATGTTTTGTACTAAGTGTAATTGGAATGAGTGATTACCATTATCTTTAACCATATGTGAGTTAATATGGATATGTAAGCTCTATACGGATAAACACATAGTTGAATAGAGTAGAATAATAGCTATATCATAGTGAAAGCTAACTTACTCCTACTATATAAGTAAGCATACAGCTGGGAGACTTACAAGCATTCAGCTAAGAAATGAGGTCAATCAAGCTCAATTATGGAAAGAACAATATGTATTGCTCATTTCACCAGTGTAATCATGAAGCTGAGTACAAGCACCTAGTTAATTAAGCTGGATAGGTATCATGCTTGATCAACCTTACCAATACTGATGTAGTATCACCATTACTAATCTGATATCCTTGTTATAGTAGTAATGATAGAACAGAACAGTAAGCTTCTCCATACATTACAACACTAACTATACATGTAGTATTTGACATATGTTATTTACTTGTATCAACTTGCATGGTTATAGCTAATCAATGTACTCCTTATACTTGGATATGGGTAACATTATGCACACACAATTGCATCATCAATATTCACATTATTTTTATTGGCATTAGTTACTAGATGGACATTTTGTAAAAGATATCTAATAAAGGATGCACTGCACATACAGAGCATCAAAAGTGGCACTGGGGGGGGGAGGCTTGGAAGCTCAATAGCATGTTTATACTCAATAGTCTGCATCTCAATAGTATTATTCTCAATAGCTCACTGCTCAGCATTCTTTGGCTCAACAATCTACAATTGACAGACCTCCTGTTTTATACTTTGCTTGCAATCCCGCAATCCCTTAATAGTCTCTTTTGCAGTCAGTCGTAGAACAAGGCATCATAGTATTCTTTTCAAATCTGATATTTGTAAAATAACCAGTTGTTGTATGCTTTAAGAGGGCCAGCTTCTTCACGAGCTCATTGACAGAGGCTTAGTGGACAGCTTCATTAGCTAGCTAGTATTTTATGCTTACACTCTCCCAATCTTATCCTTCAACCCATCAATACCATCTTATACATGCTTTTGTAATTTCCTCTATTCCATTTGTGGTTGATACATTCATTGTTGTTTAGATGAGCTGAAGCACTGTGGTGCTTTTTTTGCCATTTTTGTGGCTAGTGTATACTGAAAACAAGCAAGCACGGTGTAAGTTTGGAATAAACTGTCAAATATAGAACAATACCACTAGCTACATTTGTGGTTGAAACATTCATGGTTTTTTTAGATGAAGTGAAGAATGCCAGTGGTGCTCTCTTTTGTGAATATGACAGACCTTTTTGGCTTATGTATTCTAAAAACAAGCACGTATGGTGTAAGTTTCTGAATAAAGTGGCAAATGATGAAGTATTTTAAAAAAAAAAAACTTATTCTTATGTTCTTTTTGCCAATTTAACCTGGTTGTCTGTTACAGGGATAACATAAAGACTGCACTATTGGATTCCATGTATGTGTTTCTCAAGAGGCTAGAGTATATCAAATATGTGTCAAATTTGGTCACTGTTTGTTATCGAATTCTTTTGACTCGACCACCAGGTTAGTGACTATTAGTATTTTTTGTCTTTGACCATCATCATCATCATGGATGGATTTTATCCATTACCTTAGCCACCCTGACCATAATCATTTGTTTCTACTCTTAGAGTCTTATATGTGAGAACCTGAAGAATATGGATGAACAACTAGAGTTTAAAAGGTAGTTATCTGATCTGGGAGGCAGAGCCCTATGCTGGTCAGTCCCTAATCTCCATCAGCCACTCTTCTGTCTAAACTTGGATATTGTTCTTTATCTTCTCCAAACAGATGAATGGGTTTAAGCCCCCATCAACCCTCATCGTTTGGTTGAGTTAAAAAATTCCAACTAACAAGATGATACTCCCCCTTTGCCGAGCCTCTTTTCCAAAAGAATTGAAAGCACACTTTTCTAATTTGCTCTAGGAATCCTTTAGGAATATGGGCTAAAACCTACCAATAAGATTTGACGGAGGTTTTTCCTTTCCTTCATTAAACTTCGCTGTTGATCGAACATTAGACAAGTTCTCATATGGAAGAGATGTTACTGTAAAAATATGGTTTTTGGGAACAAAGATATTTTAGCGGTCTATTCAACTAACACTAATCAAAAGAAAATGATTAGTTATCAACAATTCAATGTCCATATTCTGAATTTGGTAGTCTTAACACTTGGTCATCAGTATACATTATAATTTATAGATTATAGATTACATATGGTAGATAATATAAACACATATACAATGTACATACATAACCATATACACACTAAAAGATAATGTGGAGTTGCTTGTTACACCCACACGTCTAAGGGACCATATGGACCTGCACAGTGTGAGCCCAATGGCCAAGTGAGGTTCAGATGAGCTGCACAACATGGCCATTGTGGGATGCATAATTGACTGCAAGTACAAAATGACTTACAGATGTTATATTACATTGTAGCAATTATTTGACACAAGTCCATAGTGGATAGTGAATTATACAATTTTCTGCTTTAGAAATTAAGGGAAATCAAGTTATATGAATTTCATTCAGTGTCTCAAGCCTTGTTCTGTTGTAGCCTTCTCTATGGAGCAGAGGATCCATCAATTGCTGGGTGCTCGAAAGACTTTCTCTGAATGCAATCTTCAGTCAATCAATTGAGTTGCATAGAATCTACAGTCAACCAATCCAGTTTCATGTAATGGTTGTGAACTTGTCTCCACCTTGGTGCAATTGAAAGAAACATCTATCATGCAATGCTTGTATTAGATATTCAAGGAGAATACCACCAACTCAACATCATCCATAATAGCATTTGAACCAAAACATACACTATGATCAATCCTCCATGCGGGGAACCTTCCTATTTAGAGAAAGTAGATGCCATAGCTTTCCAATGGTTTGACATTGAATTGATTCTTTTTCTTTCCAACATGATCCACTGCAGGAGTGAGCTTCATAATAACATGTTTCTAGAGGCTCTCCTTAGTGATTGGCTTCCAAACATTCTTGGCTTCTATTGTGGATCGAAACAAATGAATGGGTTTAAGCCCCCATCCACCCTCATCCTTTGGTTGAGTTAAAAAATTCCAACTAACAAGATGATACTCCCCCTTTGCCAAGCCTCTTTTCCACAAGAACCATAGCCTAGAACCATAACTTCATAGCCTGGATCTTAGCCTAGAACCATAACTTCATCATTGAAATATCATACACAATTTTTTTTTTTTTTTAAACACACATAACTGTTGCTTAAGTGACACCTACAGGCATCGCTTAAGCGACAGTTATGTGTGTTTAAAAAAAAAAAAAATACATAACTGTCACTTAAGCGACGCCTATAGATGTCGCTTAAGCGACGTCTGTGCGTGTTACCGTATCTTATGCGACGCCTGTAGGTGTCGGTTAATCGACGTCTGTAAGTGTAAAATCAATGGTTTGTAAGTGTCAGTTAACTAATAGTAAACTGAGCTGTCGCTTAACCGACAGTTTTGAAAGATGTCGGATAACTGACGACAAGTTTCCGACGATTAAAAAAAATCAATAGTGTCGTACATGCGACAGGGAAGTGTCGAAAATCCGACAATACTACCGTCGGATTTTTGGTCGAAATGTAGTAGTGCACTATCGACGATTTGCTGGTGGGTATTCACCAACAAATGGTTCCATTGCTAGGACCATGTTTTGCTTAAACAGAGGGTATTTTTTGGCATCCAACTTGACCGAAGATTGAGGGGTGGTTTGATCTAAAATTGCAAGAATTTGCTGAAGTCGAAAATCAGAATCTGAAGCTGTTGATGAGCCATTGGCTAGATAGATATATCCATGATGGTCCTCATGATTGGTTCTTTTGTGAGTTTCCTATCATCTTGCATGAGTGGCTAGCAAATTTCACTTCTAAGAAAACAAACTTCCAAGGAGGAGAGCCGACATCCTGGACTCCGAAGCTGATCCAGGAATTACAAGAAACAAACAATAAGGCATCACGGGCTGTTGAAGCATGGTTGGATAGTATCCTAAAAGGCTACATTACCCCGAGTTTGCAATCGACACCAATAATTCATTTAGCGAAGTAGAAAGGGAGTTCTTTAGCGGACCACGAGAAAGATTCTTGCTATCACTACAAAGGTCATCGAGGAAACAAGTGGTTGTACAAGGGGAGGAGCAAGGTTTTGAGAGAAGAGGCAGAGGATAGGAGAAGTTATTGCTGCGATCGAAGTGCAATGTTGTGAGGAACAACCACACAGGACAAAACAACCTTTTTGTGATGACGAGAATGACCAGGCCCAGGCTATGCCCATAAGGATGACAGAATTGAACCCTAGCAGTAACCTATCCACACCTCCGCGCACTACTCCACTACAAAGAAGAAACGTGCATTCTGCATCGACTTTCCCAACATGTCAACAAAAGTCTAGAAATAGAGCAACAACAAGAGGAAGAAGGTCCAGAATGGCGGGTGTTGAATGAAGCTACTAATATTCCATGGAAATGACAATGACAACCCAGAGCAATACTAATTCTTGTGCGAAGTGATCTAGATTGCCCGACAGACTGTAGATGATGATGTCAAGAAAATCCAGATGGCAACTACTCTTAGGGGCTGCACACTGGAATGGTTCATGAGATTCATGTGGGTTCCTTAGGGAGCTATCATGAAAACATTGGATGAGATCTGAATGGGGCTATTCGAAGAATTCAAGAAGCCAAATTTTGAGGCTCAGTACATTACTGAATTGAAAGAGATCAA
>LPNX010071623.1:148267-159817 GCA_001517045.1 Pseudotsuga menziesii | reverse complement strand
TTTTTAAGGAGTTGTTGATCCACTCTCTAGGGCATGGGATTTGGAAATTGCCTAGGAAGTTTCAACTGGAGTGTGGCATGGGATTTGGAAATTGTCTAGGAAGTTTCTACTAGAGTGTGGCTTGTAGGGGAAGGAATTGGAGATAGCAATCCACACTTCTAGGTCGATTTATATAAGAATATAAGCATGCAGGTTTTCACCGTGAGTGATCATTATTATATAAGATTTCTGTATTGCATTGTCAAAGTTTAGAAGCATCTCAACCTTTTGAATGGACACTTCATTTATCATCAAAAGATCTAATAAAAACTGAATGAAAGAATTTAACTGTTAATATATGGTTAATAGAAATAATAAATAAATAGAATGAGTTAGATAAAAATATCTAAAATAATTATCATCAATACGATAGGTTAAAGATAAAAAATAAAATATATAAATAAATAAATAGACCCAAGATGGGAAGTATAAATAAGAGTATGTATATGTATAAAAGGTCAAAGAGGTTAAAGGTAGCTTGGGCCTAAGCGAAAAAGTTAGATAAGAGACGGGATTAGGAGATAAGAGGAAAACAATAAACTTAAAAAATAATCCTGGATCGAAGGAATAAGACACGAAAACATAAAATAATTTACAACTGGAGAAGAATAACTTGGAAAGCGAGGAAGGGGATCTGAGATGAAAAGTGGGGGTTGGAAACCGAGGCAAGAAAGGAAAGAAAATTAGGGAATGCTAGAGGATGAAGAAAAAGGGGGTTGAGAAAGAATAAGCAATTAGGATTATATGTGAGAAAGAGGGAGGAAAAGAGGAAAAAGAACCAAAAGGTTATTAAGGAAGCCTATTAAGGAGATGGGGCAATTGAGAAAGAATATGGGAAACTATAGAGGATAAAACATGAAGGAAAAAGTGAAAATGGGAGGAGGGGGTTAATGATTAAGATTATGGATTAAGGGTTTCCAAGAATGACTGAGCTTATAGCCATCCTTGCAATTGAAATTGTTAGGGTATTTTTCTATTTCAAGAGCTTTTCGGATGAGCCACGAAGAGTAATGACAGGTAGAAGTGAGAATCTTGGTTTGGTCAAAACAAATGAGGTGTTTGGAGTTGTGGGAATGTTCAACAATAGCAGATTTGTTAAGGTGGTCATGATTGGTGTTAGCAATATGGTCTTTAAGTCAGATTTGGATAGATTTATCAGTCTGTAAAATGTAGAATTTCTCACAGAATAAAGTATTTGGTAGACCCCTTGTCAAAGAAAGGTATTAAATTTGTCTTTGACACTTCTGAATAATTGTTTAAGGATGTATATGATAAATAGGCATGTAGCTCAATGGTAGTAGAAACCTCTAGCCAAAGGCAGGTTCTGGGTTTGATTTCTAGCCTTTCCAGTGGTCAACATGTTATCAAAGTAAATAGTGTTAGCCACAAACTCTTTAGGCAATGTGTCTCCTTGCCCTTGTCCATGGCAGTGTCTACACACCCATTTTTGAAGGGCTTGAAAGAAAATATAACTCTATGCTTATTAGGAACTCACACTCTTATAGTAGCTTGGTAGGTCCTCCTTACAACATATCATGGTCCCCATTCCTCACAACACTGTATCATGGTCAACGTGACTTGGAGCATACTCCAAATCAACCTTTGGAAATGATCTATTATGATTTACCCATTGACTATTGTCTATTATCTATTGGAAGCAAAAATTACTAACTGCAACTTTTGTTTAACTAAGACTACACTAAACTGCCTAAAGAAATAGGGAAACCCTTATTCTTCAGGGCTATTTAAGGATAATCATAGTTTGGCTGCCTCAACAGCCTTTGTTAAAACAGATCCATATGACAAAAGAAATCAAACCCTTGAGAAAAAGTGCTAAAGCATGTCTCTGCAACTTAAATTTAAAGCAAAGGGCAAGTCAAGAGGATCAAACAGCTGATGCAGATGGCCAAGTTTGAATTTCATTCATTAAAATGCCACCCAAAGAATAAATATAAAATCAACCTAGTTTCTTGAAGAGTATGATATTTATTAACATTATAATATTTTATTATTTATTGTATGAAACACTTGTGCAAAACATATGAATGACAGTCAAGGTGTGCTGAAAGCCAATTCCAAAGAAATATCCTTTACTTGATAGCCTAGGTATCTTTTTGACAATTCAGATCCCATGACCAGATGTTCTTTAAGAAGTTGTGAAATAAACTGGAGCTACATACCTGCAAAAAATACAAGGAAACATTCAACCACAAAGGAAACTCCCCATAAGGCATAATCTTGCCTTCAAATAGCAGTTACCATGATGAGCCTCGTTGTGGGAGCAAACTGCCACAAAGTTGCCTGTCACAACTTGATTGTGGTTAGTTGATGCTGCATATGATGCATGAGGATAAGTGCACGAATATAAGCGCATCAAGATTAGCTATATATTTTTAGCTTGAAGGTAGTATAGCATCTCTTAAAGACAATATCAATTATGGGACCAATACTAATGATCATCCTTGTATTGTGATTGATTATTAAGATTGTGACCCTCTCATTCTCATAATATCTTCACTTTAGGGAGGGAGATTGCTTTAGATAGTGACAAAAATACTTTTTGATTGTTGTCACCACTTCCTTTTTCCATTTCTACAAGCTTCCCCTCATCACCTTACCCAATTCGCATAAGCAATTAGTGCCAAAAGTTCATATTGAGATTCGAAACGCTGTTGGTGTGTTTCCTAGTGTTTATTGTTGATAAATGTAGCTTGTATAGGAACTTATTGTACAAGCTTCAGTATGAATGTGCAGGGAGTGGTTCGAGACATTTCGTGGATGATGCAAAGGACGAGATGGCACAGTGGACCCACAATGGAGAGTGGGAGATTCTATATGGAACTTGGTGGACCAGTTTATGGGAAGGACCTTGTGGACAAAGTCAAGTTGTGTCTTAGGTCTAGATTTCCTATTATTTTATTTCTTCTCGGTATTTGTAAATTAACCACTTAGGAAAAGTGGGAAATATTTCCATCTTGTAATTTCACTTAGAAAAACTAAAAGTAACTTAGAAAAACCAAAAGTCTAATATTTTGAAGTGGACTTAGACTGAGGGGTTTAAATGAAATGTTCTAGAACATCACCAGGATTTAATATTAACTGTACATCTCAAGATTGAGTTAGGTGGCAGCTAGGGTTTAGGAGATTATGGTTTTCTGAAAGCATTGATAGGACAAGAGGAGAAGCCGACCTCATATTGTTGAAGAGAGTAAGAGAGCAGGAGAGAAGGAAGTGTGCTTCAGGAAAAGAAGAGCAAATCTGCTAGAGAGACCAGGAAGTTACCAGAAGGCAATACAGTTCGTACCACTGTTGTAGCTCTATTTTCTACAGGCATAGGCCGTACATCTTTCAAGAGCAGGCTGTACATTGTCTTCTGTGGTTGCTTGAGTATGCTTCAGTGTTGAGAGGAGAGGAAGAGTGATTTGCTGTTCCAGAAAGGTGGAAATTAGACAGGTATGACTGCTGTAGCTTTTCCCGCTCATATACATGCCTTTCACTTCTATTTAAGGAGATTTATTGACTGTACAACTGCTATTTTAAGCAGGTTGCAGAGGTCACCTTGTAAGCTTTGTTCAAAGACAATGTGAAGCTGATTTGAAGGAGAAATCACCATATATGTATGTGTTTTATTTTTTTTCTGTTTATTTTTCAGCTATTGTGTCTGTTACAATGTACAAAAATTTATTACCATCTTTAATTAAATTTAGGATCGGAGTTATTTATTAAGAATATTAGATGAGCAGTCACCTAGGGTTAGGAAAATTTACATGGTATTAGAGCTTTGCTTGGGTCAGGATTCTCAAGGGTTTACAATGTTAGATCATTGCTGGAAACAAAGGACCATCTGTTAGAGAGTTTCAGGATTTTTTCTTGAAGGACTAAGCACACTTATAACTTATGTGTAATGATAGGCTATAGCCTGCAGGTATAATTTAGACAAGGACAAGATGTTAAGGATAATAATAATTATCTATACATACTGATGTAGTTAGATTAAGTGTCCTATTTAATGGGGTTGAGTTGTAATCTTTTGGATCAGAACAGAGATGTAAGGAAGCATTGAAGGCTGTAGTAGTAAAAGAAGAGAACAGAGTGTGTTGGTAGTTACTGGTAAAAGGGTTTTTTTTTAATCATTTTAAAAAGTATGGATACAGAATGTTTTAATTCCAGATAGGATTAGATTTAAATCTTGTTGGCTCCTAGAAGATGGTTTTGCAATTGATATAGTTGTTGCTAGTGGTTCCTGCTGGATTTCAAAGTTGCTCTATCATTAGTGTATTGGTGATGGAACTACTTATGGATCTATAGGATCCCATTTTGTATAAAAATACTATTGTTAGATTTCATCTTTAAAATAAATTCTATCTTGATTGAAGCCCATAATGGGTTGAAAACATATCACAACTTTTGTAACAAAATCACGAGAACTGCTTTTAACTATGTTATGCCAAAATCAATCACCCATATCTCTGAGGGTCATTTCAACGTGGTAAAAAAATTTGAGAATCCATACTTTTCTGGAACTCTGGATAGAGATATGTTGAGAATTTTGTTCCATTTGATAAATGCCAACTTATAATTCCTCTTTCCCCTATTGATTAAAGCATGGTGCAAGGCACTTTCAGCAATTTGACATTACACGTTGTGATTTTGTGTATATAGATATATTTTGTCCTATAGAGTGGTCTAAATTACTAACTATTTTCACCTGAATTAAAATTTATAGTAAAAAAAGTATATCTTTAAAGCAAATCATCGCCAACTTTTGGATTTTTGCAATAGCTGTGATTTCCACCTGTAAGCCTCTTTTATAAATCCTTGGTTTAGTTGGGAGGGCCATGTACAGAATGAACTAGGCAAAGAGGCTGGTATTTAAGGAAACCCCCGCATCCCAGATTGCTTACACTTTCCCTGTTTGAATGGGTATGTAGGGGGAACCTATTCTGATGCAAAGATGGCTTGGTAAGTACTCTTTGAAGGGATGACAATTGTATCCTTTTAGTAATATTATACTTTCTGGGTTTCCAAAAGAATCATCAGCAACTCTTGAAAATGATAAAAAAGCACCCATTTTGTGTCAAGTTTGATTCAACTCAATTTAAAAGCAGCGAAAAAGGGTAAAAATTCTTAATTTGGCGAGCAGTAGGAAGCGGCCCTAAGCCACCATGATCAATTAAAATTTTCAAAGCAATTGCTTCTTCATGACCTCAAACTTTCTGGCCCATCATTTGCAAACAATATCTAAATATATTAAAGAAGAAAATTATGGTCTGAAACATGTTTGAATCCGATAAATTAGGAGTACTAACATTGGAATTTCTCTTAACATTGGAAGTGACAGTTGTGTAGGGCACTGGGCAATATGGATTTTGGATTTGGTGAGAGGGATGAGGTGTTGGGAGGAATATAAAAGGGTTGTATAATTTTACATGTGTCAAAAAAGCTTCAAGAAGATGGCAATATTTGAGGAGAGTCATGAGGTGATTGCAATCTAAGTGATATGCTTTAAGGTTGATTGTATGGGGTTATGGTACTATGATTGTATGTTAAAGCAACTAGAACATATAGGTAGATGCCAGAGAAATTTTAGCTCTAGGGAAGGTATTTTTGGATTTTTGGAACATTGAAGATTTTGATGAATATTTTCTTGTAGGCTCAAATTCAAATCTCAAACTTGCAAACTTGTCCATATAGTATTGTAGAACAATATTTTTAACAAACAGGTAGACTGCATCATATATTTTATGTGGCATGGTATGTTAGGTTAAGCTTGATTTGGTTAAAGAGTGATAGAGATAACCTTGATTTGGTCAAATGGAACCTTACTGGAGATCCTTGCACTAGACGAGACATAGATAGTACTCAAATTACTGGGGTTTTCTCCCTCATGTTGTAGAGGGTTTCCCTAGGGTAAATTCTATGTCTCATGTGTGAATGCTAATGCTTATGATTATTCAATTTTTCAAGCACTACCATAATTCTGCAATTAAGATCAAAATTCAACAAAATTAAACAATTATGTTTATCTCCAAGTATTATTTTTGTTTGCGTAATCCTTTATGAGCATTTGTGATTCTCTAGGATATTAGCATGATTCTCTGCTAGCATGTTCACATATATGTGAATCGTTTTTGACCTTGACATGCTTTGCATCATGTTTGTATGCAGCTGTCTCCATTGGTATGATTTGTTCTGAACTGAGATTTTAAACTTTTGTGTATATAATTGATATCTTCCTGTTATCATATCTTAGAGCATCCATTTCATCGCACTAGTTTCAGATTGCAAATTAATCAACCATTTCAAATAACCTGTATTTTTATTTTTATGTCATGGGAGGACACAACTGAAGGCCAAAGGTATCTCCTACATGGTCCTTTCATAAATATCTACATGGTCCTTTCATAAAGATTCCAACCTTGGCATTCTCATGAAAACATATATGTGGCTCTGGAAAAGCTGTAGACTATTGTATCTATTTTGCACTTCAAAGAATGTGTTCATGGTCATTATTGAGGTGAGATTGATTCCCGGTTTCTGACCATTCAAGAGTAAATCAGGAAATTGGAGGAATAGAACTATATATGTCTCTAACCGTTAATCCTAAGGCTTTCAGGTCCCTTGCAACTGAATTCAAAAAGGATATGGCACAGGAGCTGGAAGTTGTTGTTTATCAGGTGAAACAAAAACCCTGCCAATGAAGTGAAAAGATTGTTAAATGATTGTTTTCAGCAGTCAAAAAATCCTTAATACTTGTTGACAGTTTCAAAATTTTATTGTTTAGAAGGAAGTCAGAGATTATTCATTTCATGTTTTCAAGAGTGACAATTTATGGATATATATTTTTGCAAACATGAAGCAAACACAGGTTAACATTCTGAATGTCAGCGACAGAGGAGATACCTTACAAATTGGATGGGCCGTATTGCCAGCTGACTCTAGTAATTATATGACAAACAGTACTGATGAGGTTAAATAACTGAAATCTTTCCTTTTCCAATTAAATGTTTGAGGAATGAGGACGACTGAACAGTACTCTATGATTATTCATGTATATCGAAAAGAATAGTTATATGAATTAATTAAATATGTTGTTCTTTATCTTGTTTTTGCCAACCTTTTTCCATTTGTTCAACTGTTATCGATTTTCATCTCTGCAGAGAATCATCTCCCTTTTAAGTGGGCATCAGGTTCACCTTCGTGATGCCTTCGGAATTTACCATCTGTTAAGCTGAAACTTACAGGGGAATCCTAAGGATACTTTAACACAAAAAGCCATTGTTTGTTTCTGATTCTTTATATGACTGTTTGCTGCATTTTTATGCAGTGAAAACCTTAGCCTCTTGTCCTGTAAAACTGCGAGAATTCTATAATGGCTAATTGTGTTTGTTGCTTTTTATTTTGTCATCTCCAACATCGAATTCTGCAGTGCGCTTTGTTGGCTTAAATGATTGCTCGCAGGAATTCTGTAATAAGTATGGTTGATTCATGCATTGATTAACATTAAGTTCTTTGATGGGCTCTGTTGGATTAGGCATTAGGTATTATTTCTCTGTTATTTCCAGCGTGAAATCTTGTAATGCATTATGTTTCCGTGACAGCTAAATTCCATGTAATTTCATGGATTGTCTGCAGAGCTTTGAATTTGGTGATTGGAGTTGAGTTTTTTTATTGTAGCAGCCATGGAGGGGCTGCCAGTAGCCTACCAGAATGGGATGGCAGTACCAGATTGGCTTAATAAAGGAGACAATGCATGGCAGATGATAGTTGCAACCATTGTAGGAATGCAGAGCATGCCAGGCCTTGTCATTCTATATGGAAGCATTATGAAGAAGAAATAGGGCGTCAATTCTGCATTCATGGCACTCTATGCATTTGCAGCTGTTTTGATCTGTTGGGTCACCTGGGCCTATAAAATGTCATTTGGTGATCAGCTTCTGCCATTCTGGGGTAAGGCAGGACTTGCGCTTGGCCAAAAGTTTTTCATCCAACAAGCAATAGTGCCTGAAACAATCCACCATCATAAGAATGGAACTGTGGAGACGCCAGCTCTTGAGCCCCTTTTTCCTATGGCTACCCTTATGTTTTTCCAGTTCGTTTTTGTGGCCATAACTCTGATCCTACTGGATGGATCTTTGCTTGGAAGAATGAACATCAAGGCATGGATGGTTTTTGTGCCACTCTGGCTCACTTTTTCATATACAGTGGGAGATTTCAGCATATGGGGAGGAGGATTCCTCTTTCAGTGGGGAGTCATTGATTTTTCTGGTGGTTATGTAATCCATCTCTCTTCTGGAATTGCGGGTTTCACTGCAACTTATTGGGTATGTAACAATTCTTTAAAATTCCTTGCAGCTTATCAATTCTTTTTAGTCTATGCCATAGATTGCTTATGCTTCTTGGTTTTATTTGTGGATGGGGAGTACAGGTCGGACCTAGATCAGCTAAAGATAGGGAAACATTTCCTCCAAACAATGTGTTGCTTATGCTGGCTGGAGCAGGACTTTTGTGGATGGGTTGGTCAGGGTTTAATGGAGGCGGCCCTTATGCTGCCAATGTTGTTTCGTCCATGGCAATCTTGAATACTAACATATGTGCAGCTACCAGCCTTCTTGTATGGACTTGTCTGGATGTTATATTTTTCAAGAAACCATCATTCATTGGAGCTGTTCAAGGCATGATAACTGGACTTGTCTGCATCACCCTAGGTGCTGGTAAGGGCGATTCCATTCTCATTTTTTCTTTTCTATACAGTTTCACTAATAGAATGGTAGATTTCAGGAACTGGTTCTGTACATTTTGCTATGGATTTGGGTCTTGTCATGTCACACCTCTTTAGGATGAACTAATTTCTGAATGATTGTATCCAATGAGCATATACTTACCTCAGATCACGCATGCCCTGTCTTTGCTATTTCTATTTTTAAATTTCCTCCTTGTTCATGGAAATCGTGGCTATCCATTGCTTTTCTGATGGGTAGAGAATTTACATGAAAAAAACTGTTGTTGTCTTCTCTTCCTTTTCACAAACATGAAATGAAGTTTTCACAGTTGTTAACTACAATAGAGTTCAAATACCCCAATTGCATTAGGGTTCAGCATAGTAACCTAAGAGGATATTGTATAGCCAGCGCTTCAGATGCCATACTTCCATTGAATGACAAGTGCCCATCTTCCTGAATAAGTAGAAAACATGGAGAAAAATCTAGCCATGTTTGTATACTGTCTTCACAAGGGTAGGGCAAAGTACAGAATGCAAAACTCGTGAACAAAAAATCAATAATAGTAATTTTTTCCCTTGTATAGGTGTTGTCCAAGGATGGGCTGCAATTGTGATGGGAGTGCTATCTGGTAGTATTCCATGGTATACAATGATGGTACTTCACAAAAGGTCATCCCTGTTACAGAAAGTTGACGATACACTGGCTATATTTCACACACATGCAGTTGCAGGATTGTTGGGTGGAGCACTCACTAGGCTTTTTGCAGGGCCCACTCTCTGTTCACTCTTCCTCTCAGCAACAAATTCCAAGGGAGCATTTTATGTCAGTGGTATGCAATTTATTAAACAGATTATGGATGGATGCCAATCTTTTATGTTTGCACTATTTTTCTATTAGCTGAATTAAAGGCTTTGGCAAGGAAGCAGAGGTGATTCTAAAACTGATCTTTTGCTGTCAATACTTTGAATTTGAAAATGATCTTTTGCTGATCTCAATACTTTAATTTGTAATTTATATGGGGTTGAAAATCCTGCATGCTGTACCTATACCTACATAATCCACTGCGTTGTTCTTTCAAAACAATTTCCATCCTATCCCATGAATATTTCTATCAAGAATTCAGAGATATAAGAACACATACACTGATTTATACAGATATATAGAAGGCTTTATACATTGATTTGAGGTGTTCACATATTTCAATGGAAAGCGTGAGGATGGCGTTTGGAATCCTTTTGATGATTGCAGCAGCATTTTGTGATCTTGTGCAAGGACTGCGAGTGAATTGGGGTACAATTTCCACGCACCCACTTCCTCCATACATCGTAGTGCAACTACTGAGAGACAATGGTATCAAGAAAGTGAAGCTATTTATGCAAATCTTGACACCATGAGGGCTCTGGCACTCAGCAACCTCAAAGTCATGGTGACCATTGCCAATGAGATGCTCCAGGTGTTGACCCTGGATTCTCAAGCTGCTAACAACTGGGTTGCCATAAATGTGACCAGATATACTTTTCCTAGCGGGGTTAATATCAAGCAAGATGTCCCATATTTATCATTAAATCTCGTTTGTGTTTAATTTTCAGAGCCATGTTTAGACTGGATTGAACATGTGGGTGCGTAATTGCTAGGCTTGTAAGTAATGGGTCTTCAGTTTTATCCATTAAGGTAATACCATTTCTCAGCTTTGAACTACACATGATTTAGATTTTTGAAGCAGCTAGTAAGTACTATGTGAGGAAATATTTGCAAGTATCTGTGTATTTCTAATCTGAACTTGCATCGCCCATTGTACAATCTAACATTCTTGTTTTTATTTCAAGTTCTTGAATCCATTATTGTATATCTTTTGGCCCTTATATGATCCACTTCTGCATTCCAAACACCCTTTCTCTGTGCAGGTGTGGCTTCTCCTGAATGTAAAGGTAGTTTTTGATCCCTTGTAAGTAGATTATATCAGTTTTTGGACTGGAAGGTTTTACAGAGCTTCAATCTTTAGTTTCATGATACAGTAGTTCGTAACAAAGTTAGAGTGTTGAGAAGCTTCATACATCCAAAGTATGGGGCATATAATATATATATATAAGCTCATATAAGCTCATTTGAGTTATACAGTGAAACTACTATCCAATATATATATATATATATATATAGTTGCTGAGTACGAGAAAGATAAAAAAGAGTTAGTCTAATAAAGTTTTCACGGTAGTCATATAATTGCTTTTGTCAAATTAAATACTTCGTCAATCCATATATATTATTATGAGTGGAAAGAACGCATTCAGGACTAGCTGTCACACCATTTTTTCCTATCAAATGTCAAATCCCCTTATACTTTTTTTAGGATGTGGAGTAGACATTTTTTAAGACTGTGGAAAGCTTATACGTCACAGAAATGAGAATTCAAGTGCAGGATGGAAGATGATGGGTTCTGAACAAATCAAGACTGACATTGCATGAGATATAAACTACATATGATAACTGAGATTGAGTCTTTCTACTACATTGTTCCTCGATCCCTTAAATGTTTTTTGAAATGGACAATTTCGGGACCAAAACTTGTAAAGTAGAAAAGTTATTGGGTTGTTGGTTTTCCATTCCACACTTCTAGTCACTGTTCTTGTCACATGTGTCAAATATTTTACAGCGCTGTGGTAATAAAATTATTATTATTGTTTCTAATTTTATTTTTTTGATAATGGTATAGTAAAACCTTAATCATACATTTTGGGCATTAAAATTAGATGGTAAACCTAGCTTAGCTTAGCTTGCAACACGACGTTGT
>LPNX010071623.1:0-148158 GCA_001517045.1 Pseudotsuga menziesii | reverse complement strand
GATTGCACTATGTATATAGGTTTCTACCTGTGCAGTCGAGCATAATTGTTTTGTGGATTCGTTGATTATATTTCCTATTGAAATCCATTTCCTGGTTTATAGCTGAGTTTTACTTTTCTTAGGTACTAAATAGCTGCAGATTTAGCCATTCAAGTTTAATTTTAGCCTATTCTTAAATTGAATTTGTTAGATTAGATTTTCCTATTTTGCACATGATCTTGGTTATTGTTGTTAGCTGTTGAACAAGATAAATAATTTGCTTCATTGTTTTTCTAATTTACAGTTCATTGTTTTTCTATTTTACAAGAGATATTTTTTTATTGGATTTTGTAGGAGTGAGCTTAACTTATAAGTGGGCCATTGAGTATGAAGAGCCCACTACTGAGGATTTGTCATTCAGTATGAAGACCCTGATGTTGAGGCTTTCAAGCTGTTAAGTGTGGTTTTGAAGCTGCTGACATGGGATCTAAGTATGGTTTTGAAGCTGTTGATGTGGGATCTAAGTATGGTTTTTCAACCAAGTGCAAGTATGATGGTTTATCCATTGTAATATTTTGGAAAGTGATGATTTTCCTTTAAAGTTATATGAAAATTAATATGTGTTTATGAGAAAACTCATATTTATTGTAATACTTTTGACATTTCATATAATATAATTTGTGGTTTAAAACTTATATATATGGTTGTACTTTATATTATGTTCCATTGTTGTAATTATTAACTAATTAATGTGGCATTGCATGATTTACATGTGTATTAGATATTATTTACAAGTGTTGTAATTAATTATAATGTGACATTGCATAATTCGCATGTGTATTAGATGAGAATAAATGTATGATTATTTTTTTAATTTAAACGTAATATCAAATTAAAAATTTATATTGATTAATAATGGACACCATTAAAACTACTAAAATATAATGACCATACATAAAGCGACTAAAAATGACTAAATTAGTGACTAGTAAATGAGATTAATGACCAAAATTCGCAAATAAAATGACCAATAATTGAGAAATATGCGGACAAACAATGAGATATAAATGACCAAAAAATGACCAAAATTCACATATCAATGACCAAAAATCAGTTTTTGTGGCTAATTTATGGTCTTTTATTACGTGACCAAATTTGGTCATATTCTAGCTTGTCATGTGGTCATTAATTTGGTCACAAATGTGGTCATCTATTTGGTCATTGATTCAAATATGTGACCAAATCAATGACAAAATATATGACCAAATTAATGACCAACCGACAAGCTATAAATGACCAAAATAAAAATGACCAATTTTGGTCATGTAATAAAAGACCGCAAATTAGCCACCAGCGATCGCCAAACCAAAAGTGGTCATTGATATGCGGATTTTGGTCAATTTTTTGGTCACTAATCTCTCATTTTCCACTAGTGATTTTAATAAAGAAAATATCGAAAGATATTTCAAAATAAAAAACCAAGTCAAACTTCAAAAATATAACTACTAAGTTAATTAGTCCTGACCAAAACAGATATATCAGAGTAGTATCAATATATACTACTCTACTCTATTAACAATAACTGAAAAGATATAACCAATACTACTCTAAGAAATGAGACTTGATCAAAGTAAAACTATAGTTAAGCTATACATGCATTTAACAAACACTCAAAACTAAGCTGAATTATCTAGTTCCATTCTCCTTGAGGATTCTGAGGATATGCATCAAATGTGACGGGAACTGGAGAAGGTGCATCAAAATGACTTTCAAAATTAACAAGAAAACTGAATGGGAGTAAATCTAATTTAAATTCTAAAAAGAGATGCAAACTGAAAAGTGTCCAATTGCAAGTTATTGTAAACATTGTAATCTACTCTTTATTCATAATTAAACGAAACTTTAAGTATTTGAAATAGAATTCTAATTAAGAACTAATCTATTAACAAGGAACCCAGAACATGTATGTCTAATGACTATTCTAAAATCAGAAACATGCAATCAATTATGCTATCCTATTAAATATACTAATCAATACAAGTTTTGAGGAAATCGAAGCATATGGAAAATGACTTGGAAAATGTAATCTAGAAGCAAGTATAAAACTTAATAAAAATATTTTATTTCTGAATCAAATCCTATTCTATAAACATCTTCATCAACTACAGAATAAGGAGAACAGATCCTATGCTATAAATGATGATCAAACCATAGAGAACTAATGTACTTTTTAGAAAATGCAATTAACAAGTTTAATTTTAAAATCAACCTAAATAAGGATCAGGTAAATTAAACTAGGAATGCAATTGACAAGTTCTAAGGCAGTAATCAATTAAGAAATAAGAGATAAAAGAAACATAATTCAAAAAGAAAACTCAAGAAAAAAGAAATGAAAGATAAGAATCATTAAAGATCTTAATGGATACTTTATATGGTTCGGAATAAGGTCCTAATTATATATATGACCACTGGTTGACTACAGAAAATAATACAATTCAAAAACCTGAAAAACTAAACTTTAAACAAGCATAAAAAGTCCGAACGATAGTCCAGATGACAGTATGGAATGACAGTCCAGATGGCGAAAAACAATGTAAATTATGAAATAAAAACTTAAATGTTCCTGACTCCAACTGGTTTGTGCATATGAGGATATAGTGAAGAAAAGACGGTAACTAAGCTATTTAGCAATTGAAATAACAGAAGAAAAACTATGCTAATCGATATCTAAGGAAAGAAATTATTTCCTATTGTATAATAAAACAAGCTAAAAGATAAGTGAAGTTAATCTACAACTATAGAAGAATTAACAGAGTTGAACCTAACTGTGAGCTAAGTCTGAAACATTAAACTATTTAAGCTCTAGCTAATTACAAATGTAAAACTAGAGAACAATCTGAAAGAAAGGTTAGAAGTAACTATGCGCAACCTGTCACTTTAAATTCTGCAAGTATAAACTATATTAACAACAACACATAGATTATATTAATAATAGAAAATATACATTAAGGAGACAAAACAACATCCACTACAGGAAGATTGAATTACATACACGGATTTAAAATAGAAACTACATATATGCAAGAGGAGATAACAAAAATATACACAAGGAAGACCAATGGTTGTTGAGGGGTCCTTCTCAGCAATCAGGGGTTGCATCTAAGTCAATCAATCACTCACATAAGATGAAAACATACATCCACAACTGAAATAAAATTTAATTAAAATTGGAACAGATTTTTACAGAGTTTCTATGCCGACGACTAGCTAGCTTCTGGATCTCGTCTAGAGACATCTTTTTATAGTTTTACAAGAGAGGAGCATGTCCACCCTTTCAGTGGTTGACCACTCTAATAATAGGCATTCTTAACTGCTAAGGAAATAACTACATAATAGTTTATGATAGTGCACAGGTCGTCTTCCTAATTCCTTGGGCGTCGATTCTCCTCGTGCACGCAGCTGATGAGTTGATTTCCTTTGACGTGGGCAGAGAGTGTGGTGTCGAGATGAGTGAGCAAGAGCCCAAGTCTTCTATAGTGGGGACTCTCACACCAAGAGAAACATGTGGCCAACAGAACCATAAGACCAGTTTTGCTTTTAACGCCCCAGAATATTCCAACCAACAAAGTTGCAGGTATGAACAGAGGGTTGTATGACATTCTGAATGCAACTATGCGTCTTTGGTGTGAATGCGTGTCAAATTGGAGGTCTATTTGAAAACCATAGCCTGCAAAACATAGTCTATATGCCAAGCACATCTAAAAATGTCACATTATTGTTAATAAAACCATGAAATAATGAAAATTAACCAAGACTTGTGTGATATTCAAATATATTCATACTTGGGTTTAATTGATAGTCTGAATGGAAAGAAGTATGCCAAAAAGTGAAAAATGTAATGTCGACGGAGCAATTTATCAATAAAAAATAATGACAAAATCGGGCATCAACACTCCCCCAAATCGGAGAGATGCCAGGTTCTACTGAGCAAAACAAATAGGAAGTTAGGAAGAAGGTTGAGCTGCGGTAGCAGTTGCCTTTGACTTAGTATAGGGAACAGTAAATTTGGATTTCAACTGCCTGGCTTGTGCCTTCAAAATGTTATGTCTCTCCTAATGAGAGTCACATGAAGAGGTTCTAGCCTTATTGATATCTTCAACAGCCTTGAATTGAAGACGTAGATCCTTGTTTTTCTGGCGAATATTAAAAATCATCTCGGCATATCTTTTATTTTTTCTTGTCGATTGTGATAACTCTTGAGTCAGTTGATCTATTGTCTGTTGATTCAAAGTAAATGGCTATGCAGGGAACTTGGAAGCTTGAGGAGGACTCGAATTTATGGATGGTGCTTCAAGGTCAATGGAAGGGGCTTATTCTTCAAGACCCGTGCCTTGAGCAAATGCAAAAGCGAGCTCAAGAGCATAGGCTTCAAGCAACTCGATCGAAATGCTAGCTAGTGTAAATAGGGGCAAGTGAGGAATGGGTTCATCCACCTGGTAGATTGAACTTTCTAGATGAACAGACTGAGGGATAGGCTGAACGGTGGTCTGAACGTGGTTTGCCTTCCTATTCTTGGTGGGGGCTTGAGAAGAAGATGGAAATTTAGTGGTCACGGGGTCAACAGAGGTGGGTGAATGGCCATGCAGACTTGGTCCTTAAGTATCATCATCAATATGCACTACTTTAGTGCTTTTCATTCCTTTGAGAGGGTTCTGATTTGGTTCACAGTCACGGGTATTCCAAGGATGCTTTCGAGAATTCAGATGAGGGTTCAATACCTTAAATACAAAATTTTCCTAGTTTTTTTCCCTCTCCTTCAACTAATGAATGATCAAGAGATTGATAAGACTATGGTGGTACAAAATACCCATAAGTTTGACCGTATTTTTGCTAACCTGGTTCAACATCTTCTCCAAGATCTTAACGAAATAGAATGAAAAATTAAGAAACAGTCTGTTGACAAAATGTGCCAATAATTGGAAATGACAAGATTTAAACACAGTGAACTTACCTTCGCAAGTTATGAGGTGAAAGATAATGGCCAAAGGAATAAGATATTCTGGATTGACCCATTTTTCTGTGAAACCCTTTTGTGTCCGCAACATGCTAATGATCTTGCTTGAGAGCGAAATAATGGAATGACTAAGGGAGGAAAAGGTGTTTGTGCCAACAGGAACCTTCCCTCGAAAGCTTGGTAGCTACAGAAATGGACTATTTGGTCATTGGAAAGGTGAGGTATCCAACCATGGCCACCTTACCATTCAACCCTTTTGCAAATAGCAGTGAAATTTCCTCATCGTATCCCTGTAGGAGGTGGAGTAACGAGTTCCACCCTACTCGAAAGAAGATCTTTCGACATTCTTGGAACTCTGGAATCCAGAAAAAAGTCCTGATAACTCTTTGGCTTGAGGTAGCTAGGCATTGTTAAGCAGAGGGAAAAGTGCAGGGGTTTATAGAGGATACAAAGGAATGGTGTCTGGATGGCTCCGCCAGGACGAAGGTAAGTAAAAACGAGGGTAAGTATCGTGAGTTTAAAACTCGATATGTTTAGGCGTCTTGAATGATTGTTAGATCATGATTTTTCATGCTTGAGCAGTCATGATAGGGTTTAGTTCTTTGAATCCTATGCCCTAATAATTATTTTGTATGGTTATGAATTATTCAACCATGTCCAAAGTAAACTTTGGATAGGTTGAATGAATTATTCATTATGGGATTTATAAAATGCATTTAAAAATTATAAATACTTTAATTAATGGAATGACACAACACCTAACGATTTCTGCATATGACTTGATGAGAGGGTAAGGGTAATAATAATGCGAAAAGAACCTAAACTCATATCATATCAACATGGAGTTAAACGATTCATTGGATGAGGTTGAGGTGAGACCTAATGAAATCATAGTGTTTTTATGAGCATAAGAATGAGACCTAATAGTCATGGGTATGGTTTAGCTGATTAAGCTATTTTCCCACATCTAAAACTAAAATAAATTAACACCTTGACATATTTAATCATGCTACTATAATGTTACGATTTCATCCGGATCATCATTTGGCACTCCATTCGGATCGGCATTCGACCCTTCCTTTGATCCTTCATATGGACCCTCTGTACAAAATGCCCTTTGCTATATCTGAGTGTTGCTGATTATGCAGTGAATTTTTCTAGGCTGCCAGTACACAAAATGATGATGTAAACCAGCTTCTTTGAAACTTCAGTTGCACTCTTCTTTATTCATCATGAATTGTAACAATCTTCTGCTACTTGCACTATCTTGAAAACAACTATCATTTTTTCAGATATAAATTAATCTTTTTATAAATAATCAGAAAGTAAAGACAGTTCTAACCTTCCCCCAAACCAAAAATATGGCGTGTCCTCAATCCATCAAAGAAAAACTGATTGATTTCCAATTAATAGTTTAACAAATAATTCTAAAATATCGTTATTATTTTCATAAGAAAAGAAATAGTAACTAATAAATGGAGATGATTCAGATATGTACATTCATAAAAAAAATAGTGCTTAGGAAGACCATATGAATAATGATAGTATAATTGATGTGATAAATTCCATAGGAAAACTAGTCATCTTTGACTCATTTTAAAGATCTATTGTCATCCAAAGAATATAGATAAAGTTCACCCTGAAGTTCATGAGATTTCTATAGTTATGGGTCCCATTTCTAGGATAATCATATCCTAGGTATTATTTGAATTAGATGATAGGATCCAAGCCCAACTTACAACCATTCTCTAATGACAGTATAAATAACTTTCCTACATATGTATTTATATACTCAATTTTTTTTTCCAAATGAGTCATGTGTATAGTAATGCATTAACTAGATCTCCTTTACCTGATATTGCTCCACTGCTAGTAGACCTATTCAGTACCCCGACGGGTTTATCTTGGTACCATGCAAGCATAGCCCCGCTTCCAGCAAGACTGTTCAGTACCCCGACGAGTTTACTTGCATTTACCGGGCTTCCTTGTTTAAGATATTACTTAGAATGGACCCGCTACCAATGAGCTTTTTTAGTACCTCGGCGGGTTTGCTTCGTATAATGATTTTAGAATGTGGAAGTCAGTTGGTACTAGGGCATGTTAAGCCTAGTAAACACATAATTCAAATTTTTAGAGAGAACCTTATGAATAGCTTTATTTATAATAGCCTAACTTATAGATCATGTCAAAAGAGAATGACTCAAATTTGTTCATTGACCTATCTTCTTCATAAAATATCAGTAATGTTCCCCACAAGTAGAAATTTCACTTACTCTTGGGTTACCTCAAAAAAATGCTTAAGAGACAAGTTTTGATAATGAGTCTAGGATGAACTAGTAGTCCATAGGTGTAAGATAGAACTTTTGAAAACATGATGATTAGAGTAGGTCTTAAGCAACTGTTCTAATGATAAATATCAGAAATGTGCATGTCCGAATCAAATACCATATGTAAGAACATGAAATTAACAATAATAATCATATAATAAGTGGTTTGAAATGATATAAAGAATATTTTAACTTTTCACTATAAATTTCAATTTTCAACAATAATCAAAAGAGAAGGAGTTAGGATGCATTCTGACTTTTCAAAACTACAAAACATGAGATGATGATTATAGAGATAAGGTTCTTGTAATCAAACTACAAAATGACTTGTTAGATGATTCAAATTTATTCATAACAAAAACATATGTACAAAGAAAAGTCACAAGAAATTTATCAAAATTAGGGAAAGGAAAAGAGTCTTCCTATTTTAATAGACAAAATTCCATTAGATGATCATAAGAATGAATTCCATGTATAAATGCAGTCAACTTGTTAGAAAATGACTTTTATTTATTTGAAAAAACAAAAATATATCTACATATATACAAATAAAGATAACCCAAAATAATTTAAGAACCAGGAGAAGGAGGAATGACTTCCTGTTCAACCAACTGCATCACCTTTTATTGTAAGGCATTGTGCACAAAATCTTGTTTAGATATTGGTCGATGATAAAGTCTAAGTCTATGTCCATTTACAACGAAGGAAATTTGTGAATCATCAATTGTCTTAATTTCTACTGACCCATTATCAAATGTTGCAACTACCTCATATGGACCCATCCAACGGGTAGTTAATTTTCCTTTGAAATTTTTATACCTTGAGTCGAATAGTAATGGACAATCCCTAGTGTTAAACTACTTTTCTTTAATAAATTTATCATGCCATTTTTTCTGTTGATTTTTTATTAACATTGTTCTTTGGAGTGCATCTTGTCTAATCTCATCTAACTCGTTAATCTGTAAAATTCGATGTTTCTGTGTCTCTTCCAAATCCATGCCTAATTGTACAGCCATATGAAAATTCTTAACTTGGAATTCGATAGGTAAAATAACTTCTTTTCCATATACTAGCTCATAGGGTGTATGCCCAGCAGTGTTTCTCCATGTTATCCGATAGGCCCACAAGGCTTCTGGGAGTCTATCTTTCCAATCCTTATGATGTAGTTGAATGGTTTTGGTTAAGATAGCTTCCAATACCTTGTTGGTAGATTCTACTTGGCCATTATCCTGTGGGTGGTAAGGTGAGGACTTACAATGTCGGATGGCATACTTTGTGGTAAGTTCTTTCATCAATTTGTAAGTGAATTGAGAACCTTGGTCAGTGACAATTTCCCTAGGCACACCAAACTGAGTAAATATCTCTTCATATATAAATTCTACCACATATTTCTATGTGGCTCGAAACAAGGCTTTAGCTTCTACCCATTTGGTGACATAGCCCGTGCAAACCAGGATATACTTCATTTTGTGGGACATGGAGAGATTTGGCCCTACAAAATCAAGAGCCCATTTCTCAAAAGGCTCAATCATGACCTGAGGATGTAAGGGCATCTCGTCAGATGATGTAGGTATACCCATTCTTTGGCAAATGTCACATCCTCTAACATACTTGGAAGCATCCTTGAAAATACTTGGCTAGTAATATCCATAATGCAACACTTTGTATGATGTTCGCTTATCAGAAAAGTGCCTGCCAGATGGCCCATCATGGCATGCATGGAGGATTTCTGTCATCTCATCCTCCCATACGCATCCTCTAATAATAAGATCTGGGCCAATACAAAAAATTTCATTTTCAACCCAAGAGTAGTTATAACTCTGAACTATAACTTGACATTTCTTGTGTGGAGACAAGTGGTTTGGTAACTTCCCGGTTGATAAATAATTAGCAATGTCTGCAAACCAAGGAGTTTGAATAGACACAACAAATAGATGTTCATCAAGGAAAGTATCATCAATGGGCTTAGCACCGTCATCATGTGAAATGTGAGAGAGGAAATATGCTACCAAATTCTCTCGACCAGGTCGATCAATGAAGGTGATGTTAAATTCTTGTAATAGAGGAAGCTATCGGGTTACCCTACCATTGGTAATTGGTTTGTTCATTAAGAATCTAATGGTAGAGTGGTCTGTACGTACAAAAACTTCATACCCTGTAATGTAATGGAAAAATTTGTTGATAACATAGACTACTAACAAAAATTATTTTTCAGTGATAGTGTAATTCAGTTCGGCAAGAGTCAAATTCTTGCTAATAAAGTAGATGGCATAAGATGCGTGATCTTCCTTTTGACCTAGGACTCCTCCTATGGCCATGTCAGAAGCATCAATGGATATATGGAAAGGAAGGGACCAATCAGGACCCCTAAGTATTGGTGTCACTGATAACTTATCCTTTAAGACCTCAAAAGCACTTTAACAGGATTAGATCCATTGGAATTCTACATCCTTCATAAGAAACTTAAATAGTGGTGCAACTATTTTAGTAAACTTTTCAATAGAATGTTGGTAGTAGCCCGCATTACCATGAAAGCTCCTTACCTCCTTTTGAGTTTTGGAGAGGGAAGATTAGAAATTATTTCTATTTTGGTCGGGTCTACCTTGATCCCTTGTGAAGAGACATGATGCCCCAAGACTATACCTTCTTTTAATAGCATTTTACATTTTTCATGGATAAGGGCTAGGTTTGTCTCTTGACATCAAATCAGTACATTTTCAATATCATCAAGAGCCTCCTAAAAGGTATTACAATAGGTTGTAAAATCATCCATGTACACTTCTACGCAGTCATGTATAAGATCAGCAAAAATTCCTAAGACTTCCCGCTGAAAATTGCAAGGTGCATTACATAGGCCAAATGGAAAAACTCTATGGGCATATGTCCCCCAAGAGAAAGTAAAAGTAGTATTATCCTGGTCCTCATGTGCTACCAAGATCTGATTGTGTCCACTATACTCGTCAAGAAAAGAAAAGTATTGTTTGTCAGATAGAGTATCTAGCACTTGGTCGATAAAGGGCAAGGGAAAATAGTATTTAAGTGTAGCCTTATTCAGCTCTCAGAAGTCAACACAAATACGCCATTTCTCCATTACTTTATTTGGGACCACCACTAGAGGAGACACCCATTTTCTATCTGATATCGGGTAGATGAAACCAACATTAAGAATATTTTGTAACTCCTCTTTAACTATGTCCTTCAAATCAGGATTCATCCTCCTCTAAGGCTTACTTATAGGCGATATAATCGCATCCATGTAAATATGGTGAATATAAGTGTCAATTTGTATACCCTTCATATCAGTGTATTCCCATAAAAATGCTCTAGTTTGACTTCTAAGGACTTTGAGCGACTTCTCTTGTTGGTTTTCACTTAACCCCGTGTTTATGTGTAGAAATTTTGTAGGGCTGACCTCAAAAGTTATGGTATAAGACCCTATATGCTCTTCAATTGCAAAGACACATGGTGTATCCACAAATATTGAGAGGTCCAAATTTTCTTAAAACTCATCTCCAAAAATTTGATCCAATTGAGCAAAAGACTGAGGAAAATCTATACAAGTTGTTGAAGAAATAAATTGATTTAACACATTCTCAGTAGTCTGCTCCTGAAGTGCCCAAGAGTAATCACTAGGAAGGGGAAGGTCTTCAAAATTTGCATCCCTAAAATAAAAGTCTAACCACCACAAGTTTCCAGTTACTGGTTGTGTTGGTGGGTATAAAACGAGTTTCTGCATAGACAACACATTAGAAATGGTCATTTCCCCATCCCTACTCGTATAAAGGCATTAGCAGTAGCTACCCATGGTCTTCCCAAGATAATAGGATTTCCTTTAGAAGGATACTTTGATCCTACTACCATGAAATCAACGGGATATTCCCATGAAGCTATCAATACAGTAATGTTATCCATAACTCCAGTAGGCTTTACTGTGGTGCGGTCTGCTAATTCTAGGATCACAGGAGTAGGCCGAAGAAATTGTCCCAACTATAAAGTTTCTAAAACTATGGTGGTCATCATATTAATAGCAGATCATACACTCAGACATCTCTCCTATAACATGAATTGTGGGAGGGTATTTTTGTTTCTTTCCTGGTCTTTTAATACAAAGTTCCTTTATCACCTTACTGTAAATTGGTATATCCTTAATATCTTGTAATAGAGGAATTTTGACACAGACATTTTTTAGTTCATTTAAAATAGATTACTCGGGATGAATCACAGGTTTAGTCTATTGCTAGTCATTCTGGAAATGGAGGGGTTTTTCATTCCTAAGTTGGTTCTTGCTAAGGATGGGTATGCACTAGAATTTTTTAAATATACACATCCTTTAAAATAAAATCATTCATGACTTCATTGGGATCTTCTTCTTCTTCATCCTCCTCACAAATGATGACTGATGACTTGGGTTTGTCATTAACAACTCTTCCATATCGTAATTGGATCTCGTGCACAGGTGCAATAGAATTAACATAGAATGGAAGAGTTTGCAACTCAATGTTGTTGAGATCTTGAGTTAGTTATCAGTTGTGCGGGTAATAATGTAGGTTGTGAGGGAATTGCATTTTGGAAATGATGAGGTTGTTGTGCAATAAGGGGAACTGGAGGCACAAACCCAGGAAACAATTGTTGGATATTGGGTGGGTGCTGAGGATAAGGATGATTAGGTGTGGATATAGGTGGTGAGGGGGGTATGATTTTCCCCTCCATCCCTATTTCCAATACTGATGCTGAGGAAAATGAGGAGGAGGAGGAGGAGGGGAGTACTGGGATGGCCAGTTCTGCCAACTTGAAGTGTTCCATTTTTGAGGTTGTTGGTAGGGATGATAATAGGTTGGGGGATGTGGTGATGAATTCTGATATGTTGGTTGGTATCTAGGTTTTCAACACCTCCTAGATGTTTCACAACTGTCCCCACCCTTATATATGGCTTGTAACCCAAGCAATTATGGGCAATTTTCTGTCGTATGATCCTCTGTGCAAATGTGACATACGAAGATATTGTTTAATGGGAATTCCTTTTGGGGATTCTTAGTCCTTCATCTTGGACAGAAGATGCTCATTGATGCCCACTCTTCCTCTTGTCTCTTCTTAGCTTGTAAAGCATCTAGTTGAGAACCCATTTCTCCTAAGATATCAATTTTGAATTTTTCCAATAGGTTTCCTAATTCTATCCTTGTGACTCCGCTAGAACTAGAGGTATTTACTTTTGGATTTCTATTGTAGAGCTCCTAAATATTTTTCCCAACTTTTCCCCTACTTCTAGAGTAATTTCTACACATCTTACCAATTTGTGCAAAGGTTTTGTGAGAGATATCGCCAAATTCCATGAGATTAAGGGTTTCTACTAGGTCTTCTGAGATCCCTTTAAGGAGAGTGTTCATACTGCATCTTCTCGAAGGCCATTATATTTAGACTTGTGTAATACATAATTAAACCTTTCAAGATAATCCTCTAAGCTCTTGTCTTCAAGCTGTTGTATCCTGAAAATGTCGTTTCGAGAGTCTCTAGGTTTGCAATACTCTTGATATTTTTGCAGGAATGTGGTTTTCATATCTTCCCAAGTTCTGATACTATATTCTCCTAATTCCATGAACCATCTTAAAGCACAATCTTTTAGTGTAGCAGGGAAAAGTTTAAGTTTTTTAGCATCTTGTAGATAGTTATAGCTTCTAAAAAGAATTGTGTCTGGGTCTTCATTACTTTTCCCATAGAAAGTAGGTAGTGAAGAAGGAGGGATGTTCTTCATATTTACATCTTGTGCAGTGTCTAGGATAGGAAACCCAAAGGTAACCTTGTTTCAATTTTCTACTTCGTCTTCTTCCTCATTATTTCTAACCTCATCATGATCTTCATTTTCTCCCCATCTCTCCATGTAGATTCAATTTTTAAAGAGAGTGTATCTATAAGGCTCCTTTCTTGGTGATAATGAGGTGTCCCAATGTTATTTTTCAAGGGATATCTTCCTCCGATGAGAGAAGTTGTCATTTGTGTTTTTATTAGGTTCTATAGGGTGGGTAGGCTCTACTATAGATGTCTCAATATGTGAAACAACTGTATTTATTGAGCTTCCAAAGAGATATTTTACCTGAGCAGGATCAATTAAATTGGTGAATTTTGGATCCCCTACTAGTGATAAATATGTATCGTTAGGTTTTGGTACCAGTGGAGGGTTAGGGGTTTCCAATGGTTGACCCTCTTGCACTTCTGTAGGAGTGGGGTCTTTAGAACTTCTTGCCATGGTTTCTCTACCTTGTATGGCTCCTCCTATAATATTTCCTTTAGATCTCCAAGAAGAACTACTTCCTACGTGTTTCTTTCAATAACTTTCAGCTGAGTTAGTGGTTGGAGTGGCATGCCCCCGTAAAGGTTAGTAGGAATTTTGAAAGATTTTTTCAGTGTTAGTTCTTGCATATCTACCTTTCGAATCTCTAGGTCTGTTCATGAAAAATTAAACCAAATGAAAAGCTACAACACTATTACTACTGCTAGGTTTGGGGGATCTTGTCACAATAGATGAGTAGGTTCTTACCTCTCGTCTTACCACTCCCCCACCACCAACCTATTACTAAAATTCATAGGAAATTCTAGCTATTCTATCTTATAGAACAACTCCCTGGCAACAATGCCAAAATGTTGGGTGTTTTATTGTCTTAATGAATTCACCAAATATATAATTATTGACCGGTTTTTTTAAACTTGGAGTTGACACACAATATATGCTAAGGTAGAGGGGTACCTAGGATGTTATAGAAATATTTTAATAAAAACAATATCGAAAGATCTTTCAAAATGAAAAACCGAGTCAAACTTCAGAAATATAACTACTAAGTTAATTATTCCTGACCAAAACCAATAGATCATAGTAGTATCAATCTATACTACTCTACTCTACAAACAATAACTGAAAAGATATAAACAACACTACTCTAAGAAATGAGACTTGATCAAAGATAAATTATAGTTAAGATATACATGCATTTAACAAACACTCAAAACTAAGTTGAATTATCTAGTTCCATTATCCTTGAGGATTCTAAGGATATGCATCAAATGTGACGGGGACTGGAGAAGGTGTATCAAAATTACTTTCAAAAGTAATAAGGAAACTGAATCGGAGTAAATCTAATTTAACTTCTACAAAGAGATGCAAACTGAAAAGTGTCCAATTGCAAGTTATTATAAACATTGTAATCTACTCTTTATTCATAAGTAAATGACACTTTAAGTATTTAAAGTAGAATTCTAATTAACAACTAATCTATTAACAAGGAACCAAGAACATGTATGTCTAATGACTATTCTGAAATCGAAAACA
Source organism: Pseudotsuga menziesii (assembly GCA_001517045.1). Classification (NCBI taxonomy): domain Eukaryota; kingdom Viridiplantae; phylum Streptophyta; class Pinopsida; order Pinales; family Pinaceae; genus Pseudotsuga; species Pseudotsuga menziesii. The sequence continues at coordinate 133,520 of LPNX010071623.1, read as the reverse complement.
TGTAAACAATTATGCTATCCTATGAAATCTACTGATCAATACAAGTTTTGAGGAAATCGAAGCATATGGAAAATGACTTGGAAAATGTAATCTAGAAGCAAGTAAAAAACTTAATAAAGATATTTTATTTCTAAATCAAATCCTTTTCTATGAACATCTTCATCAACTACAAAATAAGGAGAATAGATCCTATGCTAGAAATGATGATCAAACCATAGAGAACTAATGTACATTTTAGAAAATGCAATGAACAAGTTTAATTCTAAAATCAATCTAAATAAGGATGAGGTAAATTAAACTAGGAATGCAATTGGCGGATTCTAAGGTAGTAGTCAATTAAGAAATCAGAGTTAAAAGAAACATAATTCAAAAATCAAACTTAAGAAAAAAGAAATGAAAGATAAGAATCATTACAAAGCTTAATGGATACATTATATGGTTCAGAATAAGGTCCTCATTATATATGTGACTATTGGTTAACTACATAAAATAATACAATTCAAAAACATGAAAAACTGAACTTTAAACAAGCATAAAATGAAGCAGGAAATATTAAAGTCCGACAGTCTAGATGACAATATGGAACGACATTGTGAATGACAGTACATATGGAAAAAAACAATGTAAATTATGAAATAAGAAACCTAAATGATCCTGACTCCAATTGGTTTGTGCATATGAGGCTATAATGAAGAAAAGACAGTAACTAAGCTATTAGCAATTGAAATAACATAAGAAAAACTATGCTAATCCATATCTAAGGAAAGAAATTATTTCTTATTGTATAATAAAACAAGCTAAAAGATAAGTGAAGTTAATATACAACTACAGAAGAATTAACAGAGTTGAACCTAACTATGAGCTAAGCCTGAAACATTAAACTAATTAAGCTCTAGCTAATTACAAATGTAAAACTAGAGAACAATATGAAAGAAAGGCTAGAAGTAACTATGCGCAACCGGTCACTTTAAATTCTGCAAGTATAAACTATATTAACGGGAACCCATAGATTATATTAATAACAGAAAATATACATCCATGAGACAAAATAACATCAACTACAGGAATATCGAATTACATACATGGATTTAAAACAGAAACTACTTATCTACAGGAGGAGATAACGAAAATATACACAGTGAAGACCGTTGATTGTTGAGGGGCCCTTCTCGGCAATCAGGGGTTGATTCTAAGTCAATCAATCACTCACAGAATATGAAAACATACATCCAAGATGAAATTGAATTTTATTAAACTTGGAACAGAGTTTTACAGATTTTCTATGCCGATGACTAGCTAGCTTCTGGCTCTCATCTAGAGACGTATTTTTATAGTTTTACAAGAGAGGAGAAGGTAGACCCTTTTAGTGGTCGACCGATCTAATAATAGGCAGTCTTAACTGCTGAGGAAACAATTACACAATATTTTATGATAGCGCATAGACCGTCTTCCTAATTCCTTGGGCATCGATTCTCCTCGCACGCGCAACTGATGCATTGATTTCCTTTGACATAGGCAGAGAGTGTGGTGTCGGGCTAAGAAAGCAGGAGCCCAAATATTCTATATCAAGGACTCTCACACCAAGATGAATGCATGGCCAATAGAACCATAAGACAATTTTTTTCTTTTAATGCCCCATAATATTCCAACCAACAAAGTCGCGGGTATGAACAGAGGGTTGTATGACAGTCTCAATGCAACTATGCGCCTTTGGTGTGAATGCATGTCTAAGTGGAGGTCCGTTTGAAAACCATAGCCTGCAAAACAAAGTCTATATGCCAAGCACATCTAAAAATGTCACATGATTGTTAATAAAACCATTTGAAAAATGAAAATTAACCAAGACTTGTCTGATATTCAAATATATTCATACCTAGGTTTAATCGATAGTCTGAATGGAAATAAGTATGCCAAAAAGTGACAAAAGTAATGCCGACAGAGCATTTCATCAATAAAAAATAATGACAAAATAGGGCATCAATAGATGTGTATTTTTCTGGGAAATTCTTCCATTTAATGAGGTATTATTTGATCATTCTAGTGTGTAATCTTGATTCTATGATGTTGATGATAGCTTTTGGTTCTAAGATAAGTTTCCCTTCTTCATCCAAAGCGGGAAGTGTTGTTTGAACCGATTGATTTTGGACCAACATCATTTTTAGATTTGATACATGGAATACGTTGTGAATTCGACTTGTCTCTGGTAACTTTAACTCGTATGCTACGCAGCTAATATTTCGTATAATTTGGTATGGACCATAGAACTTAGGTGATAAATTTTTATTTCCTTTTTGTTTTAGTGATAATTGTTTGTATGGTTGAAGTCTTATGAATACCCAATCTGCTAATTCAAACTCTCTCTCGGTTCTATGTTGGTCTGCTTGCTATTTCATACGATTGTGTGCCATAGTTTAGTTATCTTTGAGTGTTTGCATGATTCATTGGTTGTCTTCCAGTTGATATTTTATGGCGGGTACTTTTGTGCTTCCTTGAATGATTTTCTTCCATGTGGGTGGTTCATAACTATATAATGTTTTAAATGGAGTCATCTTAGTCGATGTGTGATACGTAATGTTATACCACCATTCTGCTAGGTGTAACCATTGTAACCATTTTTTTTGTTTGTCTCTGAAACAAATATAGAGATAGGTTTCCATACATTTGTTGACCACTTCTATTTTCCCATCTGTCTATGGGTGATAAGATGAGATCATATTAAGAGTGATCCCTATTTTCTTGCAGAATTACTTCCAAACATTGCTTGTGAATTTGGCGTCTTTGTCACTCACTATATTTTTTGGAAAACCATGTAACTTGTAAATATTTTTACAAAACACTTCAACGATTTGCTTAGCGGAGTCATTTTTCTTTATGCCCATAAAATGTGCATATTTTTTTAGTCGGTCTACTACCACAAGGATTTCATACTTACCATCTGATAAAGGTAACCCTCCAATAAAATCCATAGAAATTTCCTCCCACTTTTGCTTCGGAATGTGTACAGGGTGTTGTAGCCCTGGAGTCATGACGTTTTCACTCAGTATTCCTTTGAAACGTGTCACACTTTGCTACATAATTTTGAATGCATTTATGCATTCCTTTCCAATAGAATGATTGTGTGCCATTGTAATACATCTTGAAAAAATGTGCATGTCTTGGGATGGGTGAATCATGAGATTCTATCATCACCTTAGTTTTAAACATTGATGTTGGGTTTAAAGAGATCCTTCCTTTGTACCACACGATGTCTTTTCACCACTCGAATTTGGGACCTCTAGTAAAACCTTTGATTAAGGCTCAAGTGTTTGGGCCTTTAGAATATTCTCTTCATATTTCGTCCAGCCACTATGGAATACCAAATGAAATTGCATATTTCTAGACTCCATCCTTCCTAGATAGAGCATCGACTACTATATTTTCTTTCCCTCTTTAAGTAATATCTCTAAATCAAAGGTAGTGATTTTTTCTATCCACCTCTAATTTTAAGTTGGCAATGTTCTTTGTTGAAGGATATATTGAAGACTATTATGGTCTTATATTATCAGTATTTTTCTCCCTAGAAGGAACTGTCACCATTTTGCTAAAGCATCTATAATGGCTAGAATCTCTTTATCATTAAGTGGACTTAAAACTTTCTCTCTTCTTGATATTTCTACTTTCAAATGCTATTGGGTGACCTTCTTGTATCAAAATTGCCCCTACTTTGAAACCTAATGTGTCCCATTCGACTACAAAATTTTTTGTGAATTCTAGCATGGCTAATACAGGTGTTGAAGACAACATGCATTTTAATGTTTCAAAACATTTTTTTGCTTCACTTTTCCATTGGAAGGATTTTTTCTTTAATAAATTTGTGAGAGGGGAAGTTTTATGGGCTAATTCTTTACAAATATTCGATAGTATCCTGTTAGGACTAGAAATCCCCTTAGCTTCAATATGTTATAGGCTTTTGGCCTGTTATCTCTAAGGTTGTTTGACCTTTTTATTTTATGAGCTTTGATTGTCATGTGTTTTTATTTGTTTAAATTTTGCTTTGTTTTACACCTTATCATTGATTGAACGCCATTATGGTTTTCCTTTAGTATTCTGAATCATCAAAATCTTCATTCATTAGTAATGAACCTATGTATGTGCAATATATTGTATTTTATATGGTGGATTGTTGAAACTGGTAGCATAATCCAAACTGGCAACATTTTATAAACTGGTAGCATTTCGCTTACTGGCAGCAGAATTTCAAAAGGGCATTTCATTGAAAAGTTTATTGTTTATTAATACCATGGAATGTAAAGGAATAATAAACTTTGGTCATATTCATAATTATTTGGCATTTGATATGAAAATGTTTTAAAGGAGCGCCTGTCCATAAAATGATGGGTTTTTATTGTGTCACTTATGAAATGGTACACCTTTCATCATTTTAAAATTTGAACACTGCATGCAATCAATTTAAGTACTGGGCATGGTAGAATCAACTTAATTCACTCTTTTCCCTAGAAATCTATTTCATTGTTTTGCTGGTTAACTGGAGAAGGATAATCGTAGACCTGTTAGTACAATGTAAAGCTTCATTGGTCATGAGCAGCAACAGTCAGGTTTCAAGCAGCTAGGGTTTGTTTTCAAACCCTGATGGATTTTATGTTTGAGGGTCTAGATTACATCGTGTAGACTTCCTTGCATCCCAGAGAAAGCGGTTACAGCAAAGAATTTCCTGTTCGGGGCAGTATAGTGTAAAGGCCTTGTTGATTTGCATTACTGACAGAGGCTTAAGGGTAAGACCTATGAGGCTTTTTGGTTCTATTCTCACTGTCATCTTCATTTTGTTAAGCCTCCAAATCAATCAAATTAGGACTAGCACAAGCATAGGTGCATTATTGACAGGCCAGAGCTAGCATGGAATGAAGACCGACCACAAAGGTGATTGCAACAAAGTGTGTTGTTTTGTCTAAGATTTAAAGCCCTGTCTGTCTATACAACAAAGTTACAAATTTTTAGGGTTTTAAATGTTGAAGGCAGCTGACGAGGAAGAGCCAGAGGTTATAGTGAAGATAAAGCCAGGAGGCTTCATTTGCAAGCTAGAGCCAAACAACACAGACTAGATAAAGCAATTTCCCAGGTCTGCCAAACTAATGCAAAAGTATGGATGGTTTAATTTTTGTGAGAAATTGCAAGGCTACCATTCACAGGTAACCATGTTATTTATTGAAAATTACAGAGATGAAAGAGTGTAGATGCAAAGCCTAATAGTCAGGGTAAATGAGGATTCTATTGCTGAGGCAATAGGCATTCCTGCACAGGGGGAGAAATGGTTTAAACAGCAGGATTTTCAAAGCGATTTTAGTGAATTTCTAATGCCAGGATGTGAAAAGCTAGATTGGAAAAATGGTGTCCACGTTAGCAAAATGAAGCCAGGATGGAAGGTTCCTTTGGGGGTGATACAAAATTACATCACATGCGATGGTAGGTATGACAGAGTATTAAAATGCCATCTAAAATTGCTAATGCATATTCATGGAAGTATACAGGTAAATCTCCCATTTTACTTGTTAAAAAGCCTCCAAAAGATGATTTCCAGAGTTCAAAACCATCCCGAGCATACTGCTTGCTCTGTCTATCACCAAGGCTTAATTAAACTGTTGATTCTAGCTTAATTGCAAAAAGAGGAAAGAACAGGGGAATCCCTGTTAACAGAGATAGGGTTTAAAGAAAACCCTAAGGAGAAAGGCAAAAGAATGATGGATGATACTGAACAGCAAACAATAATTCCTAAAAAACCAGTTCAAATTGTTGAGAAAGAAGAAAAGCATACTCCTGAGAAAACCATCCAGGAAGGCTTGTGCCTTGAAGCCTCCTGCACAAATGAAAACCCAGAAAAACTCAGTGATATGCTGAAAAGTATAGCTTCAAAGAATAAAATTTGTAAACAGTTATTCAAAACAGAGAAGCCAAGAACTAGGTTGAAGAAGAAGATGCAGGTAGAGGAAAGAGCAGCACATGAAGATGCCATGGATGTTGTGGTGATAGATGATGCAGGCAGTGAAGAAACTGTACATACAGCAAGGGACCAGTACTGTGTAGATAATGAAAAGTTTATTGATATTCAGGGCATAGCAGGCTCTATACTAGAAGCTTTTTGCACAGACAAGCAGGATAATCCAAATGATAGTTCAGCATCAAAAGGTTTACAGGAAGAAGGAGTCCACATAAGAGAAGAAGACTTGGAAATATCTCCTGAATTAAGTCAATGTAGGAAGTCTTTGCAGACATACCAAGAACAAACAAGATATCTGCAAGACATAAATGAAAAATTGATGGTGGCCAACAAAAGACTTCGTGAAAACCTGGAGGACAAAGAGATAGAATACCAAAAGTTGCTGATAGCTTCCAAAAATGTTCTAAGGGAGAAACGAGCCATTCAGAAGCAATTGGAACAAGTCAAAGCTTAGAACAAGGAGGAAAATAAGGATGCTAAATTCGCCAGACTGCAGAAGCATTCACAGGTTCTAAGTGACCTACCTACACTAGCAGAGGCTTCTAGAAGCCTGTAGAAGTTAAATTGTAGTTTGCTTTTTGAACTTATGTTGTTTATTTGACACATGTATTACACTTGTACTTTAATACTTTTTAAAAGGGATTGACTTCCCTATTTTTGAGGAGGTTCGATCCTTAGATATAGGATCTTATGGTTAGTTTAAAGATGGCAATATTTTGTATTTAAGGTGCCCTCGAGAGGAGAAAAGGGTTGGAATTTTTGGAGTAATGGAGACTCAGTTTTGATCACTGTCTATATAACATAAACACTCTACAGCTTCAGTACAGGTTCTATCTTGAATGAGCATGATTATGATTTGCCTATGTGTGTTGTGAATTGTTTTTCTGGTAATTTATTATGCATGTGGTCCATTGAATTCCATTGTAGTAATTCTTATTGTGAAATACAATTATCATTATACTTTTAGAAAACAGAGGCATTTTCACTTCTTGACTTTATGATCATAGTAACCTCGATATTGAACCTTGTGTTTGATTTTATGTTATACAGTTCCTGTTTGATTCTCTTATAGCCCTGATTGACCTACTAGCCTATTTCTTCAATATGTTTTGATTTTATTATAGCTCTTATATTATACCAGCTTATTTCATTGATAATTGTGTGATTTTCAAATAGTTCTGATTTCATACCAGCTTGTTTTTCAGTTTGATTTCATTTGATTTGAACATTTTTGAAAAAGATTTCCTTGAGCTTGAACCCCTATAGTCTAGATTCAACTTTAGGGATAACAGGGCCATTCCATGATTGCCTTTATTTTACTTGGATCAACTTTGACTCCTTCCTTTGATATCTTATGACCTAGGTAGTCGACTTCTTCTTTTTCAAAGGTGCACTTAGACCTTTTTGCATAGAATTGGTTTTCTTTGAAAATGGTAAGAAATTGACTTAGGTGCCCTAGATGCTCCTTCCATGTTATGCTATATATGAGGATGTCATAAAAAAATACTAGTATGAATTTTCTTTAAAATGGATGGAACAATTTGTTCATTGTAGTTTGAAACGTTACTGGAGCATTAGTCAATACGAAGGGCATTACTTTGAACTCATAGTGGCCTTCATGAGTGCAAAAAGAGGTTTTTGCTATGTCTTCCACTCTAAATTTGATTTGATAATAGCCATATCGAAGATCCAATTTTGAGAAGTACTTGGCCCCATGAAGTTCATCCATCATCTCATCGATCAATGGGAACTACAACAAAACCCTGTGATCAGCGTCTCTTTTAGCTTCCTTTTTAGCGTCCATTATCACTTTAAGTGTATTTTCATCCATTTTTGGACAAAGTGGACGCTTTTCCATGGGATGGCGCTTTTAATGGTGTTATTTGTGTCCCTTTTTAAAATTTGGCACTATTTTGGATGCTAATTGAGATGCCAATTAGCATCCCAATTAGTGCCCCAATTAGCATCTCGATTAGTATCCCAATTAGTGTCCCTTTTTAAAATTTGAAGCTATTTTGGATAGTAATTAGCATCCCAATTAACGTACCAATTAGCATCCCAATTAGCATCATAATTATCATCCCAATTAACATCCAAATTAGCATCCTAATTAGTGTCCAAAAAACCATCCCATATAACGCCAAGAACAACCTCCAAAAAAACGTCATGAATAACATATCACCTTATATTTATGTAGGGTTAGCGACAGTAATTGTGCCATGAATGTTGGCAAGAAAAACATCCAATATAGCACCAATTATAGATCTAGGAATTGAGCCTAGAAAACATCCAACATAGTGCTAGTTATAGATCCAGGTATAGTGCCTCGAATAATGCCAAAAATTTCGAAAGGAACTGTGCTAGGAATTGCATTAGGTTTAGAGCTAGGAATTGTGTTCAGAAAACGTCTAACATAACTTTAGATATATCAATTCCAATGTCAATGTCAATGATCATGATTCATGTGATAGTACTTTTGTATCTTGATTTATCATTTTGGCACCTAAATGATCGTAATCAAGGAACTTTTAGATCTTGATTAATCCTAATGAGGGGTAAATTACCTTAATGTCACCTAAATTGCTATAATGGAATTTGAGTGTCCCTAACAACATTTAATAGACCCTAATTGCATATGATTGTACCTAACAACATGAGGATGATGCATTACAATAATTATGATGGAGAATATGAATATGATTTAATAAGTACAATATTATATCATCCATTTTTGTGAGGTAGTAGGGCACCTTTCTCATTGTTATTGAAATTATATTGATGATGACTATGACAATGAAAATGATGTTGATTTATTGTATGATGATGACGACGACGTGGATGTCAACGATGATTATGCATGTGGTATCACTTTTGGATCCTAATTTATTATAATGGCACCTAAATTTATGTAACAACATCTAAACAATCCTATTATAATGAAAATGATTGTAATGACATATAAATGACCTTAACAATTACATGACATTAATCCTAATGTCGATGAGTGATTAAGAACACTAATGACATATGAGTGACCATAATGACAATGATGACGATGATTTTTTTGATGATGTACTTAATGCTGACGATGATGATGATAAAGATGATGTTTATGTACCATATGGCATTGATGATGATGATGATGACAATGTCAATGTCCATGATGATGATGCATGTATAATACTTTTGGATACTACATGGTTCGAGATATTGGAGTTAATAAAAATTAATAGAGGTTGTGAGGTATTGACCATAAAAATATTGTTAGACATTGTTTTTTACATTAACTGATATGGCCACTGGGTTTAGTAATTCCCCCACCCCCAACACCCCCACCCGCCTACACACCCCTTGCGGAAAGGTAGTACAATACCACCTATTATGGTGCTACCAAAATGTCACACTACAAGTATGTTTTGGACAACCTCCCCATCCATACCCTCATTTTTACCAAGAACATCCAAGGCACAAGAAGTGGATATCAATATTAACACAAAAGATAACTTTCTTTATACTCTTTAGGACATTTTTCTCTTGGTTTAAAATGGAATGAAGCAACAAGAATTTCAATAATGCTCATAGTGTTACTGTAAAGAAGTGGAGCAAATTTTTTTACACCTATGGCCTTATAAGCGGACATCTCTCAAGGAAAAAAGAAATTAGTTTCTCAAGTTTTATGGCCCCTATCAAATCTTCCAGCATTACGCTACACTATTGACCAATGTTTGATTCCCATGGGATTTATTTTACATAGTAAAAGAGTGATTGAAAAAATAGTAAATTCCCAACTTATAATACTAGAAGATGGGCATTCACATGGACGCACACATCAAATGCACACACATTGCATATCTAAGCTTGTATCTATGTACTCTTCGAGAGGGAATTTTACTTGGAACTTTAAGTTAATCACAAAGTAATTTAGAGATTGTTGAGAATATAGTTGTCGTTGATGTCAAAGGAGTTTAGCAATGCCAAAGGAATAATCAGTAAAAAATGATGACAGGGATGACATAATTAGATAGACTTTATCAGATGTCTTTATTGTGTGCTATGGAAAATCTCGGGTCACAAGATATAGGAGTGTCTTCGGCTGTAGAGGAAAGCCCAACATCTCCACATTCTGAGGATAAAAATACATTGACAAATTGCAAAACAGTTAGCGGTCACTGAAAGGGCAATGGAGATCTTGGGACTCCTACCAGTGCTTTCGTTACAAGAAGTGCCAGGAGAAGCGCGAGACTCAATGCTAGGGTAAATCATGTATAGTTTGCTCCAGGTTGTAACCTTGAGCAAGAATGGCCTTCAATTGCAATGGTAAATGATGACAGTGATGGAACCATGGTAGATGGAACAAATTATTCTATCAAGAATAATAATGGGGGAAGTTCAAGGAGAGGCACGGGAAAAGTCAATGGAAGCAACAGAGGTCAAGGAAAAAGAAAGGGCAAGCACAATTTCTCTAACACTTAGATAAGCACATTATTATGATGTTTATGTTTATGTTTTTCTTTAACCTCTTTTGAAACATACCTAGTCTACATGATTATTCTCTCATAATCATAATTGAATTGGTTGTCAACGTGGGCTATGAAGTTTTGGTTTTCTTTATTCATCTTAAGAATAAAGAAACAAGGACAATGGAGTGGGTTATAGAGAAAATGAATTCACATTAATATCCATATTCCAAAGATGTTCGTAAATTTAATTGGTTGGATAAGCGCATATGAATAAGAACAACATGGAAAAAATTAGCGGATAAGGTGGGGTGGGTTTGGGGCCACATACGCTTTGCTAGGTTTGCGTGGTGGTTAAATATCCCATGCATTGTTCATGAGTATTAGTGGTAAATTTTATGGTTCAATACCTTCAATTTCAACCTCTACTTATGGAATTATCCCCAAGGATCATGCTTAGTTTTATTAACCTTGACATTTCCACCAAAGCACACTTGTAGGAAACAATCTCTTATGAAGTACATGACTGCTGATTTGGAGCCTCACACATTTCCTATAAACCCCAGTGATAAATTTTATGGCCTAATAGGTACCCTATATTTCATCCTCAAACCATGGTCTAAGAGGGAACACAAAATATGAGATATAATGGACAAACCAAAACCTAAGAAAACCACACAAATATTTTCACACACACACACACACATAATAATAATAATAATAATAATAAATAACTAAAAAATGGAAACATAAAACAAAACATTCAAAACATTCAAAACACTTACCTCGCTTATCTCTTGTGCACTTCCAATCAGGCACACCACCTTCGTTCAGGGACAGACATATACCCATTTCTTAGGCACATGCGTTCAAAAACATGTTCGAAGACAGGGGATATGAACTCCAGATGGAGCCTTAGAGATGGGATTCCTTATGTATGTTGTTGTTGCTCTTAGATTACTAGTATTTTAAACTCGTGGAATCAACCTATTGCCAATGCCAAATATAAAGTTAGCCGAGAACCACTTTCAACATGCCATTATTAACTGGAGTTCATAACATCTTTCCAAACTTGTTGTTTCGATGCCTCCTCATAAGTGGAGGATTTTGATTCAATGACATGGCTTATCTGAGATATCAAAATAGAGCATCCTTTAAGCCTCACAATAGTATTCTTAAATATATCAACTGAATAATCCCTGTCCTCCTCCCTTTTCTCTTCTTAAAGGGATGACTCAAACACTTGGCTCACTTCTATATCATTGGGAGGCTCTCTGAATAAATTTCTCATGGGAGATCACATATATACTTTGTAATCCCATTTTGCTGGGGTTTGAGGAGAAAATTTGGCTCCCTCTTGATCTCTGAACTTACCAATTGTTCCAATCTAGTAAGGAACAAGCCATCAATAACAAATGTCTAGCAAATTCTCTTTTCTTGAATCTATGTTGACACTTAGGAGGATGAATATCTAGGATAACTGATCCTAGATTATGTGGATCCTCTTAGTACCTCTATACCTTAGCACTCAGCTCCCTCTAAGCATAAACAGGATATGCGTACTTCATTACTTGTCATCAGAGAAATTCACATCAAGGCTCCTTGTTATAGTTGATTTTACCACACATGGTGGATCACACCTTTATGCCCTTCCCTGTCCCTCTGCAAACTCTTTAGACCCCATGGACCATTTTTGTACCTTTGATGTTTCCAATATCATCCCTAGAAACATGCAATAATTTCCATACGTGACTTTTAATCCCTTTCTCGTGTATATACGCGGATTTGACCCTTAAACCCGCATACATTGGGATGTGTGCAAAAGGCCAAATGATTTTGGAGCTTTCCTTGATGTGGATCCACATCACTGGTCTCTTGGCCTTCCATATGCCTTGATATCGCTCGAATTCGACCTTCCATTACCCCATTCAAGAGATATATAAGGAACCCTTTGGATACATTGAAGTGAGAGGAATTGAAGAGCAAGAAAACTATAGTCCATTGTTGCCAGAGCTTATACTTGAGTCTGCATCCCTTTGTCCCTTGGAGCACTTTGTGTTCTTCCCAAGCTTTCCTTTTTCTTGTGAGCTTTCTATCGAGAGATCGAGGATTGAAGTGGTGGAGGCCCAAGTGGGGGACTCAGTTTCTCTGATTCGTAGACATGTCGACAGAGGTTGTCACTATTGTAATCTCTGTTTTATATCAATAGAAATATCTTTTCCTATCCAATAATGTGTATTTGAGTGAGTATTTGATCCATGGATGCTTTTAAATGCTTATATGTTATTGATTATATATTCTAGAGTAGGTATAACAAAATTATATATAGAATGCTTGTCTTGTTTGTTGAATGTTGTGGAAGCAAATTGTTGATACAAGCGAGAGTGGAAAAGCTCAACGGGGATCTACATCAACCATCTGGAATAAGGTACGAACCGAGATCCTTTAGTGTTAGATGTTTGGTTTCTCTTTAATATAGGGAAGGATTGATTTATGGAGTTAATTTGTCTGTTGTGGTACCCCAAGCCATAGGAATTTCTCTCTGTAACAGAATTGGCGACTCTACTGGGGAGTTCCTAGTCATTTTTCCTTTAGGGGTTTTTATCGGCATTCAATGTTCTTGAATTGCTATGATTTCTCTATTTCTAAGTTGGGTATGGGGGCATGTTTGCCTAGTAGTGTCTAATAGGAGTGAATTTTGTCTCAACTTATCTGTTTGCCTTTATTTTTATCTCTTTTTCTTCCTGAACGCAATTTTTTTCCTCACAGTCGCGTGTACATGTGGTTTTGACTGAGATATCCATGTATATACGCGGGTTTTCTACACACAATTGCATATGCGCTGAGTTTTTCCTTTTAGAGAAAGATTGAGTGTTGATGGGTGAGTTTTGATGGTTATTGAGTCTCCTTAGATGCTTCTAGAGTCTGTATACACCTCTGTTTCTAACCAGAGATGCTTTTTAGGGTAAATTTTTTTTTTTTTTAAGAATGTTCTTGTCATTGCATTTTCAATTTTTTGTTTTGGGATTAGTGCATTAGGTCTCTTTTACCGTAGTGCTTTGTGTGGGTGCTGTTTGATAGTGCTTGTAGAGTCTAGGGCTGGTAGAGTCATTTTTTTGCTTTATTATCTCATTTTTATTCAAAAAATCCAAAAATATTTGCTTCTTCGCATCATTATGCATCATTGCACTTTGCATTTTACATGGTACTTGCACTAGGTTTGCTTAGAGAAGTATTAGTCAAGATTTCATATATGAATGATTGCATTTGTCATTTGAAGAAAGTTTTGCATTTCACATAGTAGCATGCCTTGTTTTTCATTCGACACAATGCATTTGCATTGATTGTTAGGTGTGCATTTTACTTCATGTTGCGTCATAAAACCATTGGTTGCACGATCATCTACCTTTTTGAGTAATAAGCCAAATAAAATCAATGCTTAATTAAAATAGATTACATTATTTTCTTTTATAGGGTACACCAACAAGATTAGGTTTTAGGGTCTTGGAATAGTTCATTGTGAGTAAATTCTCCAAGACCACTAAACAACAACATGTATGTGTCTGTCTAGGTGAGAGTGTGAAATTCCTTGATATAATTAGTGTTTCTCAGGATCCTTCTCTTACAAGGGAGTTAAGCATGAGGCAGTGTGAGCAATTATTGATTGGGATGACCCCTAGTCATAACTGAGTAGCATCAGAGATATTTCCAGGATTGTATTCATATCTGGGGGCTCTTTTGAGAGTTTCGGGCTTTGCTACCCTTCCCATACGGTCAATCCCGCCTACGACTGTCCACCTGAGAATTGATTATATTGAGGTGACCTTAGTTTCCTTACCTAGGTTATCAAGGGGGTACTTTGTAGGGGTTATTCTGCAGGTGTCTCGACCACGTTGGGGTCGAACAGCATAGTCACTATATGCGTTGAAGCTGAGGGCCACAATAATTGGTTACAAACCTCAGCTTGTTGTGTATGGGAGTCTCAAGCCTCTCCTAGGAAAGACATACCTGCTCCATTCAGGAGCTCACATATCCTACCCTTGTTTGCTTGTGATTGGATTTAGATTATATAGGTGTTTTCTCTGTGCACGCTAGCTTGCTTAGGGTTTGCGTAATTAGAAGAGTCTTTTCATTTTTTTTGAGTCATTGTGGATTCGGGTGCAGCACTTCGCCGATCTCATCATTTAGCGGGACTTCTGCCTTTTACATCTCCTCCTCCTTTGGGAGAGAGAAATAGACAGTCTAGGCAGACTACTTCTCACATTGATTCACACACGATGGGAGATCATGAAAATGAAATTCCTGAGTTGTCTTCTCCACCTCACGAGATCAGGGAAGAAGATCCTACTCATGTATATGATCCTTCACCTGATATACCTACACACTCTGGGTATGATCCCTCATTCACAGGTCATTGTTATTGGTTTTTGGGAGACGAGACTCATCATGAACCTGCAAGCATTAGTTATGGCATGTCTGGTATCCCTACACATGATCCGGCACAGCATGCTGAGTCAGAATTCGAGCCTAACACTACACCTGGGGAACTCCTATTCCTTTCCATGTAGAGAAATTTGGGACCATGAGTCACATTGCACCCTCCATCCCGGCAGTGGAGGCTACATCTCATGTTCATCCTAGACCTGGTGTTAGTAGTACTATTCGGATACCAAAACCAAGACGAGTGACTATAGGGAATACCACTTACATCACTTCACATGTCCCTTCGTCCTCTATTCCTAGTTCTCTGAATGCTATTCCTCCCCCTCATTCACATGGTCCTTCGGGCCAGAATGTTGCTACTAGTCATGTTCATACTGCTGCTACTCACGTAGTTGTGTCTCAGAGTCAGGTACCTCATGTTGTCTCGATAGGTCATATTCCTACTTCTGGAACGTCCTATGGTCTATCACAGGGAGTTCCCCATATTCCTACTTATGGAGTTTCTCATGGGACATCCCATGGGACATATTATGGAGCTTCTCATGGAAAATATTATGGACTATAGTGTGGACAGAGTTATTCACCTTATGGGTACGAGTATCAACAACCCGCTTACTCCCCGAATTATGGCTTTGTAGCTCCAAATAGTCAAGTTACACCACATTATGGCGCTTCCATGCCACCCTACATGGGTCAAATGGGAGGAGGATACTATGGCCATGGCCATGGGGGTTATGGTAATCATTCTTATGTGAACCAAAACTATCAGGGAGCATGGCATCGACATGCTCAACCTAGGCTCCCTTTCCTCGCAATGTTAAAATTTACCTGACTTGTCGAGACTAACGAACAATATGGTATCTCATGACCCATCTTGGCTGACTGTTCCTACCAAGCTTCCCTCAGACATTCCCAAATTCAAGGGAAAACCAGGAGAATATCCTAGTGAACATGTTACTACATTTCACCTTTGGTGCTCTTCTAATTCCTTACATGATGATTCGATCCGTTTAAGTCTATTTCAATGCACCCTCACCGGGTCTACAACTAAATGGTACATAGAGTTACCTAGGGGGGCATTTGTTTTATTCGATGACCTAGCTATGAATTTTCACAATCAATTCCAACTACCAGTGCGTTACGGCGTTGGTATAGAACTCTTGTCGACATTTTGGCAAGACAAAGCCACGCATATCTCAGACCATATCCAAGAGTGGTGTAGATGGAAGATATTGATTAAAGCCTTCATACCACTGGAGTTTCCCCTCAAGTGGTTCCTTAAATCCTTACTACCTTATATAGCGAAGGATGTTTCTACGTCCGGAGTTCATAACAAGGAACAAGACATTTTTAGGGAATAGGAATTGGATTTGATTTATGCTCAATCCAGATTGTTATATGAGATAATTCCTAACACTCTGCATTCTAGTTTCGACCTTAAGGTCAAACCTGGACCACATGTTGATGGCATTGTTGGTTGTACAAGTACCAAACCTATGGATTCGATTGTGCAATAGGTGAGTCAATTATCTATCAACCAATCTACCTCAGGACAAGCCACGGCTTCATCTCAACCCACCCAAATGTTGAATGTGCTTTCGGTGCAATCGTCGAACCAGAAGGATAACCAACAACCCGGAAGGAATAAGAAAAAGGGTAAAAAAAATCGTAAGGGTGGGAATAGGAATGAAAATTCCAATTTTAATGACATGAACGCCCGCAATGCTAGGGGGGACAAGCAGTCTAAACGTAAGGTTAAGTTTCCTTGCAAGTTGTGTAAGGATGACCACCTCACTCACTTGTGCCCTCGTATGGAAGACACCTCGAGGTTCATAGCATAGGGCCCAGCTGTGCTAACCAACCCTTTACCCCATAATCAAAACATGAACTCGAGGACCCATGATCAGCCTGGTGGAGATCAAGATCCGCTGGAAGCCAGTAGTGGTCATGGTTGCATCAACGTGGTGCGAGCTACTAAGGTTGTGACTCATGCGAAGGGCTATGATTCATCACAACCAGACCTTGGAAAGGAACCTACTCCACCTGGGAGTCCTTTGCGTATTGAAAACCCTGTGGATAAACTTGAAGTTCCACCTCGCATTCTTAAGAGAGTCCTAAAGCATTCGGGACATAATCCTAATTCCCAAGCCTCACAGAACTATTCAGTTGTCAAGGATTTGGGCCACACTCCTTGTGTGATGTCTGCACTTGAAGTAATTCAAAGTTGTCCATCACAAAGGAATGCTTTGCTTGGGGCTCTTGGTGTTAACGATGATAAATCTTCCTCCATCATCAAATTTGAAACCACAGGACTATAGCCTCACTTGCCTTACTATGTGTCTCTCTTTATTCATGTAGAATGTCTTAACATGACCATCAAACGCACTATGATTGATGAAGGCGCTGCTACTTCCGTGATGTCTTTGTCATTTTGGAAGGGTTTGGGTTCCCCCGATTTGTCTAAATCCACTACCATGTTGACGGATTTTCATGGTAGATCGTTTCAGCCGCATGGAATTCTTCCTTCTCTTAAGGTCCGTTTGGGAGGGAAGACCGCCGTGATCGAGGTCGAGGTGGTTGATGCACCCCTTGATTACAATTTGTTACTGGGTAGGAATTGGATGTATAGTATGCAAGCTGTAGCTTCTTCTCTATTTCGAGTTGTATGCTTTACATTTAATGGGAATATTGTTACGATTGATCAGACACCATTCAAAAATCTGAGTGTTACTGCATCATTGGGAGCTTCTATCCCGATTATTGATCATTCTCAACCGGCAACTGGGAGTGTGGGTGTTGGCATGTATCCATCCCTTATGGGAAGCTTGAGTTGTCCTACACCCATTCTTATGATCGGGTCTAGTTTCGGTGGGGCTTCGTCTTCATTGATTTCAGTGTCTTTTCACACTACCCATATGGAAGATCCTTGGATCCTTCCTACACCGATTCCTTCGAGTAAGCCGATCAAAATGGACGTACCATTACCTGCAGCAATGATAGCATATCAAGCGAATCTTGAATGTGTTGCAGAGCCTAGTCCTTCCTCTTCGCGGATGGAGGAGGGGGACCCATATGTGCTACCTGCATGGGAAGTTAAGTCTTCTCACACACATGATTTCCTTGATAGTGTTTTTCCATCAGATGAAGCTATTATTGAGGCCATGTCTAGGGTTGAGCCACCTTGGGAAGAGTTACATCATAGATCTTATTTTCTTCCTGAGCTTGACCACTTGGAGTGTGAAAACTTTAGGGAGATTCTTAGTGAGAGAATTGGTAGTCTCATGGTTCCAATAGGCTTTCCTAGTCCAATGGCTGATGGAAACATAGTGAATATATCTCCTACCATCCCTATCAATATCTCTTGCGATCCTGGCAAGATTGAGAATGTCTATAATGGGGCAGAATGTTCCCATGTTGAGATTCAAGGGTATACCGAGTTGTTCAAAGAGTTTTTTGATGTCTTTGCTTGGTCATACGAGGAAATGTTAGGTATCGACCCTCGCATTGTTGAACCTAAAATTAAAACTTATCCCAATGCTAAGCCTGTTCGACAATGCTTCCGTGCGGTGAATCCTAGAAAATCACCCGCGATTAAGGCTGAGATAGAAAAGTTGTTAAATTCTGGTTTTATCTATTATGTTCCCTTAACGGAGTGGATTTCAAACCTCGTTCTGGTTGATAAGAAGCAGGGAGCGATCCGTATATGCAGTGATTTCCGTGACTTGAATCATGCCTGTCCTAAGGATAATTTTCACACACCATTTTTTGATCAAATTTTGGATGAGTGTGTGACAAGTGAGGTATTTTCCTTTATGGATGACTTTTTTGGATACAATCAGATCCATATCAAACCCGAGGACCAACATAAAACTGCATTTATTTGTCCTTGGGGTACCTTTGCATATTGGAAGATGCCTTTCGGCCTTAAAAATGCCAAAGCCACATTTCAGCGGGCTATGACCTTGATTTTCCATGAGCTCAAATCGATTATTAAAGTCTTTTTGGATGACCTTGCTACTCATTCTCGTCAGAGGATGCGTCATTCCTACCATTTGATATTAGTGTGTTAAAGATTCCTCCATCACTTGGCTAGGTTAAATCCTCATAAATGCATCTTTTACATGAATTCTGGTCACTTGTTAGGGTTCATTGTCTCCAAGGAGGGTTTAAGAGTCGATCCCTTAAAGGTAGAGGCAATACTTCAATTGTCTCCCCCGAGAAACATTAGACATCTTCAATGTTTGCAAGGCATGGCAAATTTCTTGCGGATATTCGTGATTAACTTTGCCAATTTGACTGAAGGATTTATGCATCTTTTGAAGAAGGACACTACCTTTTGCTGGGATAAGAAAGCGTAGGAGTCCTTTGATGCACTTAAATTAGCCTTAGCATCGGCCCTTGTGATTAGTCCACTCGACTATAGCCGTGACTTTTTGCTTTATGTGGCCGTGTCCATGGAGACGATTGGTATGGTTTTGGTTCAAGAGGATGAGGAGCTCCATGAGCATGTTGTATATTATTTGAGATGAATCCTTGTAGATGCAGAGATCCATTATTCCCATGTGGAGAAACTTGCCTTAGCTACCGTTCATGCGGTTCAAATATTGAGACACTACATTCTCCTTCGCTAGACCTTGGTGGTAGCCCATGTCAATCCATTTCAGTTCGTCCTCACTAGAAGGATGATCGAGGGAAAGTATAATAAGTGGATTGTCATCTTGGAAGAATTCGATCTCGAGTTTGTTTCGAAAAAATCAAAAAAATCATTGATTTTTGCGGAGCTTATATCTGATTTACCAAGCGAGGAGGAGGAGGAAGTTTGTGAAGATACGTTTGTCGATGTGCACATTTTCCTAATATCAACTTTGGATCCATGGTATGGGGATATCATCATATATTTACAAACATTGAATGTCCCTACTCACCTTTCACAAGATGAACGACGACAGTTACATCATGTATCCAAGAACTACCTTATAGTGGACAACACATTGTACCGCTGTGGGGTAGATTCCATTTTACGTCATTTTTTAACTCATGAGGAGGCTGAGCTTGTGTTGAATGATTGCCATGGAAGGGAGTGTGGTGGTCATTTATCTGGGATTTCTACAGCCCAAAAAATCTTGAGAGCGGGTTATTTCTGGTCGTCGATCTTTAAAGATTGTGTCAATGCAGTCAAGAAGTGCCACCCTTGCTAGGTGTTTGCACACAATATGCACTTACATCCTGCCTTGTTACATCTGATTATCACTGTCGGTCCCTTCACTAAGTGGGGGATTGATTTCATGGATTGCAACCCAGCTTCAGCTGGGGGGCATCATCATATTATAGTGGTTGTTGACTACTTCATGAAATGGGCTGAGGCTATGCCCATGGTTAAATCCGATGGTGAGACAGTCGTGCATTTCATATTCAACCAGATCATTACTCGGTTCAGTATTCCGAAGGAGTTTGTCACTAACCATGGTAGGCACTTTCAGAATCGAATGATGGAAGAGTTGGCCTCGAAGTTAGGGTATAAGCAGAAGCATTCCTCTTCTTACTATCCTCAGCCGAATGGACAGGTCGAAGCAGTGAAAAAATCACTTAAGTCCATTCTCCAATGAACCATCGCACAAAGCAAGACCAACTGGCACATCATGTTATATCCTACTTTGTGGGCTTATAGAACCGCGGTTAAGATTACCACCGGTTTTTCTCCATATCAGCTTGTACATGGAGTGGAGTCTGTCTTGCCGGTTGAATGCGAAATCCCTTCATTGAAGCTAGCCGTAGAGATTTTACCAGACACTTCCCCATTGGAGGAACGTTTGGTCCACTTAGAGCAGCTTGATGAGCAGCGTCGAGATGCCTTGGTGGCTCTAGAAGTAAATAAGCGTCGTGTTAAGGTCCAGTATGATAAATCTATCCATGTGAGGAAGTTTAGTGAAGGAGATTTGGTCCTTTTGTGGGATCAAGCTAAAGAACCCTTGGGGGAAAGAAAGTTTAACCCCATGTGGCATGGTCCTTACGTTGTCAAACGTGTGTTAGAGAAGGGTGCCTATGAGCTAGTATATTACGAGGGGACAGCCTTGGTGAAGCCTAGAAATGGGCTCTATATTAAAAAGTACTATGCATGATCCTCAGCCAGGGCTAATTATTGTATATTATTGTACAGTATTTTGCATAGTTAGGTTTTTCTTATGGTGATCGGGTTGGTTGATTAGGTTTCGTTTCTTATGGCAGATGTCAATGGAGTCTTCTGTCTATATAGGATTCGCTGATGGTGCTAACCGTCACACTCAATACTCAGCCTCTGTTGCTTGGGTGATTTATACTCTTATGGGTCAGGTATTGTCTTCAAAAGGCGTATGTTTACGTCCCTCTTCAAACAATGTTGCTGAATATAGTGCCATTATCGAGCTTCTACGAGATGCCATTTTGCATGGTGTTCTATCTCTTGAGTACATCTTGATTCACAATTAATAGTGTCAGAGCTTAATGGCTTATATCATGTTAGGGATCCAACATTATTATGAATATTCTTACATGTGAGATTGTTATAGCAGAAATTTGACAACATAAAATACATACATGTTCCAAGAATTTATAATCAAGTTGCTAACCCATATGCTAAATATGTGTTAGATTGGCATTTGTTTCACAGACCATAAGCTCAACACAAACATACATTTTTACACATGTAAATAAATCAAATCGATCATCATAAAAAAAATTCATTAAATATCCAAAATGTGATGTCATAATACATAAGTGTCATAATACAAAAATGGGGGTTCCGAGACACCAAAATATAATACACGGTAGTACAAAAATGTGTCACTCCCAGGTATCTAATCCTGGGGAGGAGGAGGGGGGTTCTGATTTTGGAAAGTCACCATGGCTCTAGCTAGCCATCGAAACAACCACACCCATGCTCTTGTTAGACCCACCACCTGACGCTGCATGGCCTCAGGCAAGTCCTCGACTTGCGCCATGGGTACCCTATGTGTTAGCCGCACAAAGTTTGTGTGGGTGCTTTGGAGCATTCGCTCCGCATCCACACCCATGATGTCATCTCCTTGTCCCCTCCGTCTATGATGAGGGAAACTGTCAGGCCACTATGGTCCTACATCTGCATACATATGACAGGATGTCACTATGTGTCATCATGCAAAAACATGTCTTTTGAGTCTATATATCAAAAAACACAAAAAAAATTAATAATTCAAAAAATTTAAAAAGAGGGTTGGGATTTATTACCAATGTCACCATATGTTGATCCTAGTGGTAGGGGCATGTCAGGATCTCCCCAAAAATCTATCCCTGCATAGGGGTAATCATCGATGGAAACTATCTATCACTGCCACCATGGAAAGAAATCAGTTGGGTAAGGGTTAGACACCCTACCCCCTCCCAGTCTACACATCGCATCTACCCAACATCGTTGGGCTAGATCTTGAACCCCGTGAGGAGGAATGTCAACTCTAGGGCTGAGACCTGGAACACGCTCGAAGAAGAACGTGCTCAGTATATGGTCGAAACCAAAGTTTCATACCCTGCCCATCTTGCAGTCACTGAGCTGTTGCTTCATGTTACTCAACAGCACAGTACTCCAATCATAAACTGTGGGTCTCATGCACTCCACTGCATAGAACATCAATGGACGCGAGGCCTTGTGGAGTGAGGCTAGCCTTGCTATCCTCCCAAGTTCCAGTAGTATGGCCTTCAGGCCTAATACCTGTATGGAGTTTGTTGGGATCTGACTCCCAACCTTCTCCATGTCTGGATAAAAGTATACAACAATATTCTCATCAATGGTGAGGCCACCTCCGGGCCCATGAGAACGTACGTTCACCACTTCTCCTCGTCGGGACAATCCTGTAATTAAGTATATGTCCTCCACCTATATACTGAGGGACATCCCGTCGATATGGAAATACTTTGATTCAAGATCCTATTAGTATACTAGCATCTACAGCAGTCTTGGTTTGGCCCTTAATCCGCCAAGACACCAAAACTTGTATAGCCCGCATGCACAAAGAGCTTGTTGAGCCATTAGATCGCCCCGTACATCCTCCTCTACATCCCCGTGTTCTCTCTCCCTCCATTCTAGAACCATCCTGCACATTTACATTAATTTTTGGTCATTATTTGTCTTAAAAAACATTAAACATGGACACATGCACGACTATTTGTAAAACAGCCACGTATGTATGCGACTTTGGGCCATTTTTTCACGTATAGCCAACCCTATACGCAGAAAAATCCCCGATTTTTGCATGGGCTGAAGTGACTATCTTAGAATGGCCTAGAAATTGATTTTTACCATGGAAATTGAAAAAAATTACATGCAAATGGAAGAGCAAGGCATGGGAAGTTACCTGGAAAAAAGGGTGTCGGATTTCGTTGGATGAAACTCCTGGAATTCACGTTTGAAGTTCTAAGCTCAATTGGGTAAAAATTTCAAATGATATATAATGTTTTGAATTTTTTACTATTTATAGAAAAACTTTACCCCCTTTCTATAGTTTTGAACCATTTCTGACCCTTTTGGACCTTTTTTGGCTAATATGATGATGTAGGAGACCGTTTTGAGCGTCGTTTCAACCATTGTTTTGACCCGTTCATGCCGATTTTCGGTATGATGTTTAAACTAGCATATAGGTTAGATATCACCTCCATTTGCATTTTGCATGACCTTATGACCATTTCATTTCAACCTTAGGTACAAACCCATTCTATCTTGTCACGGAACCTTCTTGCTGTTTTAGAAGTGACATTATGTGAATGGTAGAGTTTGACCTTACATGGGTGCCCTACTTAGCTCCTTGTTTGCATTTGATGCCCATTCCAACACTTTTTCCTTTAGGGTGTGGGAATCTGTTGTATAATATCGCCATGTCATTTCTCAAGAGCCTCATACTCCTCTTGATCTTTTTGCTAGCCCGTTTCCTCGGGACTCCCTTATGTCAAGTTGTAATTGCATTATCATGAGCTTTTCCTACCTCATTGAGCCTTATGCTGGCTTCCCTGACTCTGAGTATTAGCCATATAGCCTGAGCTTGTCTTGTGTCTAGCCATGCAGAGCCATTTTGTATATCCTTTGCAGCTTGATTCCCTATTTTTACCAGGAGGGGACTTTCCCCCGAGTGACGCTATCCTACACGTGTGTTCTTGCATTGAGCATAGGTATGTTCCATATCTTGGAACTATTTTGTTTGTCCCTTGACACTTGTATCCTCCTAGTCTATAAATATAAAGCACTTTTATTCTTTTTCAAGCTTTTCAAAATATTTGAAAAATTCCAAAAAAATCAAAAAACCAAAAATCCGGACAAGAAAAGATGTTATCTTTGGCAGCAGTCGAGTCATGTCGCCTTCGAATAGAGCACTATATATCACATCCATTGGTTGGGTAATAGTTTGACATTAGGATCTATACTCATTTCTCTGAGTTTATCTCCACCGAATGGTTAAGTTTCTAGTCCCTATGGAGCCTCTGTCGATGCCTCCTGTGTCGCAGAGATGTCCCAGTTTTGTATATCGAGTTTATGCTTCCTACATTCAGTCACCATTTTCCTTTATGCTCTTGTTAGAAGGAATTTGAAACCTGAGTCATCCATTCCTCAGTTATCTTGACTTTGCATGTCGGCCATTCCCGGTACTGATGCTGGTTCGTGCACATTATGATTGAGTCCTTCCACATTATACAGCTTTGTTGAGTACCTCGTGTTGGATGATGGGGGATTCCTTAATTCCCTCCTTCCAGTGGATTTCATCCCATCAACTTTAGATAATTTATTCTAGGATAGGAATCTATAGTCATTTTTGAGTGCCTTGAAACTTGCAGTCATTAGTGGCAGGTTCTCTCACTATCGACAGTTTTTGGGAATACATCAATGTCCCCTGATCGATGGATCCTTTCAAGTGTTTGACCTCAACACCTTTATTCACACTTGTTAGTTTGCACTCTAGTACCTTGATTCCCATTTTCTTTATCGGTGGGTGATCTCGTGTCTGTTAACAGTATATATCAATGACCGGTAATCAGATGATGGAATACTATGTTCGACCTCAACACCTCTATTCACATAGTAGGACATTTACTCGTAGCGGTTTGTGTAGAAGACCTTCCAAACAGGTGGCATCTCATATATGCTACCTCCTTGATCGTGCCAGTGTTCATGAGATTTCAGCTCTCGTGACTTGATTCCAGTATATGTCAGACATTTCCAGCCATTATGGAGATCTTGATCCATTATATATCTTCAGCCTACATGGAGATCATGATCCTATATATATCTTCATCATGGATATTCTGAGCTATCTATATTGTATGTGGTGATGACCACACATGTCATATTTTGTATCATGCCTATTCATGGCCATTGTACTCTTATGTATCTGGGACTGCTACATCTACTTGCAATTATGTGCAGAGTTTCATAATTGTATTGTATTGATTAGATGGCTGGTTCTTCCACTAAGTTCTTCATCGCTCCACTTCTAGGATGGACTTATAACGTATTTCGGCCATCGTATGACCCCTTTGACCTCACACATTAGGGGGCATCTGTTACAGCTGATTTTACCACACATGGTGGATCACACCTTTATGGCCTTCCCTGTCCCTCTACAGACTCTTTAGACCCCATGGACCATTTTTTTACCTTTGATGTTTCCAATATCATCCCTAGAAACATGCAATAATTTCCATACACGACTTTTAATCCCTTTCTCGCGTATATATGCGGATTTGACCCTTAATCCTGCGTACATCGGGATGTGTGCAAAAGGAAAAATGATTTTGGAGTTTTCCTTGATGTGGATCCGAGTCACTTGTCTCTTGTCCTTCCATATGCCTTGAGATAGCTCAAATTACACCTTCCATTACCCCATTGAAGAGATATATAAGTAACCCTTCGGATACATTGAAAGGAGAGGAATTGAAGAGCAAGAAAACTATAGTCCATTGTTGTCAGAGCTTATACTTGAGTCTGCATCCCTTTGTCCCTTGGAGCACTTTGTGTTCTTCCCAAGATTTCCTTTTTCTTGTGAGCTTGCTATCGAGAAATGGAGGATTGAAGTGGTGGAGGCCCAAGTGGGGGACTCAGTTTCTCCGATTTGCAGACGTGCCGACAGAGGTTGTCACTATTGTAATCTCTATTTTATATCAATAGAAATATCTTTTCCTATCCAATAATGTGTATTTGAATGAGTATTTGATCCATGGATGCTTTTAAATGATTATATGTTATTGATTATATATGCTAGATTAGGTCTAACAGAATTATATATAGCATTCTTGTCTTGTTTGTTGAATGTTGAGGAAGCAAATTGCTGATACAAGCGAGAGTGGAAAAGCTCAACGGGGATCTACATCAACTGTCCGACATAAGGTACAAACCGAGATCCTTTAGTGTTAGATGTTTGGTTTCTCCTGCATATAGGGAAGGATTCATTTCTGGAGTTAATCTATATGTTGTGGTACCCCAAGCATAAACAGGATATGCATACTTCATTACTTGTCATCAGAGAAAGTCACATCAAGGCTCCTCCTATGGATATTTCCTACAAGTTAAATTTAGTTCGATAGTCAACAATAAACTATATCAATTTTATATAATGACATAGTATTAGAATCCATCCATATATTATTTATATTACATCAAGAGCATATCAATCATGTATATGCAACATGTCATGACAATACAAAGAATAAAAACAAATTGGCATAGAAATTCCTCCCTCTTTGTATTTTCCCTTATGCAGAAGTCACGGTGATCATCTTGATATAGTCATCATATTGGACATGTACTTGTAAAGTGTGCAATGGAATCATCATCATATCATCCTCATGTAGTATCACACATTCATTAGAACAATCTAGGTTAAATCATAACCCTAGATATGAGAAATAAAAATGTGAGGTCATGCTAATTTCATACATGGATGAACTCTAAAACATTTTCACTTCCAAACTCATATCACATTGATCAATGAATCACAAAACTATTTACATAGTAAAATGATCAAACTAGAAGGTATTTCGATCATTCAAACCCATGATTATTAAATATCAAGTCAATATCTAAACACATAAAGAGTTAAATAGGCTCCTTACTCACATAAGAAGTACATACCTAAGTTAAAGCCTTCTAGGAATCCTAGCCATACTTGACATACCTCTTTAATAGATCAAGTCCATAGCTTGCTAATTCCATTATCTCTTTTCTCAGATCATATTTAGGGCATAGACTAGAAGTACCGTTGGAGCTGTAATAAGCACATATTTTAAGAAAAAATATTCCCTTTACATGCCTTGTGGTAGTTTCAAACCATGTGCATGGTCCATGTGTCACACAACTCTCTTTTAAGACCTAAGACATTGATTTTCCTCATACGATATCTAGGGCCTCAATAATCATCTTCATTACAATGACGCACATCCAATATATGCAGGACAAACATTCTCTTTACAAGGATTTCATGGTGGTTTCATACAAATTGCATGGTCCATGAGCACTAAAAGCCTTTTTAGACCCTAAAGAGTTGATGTTTCTCCTTTGACCATGTTTAAGCCATAAATAACCATCCTCGATGCATGAAAACCTGTAATGGTGACCGTGCAACACATGTAGGACTAAAATGATCTTTATAAGTATGTGTGGTGACTTTGGACCATGCACTTTAAGGACACATAGGGTATAAGCCATATGCATTTCCTAAATAAGATGTTCATGTCATGAAATTCCATTATTATTGGTTATTCATTGAAGGGCCACCATTGTGATGCCTAGGAAAATAGTACAATTGTTTGTAGTTAATTTTCTATGGAAACATCACTGTAAGTTTACTTTCAATAGAATTCCTCCCCCCTTAAATCTTTATGTATGGGAGTTGATGAGTTTTAAGAAAGAGTTTTCATTTCTCTTGGGGGTTAGAAATCTATTCATCATTTTTTTACACAAATGATTAAACTTACAAATCCATATTATGGTGTATCATACTAGGAGATGGAAAGTTATAGAAACAATTTTCCTTAAAGTCTGATGCAAATAAGCTACAACAAGTGATTTTCTTTTTTTTACATTTAGTTTCTAAGCTAAGACAAATAATATATTTGTTTCATCTCCTTATAAAAACACCAATGATAATATTTTAATTCACATTTCATGCATTCCATCCATGTGTGATTTAGTACTCACAATTTTTTAGCCATATCTTCACCTTAGATTAAAATTTGAAAAAAAATCATTTTACATTAAATTCAAAAAACTAAAAACTAAAATATGCGCATTCCATCCAGCGTTCAAAATTGAACCCTTCCCAGACCTTCCAAAGGGTTCTAGCCCTTCCTAGAAGTGTAAATTTAAAATTGCCCTTAATTTTTTTTTTTAAATATGAACGTTACCCTTCCAATTAAGAAGGGCATAATTTATATTAACATTTTAAAACAAGGGAAACATTTAAAATTACACATCCATATAAATTTCTCAATATGTTTACATTCCTATGGTATAAATTTCATCTCATCATTCAAAATATTGGAAATATGATAAATTATAATCAGTCACTCACTCATGGCATGCACTCAATGCTTAGCTGTGCAAGATGACCAGTAATGACTGATGACTATAAGGCACTGGCCATCTAGATGTGACTCTGACTCCCGAGTCACTTGGGACTGCAATATAAAGTGTGACAATGTGTCAAGGACTACGTCTATAACAACAAAGAACAACTACTAGTCTACTACTAGGCCCTAAACGAGCTCAAAAAATTGTGCTTACTAACTATGTGAACCTCGCTACCAATGTCAACTTTTTTTTCATCAAAATGAAATTCAAAAGGTCAGTTTGATGAGTCCTCCTATACAAGACTTCATTTCTTGCATGAATGTCACATACTCATGATAACTACAAACAACAATTGATGTCATGAAAATGCAAACAATGGCATGTAGCTAGAATCACAAACTATGCAGAAGTCGATTTATGCATTGCTATAGAGAGGTGTCATTGGGCACACAACATGGAGAAACAATAAGTTAGAAAAAACATTTGGACCAAAGCACCTGCACAATGGTTATTAATAAAATTAAAAAAACAATTGTTGGCTCAAGAATAGTCTTCAATTTGATGGTGGCATGATCATCATGTAATCTCCCTCCATCCTTCCAAACATTTGTGGTTTCTCACAACATTTGTCCTCAATGCTCGCCACCAAAATACATATAAAAAGTACATGTATTTACATCCTCTTCTCTTTAAATCCTCATCTCATAGCCATAACTAAGGATTATTATGCATACAAATCCTCACCTTATAATATCAACTAAGTCAAGGCACGGAGACAACCATAAAATATCAAATGTGTTAAGACACAAAAAAGTAAGAGACAACTATAAGTAAGTCTTATATTAAATTTACCATATAAATCTTTAATTGACACTATCAATTGATATTTGACATGTTGGATTGTTTTGATCTTCTTATCACTCCTTATCAATGTGATTGCAAGGCATTCTTTGAAGGTGAAGTCCATAATTTAAGTCTTTTTATTCATTATCATTCCTTTTGGTAAGACAATAAGGAGGGTAGTGGCCTACATCAACATGGAAAACAGCTTTGATATAGAGATATACACATTAATTGTTTTCATGAAATAACTTAAATTTCCTACCCGTGATTGTCGATTCACTGAATTGCGTACTGGTACAAAACATGACAAATTTTAGAGCATCGAGCCCTTAATTACTCACACCTAGAACAAGTGTCGAACAGCATACATGTATGCTTTCATGACAAGTGTTGAACAACAAAATTTGATGCCCCGACCTTGGTTATGCTAGCATTGCTAACTTGATTGTTATGTAGGATTTTTTTGTTTTTATGTTTTCTTAGTTGTGTATTATTTTTTCTTAGGTGCCCAATCCCCATCATTCTTACATCTCCCAAGCTTGATTTTTTCCCTCTCTTAGTTTTGAATTCAGTTTTTCTACGTTTCCCTCTCTCCAGTTGTAGGTTTATTATAGTCTCGTTTTGCTTAGTGGCTTTGTTTTGTAAATAATTATCAATAAGTAATTCTCTCATGGTTCTAGTTTTTATTTAAGACTATATCTAGTTACGAGGTCTTTCACTATGCACAAGATCACGCAGATGCCCCAATATGGTTATCACATAGTCTAAGTAGTTTTTTTCTATATAATGAAGTGTGCTTCAACTCGAAAAAATACAATAAAATAGTTATGTTACTGAACTATAAAATTAATGATACATATATGACAAATTAATGTGTTCAAAATAAGCTTTATTGAAAATATATCATTTTTTCATGTAAATATTAAGGGGTTCTCAATTGTATAAGAAAAAAAACATTTGTTTTTTGCATTTTTTTAAAGGGTTTAGTTAATTTATACTTATCAATTGAAGTACAATTATTTATATTTCCCTTCATCTTTTAAGAGATCCCCGAATAAATACCCTTCCATTTGAAATTAAAACCCACCCTTCAAATTTGATCACTAAAATTTCCATCCATGTGTCATTTAGTACTCACCTTTTTTAGCCATCTCTTCTTCACGTGACATTGAAATTTGAAAAAAAATCATTTTACACTAATTTCAAAAAACTAAAAAACCATGTGTAGGAACCAAAACATTTTAAAAAAACAAAAATCTATGTGTGCATGGCAAAACATTTTAAAAAAACTAAAAATCCATTGTGGGTGCCAAAACATGTCAAACTACCTGTGATTGACATCGTGGTCTTCAACGTTGTCATCGTCGATTTTCCCAAGGATTGGTTTGCTATTTCCCTTGAGCTAGAGGAAGCTCGTTTGAAGGTCCTAAATAGTTACAGCTCTGGAATTTTTAGCTTGGCGTTTGTGGGTATCGACGGAAATATGCATACTATATATGGATTGAAGATGCTTGTGAAATGGGGGCATTGAGGCCTATCCATCCACTCAAGAAAGATTTGAAAAACTCCGACATGAGGCTACAGTTGCAATCTCTTCTGACCACGTGGGACAGGGATTTTCTCATAATGGTGGATGGGAAAGTGGTAAGTTTGTCTAAATCTGTATGTATGCATCTCTATAAGTTTATTTGGGTTCTTTAGAATCTTCTTGAATTCCCAGTCTGCATTTATTAAACAACAAGGGGCATACTACAACCTAGATTGGGTGGATGTGATGCACGAACTCTTGGTGAGTGAGATTGTAATGCTTTTTCCTTTGAATTGAATCATCTAGATAGTGTATTGGTTAAATGAATATGGACATCAACACAAATCCATTTAAACTTAGATCTGATATGCAACTATATCTTGTCAAATTGGAAGAAATAGATATGAAAGGTATTAAAATCAAGAGAGAACCTTATATTCTTATATTTTTCCTACTAGTAGTCTACTTGAACCAATACCATCCCATCGATCCATATTCAGTTACCAAAATCATAACAGAATGAAGTTAAACCGGCTTTGATATATAAAATCTAGCATTACTTGATTGTTTGCTCCTTACTGGCCTTGCTTTCTTTAATGTTTACCATATATAAAATATATAATAGAGTGTCGTATGCCCAAATCCTAAACAGTATTCATATCCTAATCGCATTGCACAACTTCCCCTTCACTTCACCAAAATAGATACTTTTGATAACAGTATAGTTGATAGGGCTAGTGAAAGGGGAAGCGATCCAGATTCAGAAGATGCAACAAGTGCAGTTTTCTTGCAATTGTTGAATCCTCACGGAAGGTGAAGGAAGACTAAATTATTTTGAGGGCATGCTGAATGCAGGTTGTTTATTGCACTCTCTAAACCAGCCAATCAACCCTTAAAGATCGTGAATGTTCATTTTGTCTTTTGATGTTGGAATATCTTCCTCCTAATTTTCAGCATTGTAGCAGACATCTCTATGTTCCATGCGTCAAAGTTCAAGTGGGATACCATTAATTCTATTTAGTTTTCATCTATTCTCCATCTTTCTTTCGTTAGTCTAAAACTCTTTTTTCTTTGTAATATAATTGAATTTTTGGCTACTTTTTATATGTCATAACACTTTTTCCGCACAGAAGTTGCGATCCATATCGTCTATCACTTAAAAATTTTAAAAATTGCTTTTGTCAGAGGAAACATTGTATATGTTCAAATTGTGTTTTGTCTAGTATCTTGAAGGCTTCATCATATGTCGGAAGGATATTCTTCCTCTATAAATGTTAAGTGAAAGTAGGTTGTTCAATGGGGATTGTGGGGGAATAAACTTGGAGATTGACCAGGTTCTAATTATAATATTTTTGGTGGACCTTGTATTTAAAGTAGTTCAGGAATGTAGAGTATTCGGTACGATTATGAGATGTTCATTTGAAAATGTTTTCAAGATATATTAATCTGTTGTACCTTGCATGTAAACACTTAGCTTGTACATTTTGTAATCAGAGGCCTCACAATGAAGTTGATGAAAAGGATTGGAGGCTAATAAATAAATCCTATTTTCTTGTTACTTCGGAATGCATTTGTTCTTATTTGTCCAAGAATATTGAGATAATGTATCTGTTGTTAAGCATCAGACTGTAATTTGAAAATGGAATTCCAACCATCAACTTTCCATAAGAATGTATATCCATATCCAAAAGGCCTTTTCTAGGTGATTTGGGGAGAATTTTGTAAAAAATGAGCTGATGTATGTGTTGTTAGATGTTAGCCCATATAATTTGGAAATTAATTCTAGGTTATCATGTTCTAGTAAGAAAACAAAGATATATATTAGAAATCATGGAAAGAAACAATAGTCCAATCTTTACAGGTTTGTCTTACCCATAGCTTATACTCCATCTTTAGGTTGGCCTATCTACACATTACCTATATTCTTAAATTTTTTTACTTTGTGTATCCTTCTTATAGAAAACCATTTCATTACTGATTTGATCCTCAATAGCAACTCGGTTTCTTTTTTACAATTGATGTGAGACTGCACCTATAAGGCAATTTGATAAAAGGTCCAGCTTCATCATATACACATCTTAATTGCAAATGATTGAATAGAATAGATTTTATTGATACGGATATGAGATCAAATGATCTATGGGACTAAAGTGTCGCAACTTGAGACAACTAGTCTTTAACTAATGTTAGAGCAATTTAATAAAGCCAATAACCAGAAAAAATAGTATCTGAAATACTCCTATTTGTCCTGAATTTCTACGTGAAATTTGTAGAGCTATAGGGAAAGATTATAGGACTATACTTTGCTGCACACTAGTATCATCAATGCCATACTTTTACTCCTGAGTTGGCTTATATTTACAAGTGATTGAAGGAAAAGGGAGATTGTGTTCATTTCTAGTGATGAGGATCATATTTGTTTTGAGAATTATCATAGGACTATGCCTTTGCTTGATGTTCCTTACAGGGATTTAAAGACAAAGAAGATGTTGAATCAGAGATTTGAGGTAGAGGGCATCCCATGTCTTATCATGCTGGACATGAAGGGGAAAACGATGCAGAAGAAAATATTTTATAGTATAGGGAATGATCATTAAGCATATAATTGGGGAACTTTTGAATATGATTTTTTGAGTTCTTTTTTATTAATTTTCCATGGTTATGCATTTGGGCAGCGTGTCAATTTCATGGTATACGTGTACTTAAATCTAACACTTTCAACAGAAATGGTTGTTTTCTTCTCTATTATGAACAGTTTTAGTTCTTCCTAACATCAATTTTTGCAAGGTATGTGTTGTCTAATATTAATATTAATGTTTTCTCAAGTGGGTCTGAAGAATTTCATGCAATATTCAAGCTATTGTTTCTGAATAATTTCATGCAATCTTCAATCTATTGTTTCAGTTAATGCTTGATCAGAGATATTTTTCCTCAGATGGGTTCAAGCAATTTCATGTTCTTTTAAGAATTCATACACGCCCAATTCATTATTTAAATTTTACTGTGATACTTGAATTAATTTCAGTGTTTCAGAGATTTGGAAATCCTCTATTTCTATCTCAGTGCAGTACTATTATATTATAATTCTTATTTCTTGATTGTTGTGTGTTATCTATATCAGGTTGGTTTTTTGGACATCAAGAATTTAAGGAAGTCAAATGCTCAAAACATGGATTGATAATGGAAGGAGACAATATTGGTAAAGGGGCAGTCGATTTTTATGTTGTTGTGCTATTCTTGATGAGAAGCAGTGTATTAGGTCAGTTTGTGGTTGAGAAGAATAGTATAAGTGTGCTAGCTACGAATCATTGAAAGGGAAGAGGCACAGTGCTATTGGGTATTTTGGAGTTCCGGATTATGGAGGGACTATGATTGGTTAAGTGGTGTATCTAGAGAAAGGAAAAGATGGTCACAAATCCTTTGAGTAATTGGATTTCTCCTTCAATAAATCTCCAAAAAAAAACCTTTTTGTTTTGGTAGATCGCGGAGGTGGGTTTTTCTCACTTGAACCTTCAAACTGCATATATCATATATATCTAGATTATTCTCTCATATTAGAAACACCAATGAGACCAGAAGGCACATAGGCAATTAGGAAATTAGTGGAAGAATATATCTAAGAATATAACACCAATGAGACCAGAAGGAGCATAGGAAATTAGTGGAAGAATATATCTAAGAAGACCACAATTCAATATTTAAGCTTCCTACCAAGAAAATAGTGGAAGAACAATTGGTTGGATAGGTGAGCTTTTTAGAATCCAATTGTTTATCAATTGGTGTAAAGATATTTTGAATGTTTGATATGAAATTATTTCAATCCCAATCAACTTTACTATTCTTCGCTCATATTCTCACGTGTATCCTTGTGAATCATTAGTTATGATTTTTTTCCTCCTCAATAGTTATCGAATGACTTGTGTTGTAAAGTGTTCTTAGTTTCTTATTGGGTGCTTGCCACGCCTCTAATCTGCTAACCAAAATTTCTGATTTGATTCTTATTTGTGATGTAGAGTGCTACTTTGCATTGAAGGTATGGAATGTGCAAAACGTCGGCGTTGCTGTTGTTCTTGTTGTATATTACTGTGATGAGCCTCTCATAACCATGGATTCTCTCGAAGAAAACATGATAGCAGCTAATTACCTTGACAAGATTTCAGTTCCATCTGCATTAATAGAGAAGTATTTTGGGGATGACTTGAAAAAGGATATACAAAATGATGAATCCATAACAATTAAGCTTGATTGGACTGAATCCATGCCTCACCCAGATGAACGCGTAGAATATGAGTTCTAGACAAACAACAATGATGAGTGTGGACCTAGGTGTGATGATCAGATGGATTTTGTGAGAATGTTCAAGGGCCATGCTCAAATATGGGAAAAGGGTGGATACACTCTGTTTACTCCCCTTATTGGGATATAAATGTATGCATTATGTGTGAAGGGAAAAGGTAGAAATAAATTTAATGGAATTGTTAAGTCTATCAAAACTTGTATTCACTGAGCTACAATATGTGCAAAAGGATTAGGTCATGAAAATTAAGCAACAAGCTACTAATGGACATCCTGACTATATACTATCAATATTCAATACAAAGATTGAGTTGGGATATACGAAGGTATAGTCTCTCCACATCCAGGACAAGTCTCAGTTTCAAAGGTAGAGTTTGAAAACTCCTATAACTATGCCCCTTGGATTTTTGGACTTTTTTTATTTGTAAGAGTCCATTGGAATTCAAAGGATTTAGGCAAAAACATTGACTTATTCACCTAATGTTTTCAAAATTAAAAACTTTATGTACAAAAGTCTTTTGGAGGAAACTTATTTTCACTTATGTGGCCATTTAGAAGTTTGATGTAACTTATTTTCACTTATTTTCCTAGAATTTCTTTCATTTCATAAACTTATATTATCTACACACAACTTTCTCTCATTGTTTAAAACATGTGAATGTTCTCTTCGGTGTTTCATTTCCCCCACTTTGGGGTATGCTAGTACACTTCATTGTAGCATGATTGTCTTACGCTGTGTCACTTACATTATTCAGGATTGTGTGATTGGATTGTTATTTGTCCTGCTCCCTATTCGTTAGGGAAATGGAATTTTGCAAGGGATAATGTCGATGACAAAATTGTAAGTGGATTCCTTACCAAATGCATTATGGTGCATTCTTTATTATTTGATTTGCACATTATTCATTTCAATGTTGTCATATTATCTTAACATGCTCTGTCTATTGCAGTTACTTTCTCTATTAGGACAAAATGCTTCTTTCAAAGTAGTTATGTGTCTTTACTTGGGAAAAATTGAACATATTTGATATTTTCAATTACAATATTTACATTTCAGATACATTTTCAGTGTTCAACTCTTCAATAAAAGGCCAAATAAGTAGTAGTAACAATCAAACATAGTTTGAGATGTTTTAACACTCACTTAAATCTTATTCTTTGCAAAGTCTTATGTTGCCGGATGGATGGAAGGAGAGAATATTTGGTCCTTGTAACATTAACTAATAAACATATGTGTTTCTTCATTTCCCCTAAAACATTAAATGACAAAAATGCACTTTTGGTTGAAATCAAATCTGATTTCTTGCTAACATGGATGGCTATTTTTGTTAGCTTGGGAAGATTCCTGGTTATTTATGTGGGATTGTCAGATGAATAATGTAGAAATTTTATGTTGGATTAATTGTTGTTATCCGTATATGTGGCCATGATCCATTCATATGTACTTAATGTATTAGGCTTATGGTTAAGGAAAACCTAGTCAAACTTGATATGTTTGCTCAATATCCTCTAGGGGTGTGTGCCTTTGTTATGTAGGCCCATAATCCCTATTGGGAGGATGCCTTATTTCAATATCTCATTAGCATCATCTCATATGTGATATTCTTGATCTAAAATATGAATTGTTATAAGCCTAAGGGCACTTAAGCTTGGCGCTCTCTCTTGTGATTGACATATTTCTCTTAGGTGTGTTTGTTTATTTCCGTTTTCAACACTTCTGCTTTGTTTTTACACACTCTCTCTAGAGCACTTATCAGGTTATTTCAGAATTTGGTTCCATCGAATTTTTTGTTGACCCTTTTAAATCCTAACATGGTATTAAATTAGGTGTGAACATTACTATCTTGATTCTTTTGGCTTATCCAAAAACTATCGGTTGGTGAAACCTTTGTTACATTGTAAAACTAGGGTTGTCTTGGAACACTCTTGTAGGGTTTCTCTAGAGGTTTTAATGATATAAAACCTAATCTATGGTCGTGCCTTCATTATAGGATGTTCTTTGGCACTTGTCACCCTTCTATAAGGCCATCCCTTTCATTCCTGGGGTGACTTATGATTTTGTATCATATGTATCTATAAACGATAATTTTTTAAGTCTTCATTCTATAAGGAGCCTTCATCTTTCTCATGTTACATATATGGATTCAAAGTGGTTTTGTTGGATGGGGCCGCCTATCATTTTTGGGTCGATCAAATCATAATTCATTGCCCCACTTTAAATCAAAGTTCCATGGATGCACTTGGTGATGCTTCTTTGTCTTGAAGTTGATGACAATGATGACATGGTATGTTTGAAGATGGATAACAAAGGTGTAAAGGAAATCTGGGATACCTTCAAAATTCCTTTTAGAATGGTGAATACGAAGGAAAATTTTAAGGATCCATAAGTTTCTCAAAGTATAAAAAACTTGGTGAATCTTACTAACTCTTAAATTTGCAACAACAAAATATTTGGCGATTTTAAAAAAAAATATTGAAATTTCTAAGGACTTTATATAGCTTTTGTATAATTTTGGCAATTTTTACAGGAAGAAAAAATTATCCCATGGAATTTGGGCGAACCATCTGTGAAAAAAAGGTAAATTGGCCAACGTTTTTTAGAAAAAATAATGAAAAATAGCCCATGGGCTGAATTTCGGCCCAAAATTTTCCTTGATAACCTCTGTATATCAAAAGATATGAGATTGTTGGTTTATAGGCATGTGGCTTATAAAAAACCCCAACGAATTGGATTTATGAGAACTTGAAATCGAAACACAATTATGAGATATCTTTGTTTGGAATTAGGTTTTTTGTTGTCTCTTTTTCATATATGGAAGAAAATGAAGCAGTTTTTGAAGGAGGAC
Organism: Pseudotsuga menziesii; assembly: GCA_001517045.1. Taxonomy (NCBI): domain Eukaryota; kingdom Viridiplantae; phylum Streptophyta; class Pinopsida; order Pinales; family Pinaceae; genus Pseudotsuga; species Pseudotsuga menziesii. The sequence goes on along the minus strand of LPNX010071623.1, from coordinate 95,554 downwards.
CATGGTTTCTCAAATCTTTGTTGATCATGATTATAAATGAAACATTGGGAGACAGTTTTTGACCCTAAGGCTTAGATTTCTTAAAATCTCTATTCTTGGTTCACCCCTATTTCTTCCTTTGGAATTTCAGAATGAATTAGGTCTAAAAAAAATATTTGGGATTGCTTGGGATCCTATGTAGCCATGCAAAGATTCTTTATCAATGGGAGAAAATTCACAATCAATTCAATCAAATTCCCATATTAATATTAGATTAATGCTATGGATGCAACATTCGATTTAGTTATATCAAATAAACAAGGTTTTCCATGTATGTCTTTTGGCCCACGTTGTTGTGTTTTATGCATTTTTATTTCCATATAATACACATTCTCATTGTTTTACAATTCATAATGATGGATGATATTTTTTAGGACAACACATAATCACAACATTTCCATGAACATTATGTAAGCATTCCATATTGAATTAATTTTAGGATTTAGAGATGCCTTGACCATTATTCTTAATGGTTTGTTGTTTGTATTTCTCCTAGCACAAAATTTTGATATAGAAGACACATTTTATTGCTTTCCATTTCTCATTCATTTAGATGAGACCAAGACCTCAAATTTCTCTAAATTCCTTAATGAGAGGTTCGTGAGATGATGATTTAGGTTGATTATGGTATTCCTATAGCATTGCTTCATGAACCATTCTTTCAATTTTGTTTTTAGTTTAATATCCTTTATTATGTTGTTAGGATGATAGTCTATTTATATATTTAATTTATGTCCTAATTTTGTGATCAATCCCATTTTAGATACAAAACAAACAACTTTGGAAGTGAGTGTATGGATGGAAGTATGCAAACATAATCTATGTTTTTGCAACGGTTAGAAGGTCCACTAACATTCTAGAATACAAACTAATATTTGAAAGGAGGGTATATTTAGCCATCATTGTTGTCTCCTTGAGGCTATTTATTGCAATGAAAGTTGGACTTTAACATCGAACACTCGTGAAAGAGAAGAGATGTAGAAATACATATTAATCGAGTTAATTGATACAATTTGCTAGCATATTTTCATTGTGGTTTAATTACTTACTCTACATGGCCATCCCTAACTACCAATACTAATTGTTATTCATTGAATTGACTGGTCACTAACACTCATGATACTTATTACACATTAATACACAATATATCAGGGATCCTAATATATTATTGAGCATCACTTATTCTAGCACCCTGTCTTAACACGAAATACAATTTTTTTCACTCCCCTAAATATAAAATCCATAGCAACTTACTTAGAAACTAAGAATAATTACAAAAGTTGAAGGGCATTCTTGTTCAGTATTCAATAATGCAACACTTCTCTAGTTCTTAATATATAAACACTAAATTCTATTGTATGGTGTAGGTTGTGTTGGTAAAGAAATGTATGCAATGTCATATCAACCAATTTTTGCATTAGGACAGCAAAGGTAATTTCTTGATTTTATCAATATTTTTTCTTGTATTTATTTCATTATGAGATATGATTATTGAAACAAGTTTTTGAACATGGAATTTTATGCTTTAAATATGATATTCTTTTCCAATTGATAATAATGGGATTCTAAAGATTATGGATTTTTTCATGACAAGATATTTCTGTAGTGACCAAAATGGAAACCTAACCAATAGAGTAATCACATTGTGATATGGGTGAGTGAAATATGACCTATTTTATGATCAAAATCAATTTTGTCTATATTATGAATGCTTTCTTGTTTACAATGAAAAATTTAGATGGAACTTCTTTAGGGTGTTTTTTTTTTTATAATGTTATGTGTATCCCCCCGGAGCTTCCATTTTTGGCTTTTTTGTTTCTTTATGTAAGAAACAGTAAGATCACTACCATCAAGTTTTCCTCTGACATGGAAGGTTTTGCATTCATATTTAAATGGATGTTTTTCATAGACCTTAGGAAGTTATACCCATTTCCAACATCTGCATAATGACTATAGAGTAGAGTCCTATGCCCTGTCATGATTGTAGTTTGTTAAGTATATTCGATTCTATTAATATATTCGATTCTATTCTTTATCCCAATGTTTCAAATCATGCCTGGTTTTCCAAAGGAAAAGATAAAAATACAGCCTCATCCTATACTATATGGCTCCATGAATATGCTTATATCCAATGTTGTTGGGGATCATGTAGATCTCCCAGTGCAAGAACTGCAACATCACCTTGGGAAGCGAATAAACATTATGAATTGGAATCACAATATATCCTAACCATTTGTCCTTATGGATACTCATTAGCTTGATGGAAGAAATAACTTTGCTCATCCCATGGTGGATAGGATCCATGTGAAGCACCAACTATTAGGTTGATTATCCTCTTTGATTCTCCTTATTGCTCCACTTATACATGGCTCTAGGATGATCATGCTTATCTACTATATCCTTGAAATCCACACTAAGATAATTGTCTTTTAGGTCTCATTGATGGTACATCTACGGTTGTTAGGGAATAGTGATTTTTGCAATCCCATTAAGCCAATTTCTTGAGTTTTGTTCAAAATTCCTAGAAACGGTTTATGGATTTCATAACCTGCTTGATCATATATTGTGAAATTATACAATCTATCATCCTTTCTCAACCATTAGATACTCAAAGTTGTGTATTGATCTTTTTTACCATTATAGAGGACTATGTTAGGTTCCCAAATTCTTAAAGGGTGTTGTCTCAATGGAAGAGCATCTACCTTACAAGAAAGAGGTTGGTGGTTCGATTCCTCCATTCCCTAATGATATTATAATATCGGTTAAAAACAACTAAATTAGTAACCAAAAAATAAGATATAAGTGACCAAACAATGAGATATAAGTGACCAAACAAAATGACCAGAATCCGTATATAAAATTACTAAAAACGACTAAATTAGTGCCCAAAAAATGAGATATGTGAAACTAGGAATTAAAAAGGTTGCAACACGTGGCACTAATGATGAATCCAAACATGGCATTGATATGGTAGAAAAATAAGGCGTGAAACTAGGCATTAAAAAGGATTCAACACGTGGCGCTAATGATGAATCTAAGCATGGCATTGATATGGTAGCAAAATAAGATGTTACTTTGGATGAAAAACATGGCACTACATAGGAAGAAAAATATGGTGCAACAATAGAAGAAATATTTGGCATCATTTTGGTAGCAAAACATGATGCAAAAAAGGAAGAAAAAATTGGTGCTAATTTGGAAGAAAAAATTGACACATATTTGGAAGTAAAACATGGTGCAAAATGGGATGCTAAAGTGGTAGCAAAAATGGATGCAATATTGGATACTAACATGGTGCTATTAAGGATGCAAATATGGTGCTAGCGGGGGTGCCATTTAAGGAGCAAAAGTGGACACACACTAGGAAGAAAAATAGGACGTTATTTAGGAAGAAAACCTCAACGTTGTTTAGGAAGCAAAGTTGGACACTATTCAGGAAGAAAAAAATAGACGTTATTTTGGGTATCATAAAGGATGCTATCTAGGAAGAAAAAAAACACACTTTTTTAGACACTTAAGTATTTTCCATGACGCATCCCATTTAGCGTATAGTTTGACCACTCAATGTAAAACCAAAATACACTAAAAGGGGACACTAAATGGGACGCTAATTCTAGGATTTGTTGCAGTGGGGATCGGAAATTTATTTTTGAAAGTTATTTTGTTTAGTCCTATGTAATCTATGCACAGTCTGAACGAACCATCCTTCTTTCATACTAACACTACTGGATCTGCATATGGGATTCTTATTTTTTAAATGATGCCACATGTTAGAAGATCCTAAGTTAACCTCTCGACTTTTTTTTTATGGTGATGTGGGTATCTATATGGTTTGCTACTGGCAGGTTTTGTCCCTGGTTCTATTTCAATTATGTGTTCGATATTTCTATTTGTTGGAAGCTCCATGGGTAGCTCTTGAAACACCTTGTGATGTTTTTGAATCAGCTCTTGTATCTCCAGTTGTTTGTCCATATCTCCTTCACATGTTAGAAGCTCCATTTCTTGACATTATGTTGACATTGAAGTATGTACAATGGTGTTCCTTTTCAAAGTATCTTTTCCATATGGTGTGATGTAACTAACCGTTTCAAAGGTTGTTGGAACCCATATAATTTGTGTGTCTTCCCGAATGACTGGAATTCAATAAAATGTTATTCGTGATTTGTGGAGTAGGTACCCAAAGTTTGCAACCATTTTAGTCTTAATACTACGTCGAATCCTCCTAGAAATACCACAAAGAGATCTGATTCTAAGTTATACTCTTGCATTTGTAACTTGACCTTGTAATTTTTTCCCACATTGTCAATCTTCTTGCCATCTGCGACCATAACCTTCATGTTAGGTACTAGAAAAATAAATAGTTTAAATACTTTAGCAACGTTGACATAAATGAAGTTATGGGTATTTCCAGTGTCAATGAGAATTGTGACGTTATTGTTTTTTATATGTCCTTTATGTTAAAATTGTTGTGCCATTTAGATCATCAAGCAATGAGTCTGAAATTATTGATGCAGTGAAAATGAATGAATTATACAAACTAAACAAATCAAATCTCACAGGAAACAAACAAGTGTTGCTAAGATAATTACAATATTATCTTCATTACATAATCCAGTGTTATAATAGTGTTACATATGAAAGAATTTGAATCTACCAACTAGATGTGTCTGTATCTGATTGCATGGCTAACTAAATATGTCTAAATCACTATTGAATTCCAAGTGGTTAACTCCAAATGTCTAACTAAGTCACACAATCAGTTATAATCAGTTAACTTAGTCTAACTGAAGTTGTAGGTGAGAAAAGGAACCTTATCCACATGCAGCCATGCATAACTGGTGCTAACTGAACTAAAAGTGAAATAACTAAAAGTAACTAATGAATAACTAAACTTAACTAGTTCCAACTCCAAGTAACTGAAGGAGGTTGGTGTCAGGACTCCCAGTGGCTCCTAAAATGTAGGAATTGGCCTAGTAGGTGCCTAAACTTATGCATGCAAGTGCAATTAGTGATAGTTAGCCTCTATCAGTGTTCCCCACACTCGATCTAGTAACTCGTACATGTGGCCCCATTAGGCCAAGTGGACCCAATGGTACTAGTGGACCCAATAATTAAATAAAGACTCCTAAGTAAGGCTAAAATAATCTAATAGACAGTTTGGTCAAGGGAGGATTATAAATCCTAACACTTTAATATTCAATGTTTGCGGTTGCGAGATTCCAATAATAGAGGATAATGATATTTTTGGGGTGTCATCGTCGATTTATGTTTGGTATTCTTGTTAACTAATCACATCATTTTCAATTGGTTCCTCTACTTCAAACTCTTCTTCTTTTGCTTCACAGGAATACAACTTCTTTTGTAAACATTTGTGCTTAGGATCCCATTTGTCTCAATAGAACTTACATCCCTTCCTTTATTCTCTGGGCCTCTAAACTGGGCTTTGTTCCTTCCCTAATTTTTGGTGGTGTATATCTTGGATTTCCTATGTATGTTGATTGGAGGGGCCTCTTTCTAGAGTCATATTTATCAAATTTTGAATGAACGGATTTCTTGAATTTGCTTTCAATAATTCTGGCTTTACATTGTGCTTCCTCCATGGTAGAGATGTTATGTAACTCTAGTTCATCACGGATGTGTTGTTTTTAACCGTGTATGTAGGTATGTAGTCGTTGGTCATCGGTTAACTCTGGAACTCGAGTTGAAAATGCTTCCCACTAACAGGTGTACTCATTGACACTGATTTTTTGTTGTAACCTTGTGATTTTGGAAAAGAAGTATTTTTATTTGATGCCTTGGAATATTTTGAGGAGGTCATTCCTGAAGCTAACCCAGTTGTAAGAACATATTCTTGCAGTATTCTTCCACCATAAGTACCAGTTGTAGGAATTTCCTTATATTTGCATGGAGGCATATTTAATTTTCTCGTTGTCGTAATTGATGTTGTAGATGTCTAGGTATTCCTCAGCTTTGTTAATCCATGCTATGCACTGTTATTTGTCCCTGTTCTATTTCGGTAACTCAGCTGTCACTTGTATTTGGTGTCCTTATGTGGATGAGGATGTGGACGACATGTTGAATAGAGGTCTATGATGATCTGATTGCTCAGGTGTTCTAGATGATTTCAATTGTGGATCATTTGATATGTGTAACCTAGCTAGGATGGAATTTAAAACTTCATATTTTTTTTGGGTCTTCCTGTAGAGTAAGGATGATATTCTCTATTCATGATGTTATTTGTGTCCAGTTTGATGTCAAAGAGTCATTGATCTGTCTGATCCTTGCTTGGAGGTCTTCGTAGTTCTTGTTAATCTTCTCATTGAGTTGCTCGAACCGGGTGTTGAAGTCACCCATTGATCTCATGATGGCTAGAATCTTCTTGGTGCTGAATGTGGATTTATTTTTATTTGTTGTATGATGCTATCCTGTCACAATTTTTTTTAACAATAATAATAATATTTATTATTATAATATATATTTTTAATTAATAACAATATTAATAAATATTATTTTAAAAAAACGTTAATACCATACATGGAGTTGGTGGAGGTCGTGGAGTAATGGAGAGCGGAGGTGGTGGAAACCGGGAGGTGGGACAAACGACAGGAGGACACAAGGTGGATGGGAGTGTAGATAGGGGAGGGAGATGGTGGGGGTTGATACATGGTGGAGCTAGGAGAAGTGGAGGTGGGGTAAGGTAAGGAGATGAGAGCACAGGTAGCTAGAGGAAGGGAGAGAGGTGAAGGTGGTGGAGGGTAACACGACTAAGGAGGAAGGAGCTGTAGGAGGAGCAAGATGGGGATGAATGCAATATGAATAAAATGCTGGTGTGTTGAGAAATCTTGGTGGGGATGCATAGGAAGGAGCGCGTAGGGGAAAGGGATTTGGAGGTGACATGAGAGGATTTGTAGGATATGGAGTGTGAGGAGGTGCGTGGGAGTGATAGAGTGTGAGGACTAGTGCAGTGAGCATGGAGAAAGAGAGAAGGGCATATGGGAGTGGTGCAAGACAGACCAGGAAGAGAATGTGTGACGTGGATGAATGGGTTGAGGAGAAAGTGTGTGGTGCAGAGAGTTGGGGGAAAGTGGTATGAATGGAAGTAGGTAGTGGAACGTGGATGTGGAGGGAGAAGATGGATGAGGCTTGATATTGGACTAAAAGGTGGTGGTCTGGTGCTGAGAGATGAGAGGATATGATACCAATGAAAAGGACAAAAGTGGAGGAAGAAGAATGTAATGTAGAAATATGTATATAATATAATGTATAAGATGATTACATAAGAAGAGCCCAGGGTATTTTATACCCTAAGTGGGGAAGGGAGGTGAATTTTCAAGTTTTAATTTAATTACATTAATTACTAAAATTATCCTATATTAACCTAGTTTGGTGTTTTAAATTTAGCATTTATAACATTAATATTTTGTAGTGTGATGTAATTTTGGTTTTCTTTTGAAAATATTTGTAGATATAACAATATTGGATTATCTTTGGTATGAGGATTTATTTCATAAGAATTTAATGGCGCGTATTCATCTTTTCAAGTGAAAATGATGGTGAAATTAGCAAATGGAAAACAAAATAATTGTATAAGGAGGATCTTACAAGAATATTACGCATTCAAGGTAAAAGAAGAAATGATGAGCCTATAAAGAATTCAATAGTCAAAGAAAAGGAAAACCATTCTTAATATTTTGCAGAATAAATGGAAACATTGCCATTGATATGTTTAACAATAAAGGGAAACTTCAATTATTCTAAACCATAGGAACATTGAAATATAGAGCAGAGGTCATGAAAAATGAAATCTCAAATTTGATCTCACTATTCAACATACATTCATATCACTAATACAAATATGATGCAAAGTTGTTGCTCAAAATATTTTTATTACCGTTCAAAAAATTCTACATAGATTCATACTAGATATAGAATTAAAAGTAGGGAGACAATTACATATAAGAAATACATTTGCTGAAACACATTAAAATATTAATCTCTGGATTAATTCCTATATACAAAATTAATATACAATTTGACTTAGTAACTCCTTCATAGGCTTGAATGTTTCTTATATAGGAGAGAAAATGTTATCCTTTCTATTTTCTCTAATTTCTTTGCCAACTGTCTTCACCTATTTCAGTGTCATTATGTTGAGACTTTGATTATACTTATCTAACTACCCATTTTTTCTTTACCTCTTCCTAATTAAGCTCATGTTAGTGGTATTTGGATGAGGTGATTGGAAACTCCCTTGTCCTCTTGTTTGCACATCTGGATTCCATATTGGATGGCCATTTGTCTACCCTAATAGCCAATGCATCATTTGGACAGCTCCCCACCTTGATAGTTGATTCATTAGCACACTTGGATACCCAATTGATTGAGTAGATGTATGCCCAATATTTATATTTGGTTGCCTTGATTTCCACCCAACTAGTTTTCTATATGGTTGTCCTAATGACATAAATTGACTTTCTCATGGAATAGAAACCTTATGATACTTGGAGATCATATGCCACTCATTTCCCTCAGTGTATTTGTGTATATTCAGGAATCTAAGTCTACATCAACATTTGTTATCATTTCATAAGATATGGGTGGTAATATCCTTAACATGCTTTTCAAGGTGACCCATATTATAAACTCTATAGTTAATTCTTCAACCACGACATATCCTCCTAGCATACATGATAACTCATCAAACCCTCTCTTTTCATTCTTCTTTTGTATCAATGATCCTTGTTATTCTTCCTTCTTGTATAAACCTCCATGACCATACCACATGTATGGTAATACCTTTCCTATAACAACTTTGAAAGAGTTTTTAAAGAATGTAATCTCTTATTCCAATTTCTTTATTCTAGTTTGGGCTCTATTCAATAGGATTTGCTTGATTATCATTTTTAATGGCCAATTTTATCAAATATTTTCTATTGGGTATTTGTAATTATTCCAATTATCTTTTAGTGTGACTGTTTCAAAAAAATGATCGCTCCTCTTGAGATTTCAAGCTTGTCTCTAAGCTCTTTCTCTATCCTCTTTGTCTCATCATTAAAAAAAGTAGGTAGCTTTAGTGCATCCTATATCATCTCAGAGTGGTTCCAATGGCTGACAAATTCTTCTACTATATTTTCCCATGGCACTTTCTTGGATCCCTTCAAGATACCTTCCCCTTGGAGCTCTATTCCTAAATTGGATACTTCTTTCCTCAAATCATCTCTCCCACTCTCCAAATAATCAATGAGATCATATTTTTCATGTATTTCATCTTAAGAAACTTTTATTCTATTGTACCTCTTATTAGTATTCTCAAGTGGAGAATCTTCCTCCATGGCTTTAGTTGTATGTTTTGGTGAGGTTTTCTTGTCTTTATCTTTTGGATTTTTCTCTGCTTCCCATGTAGGATGAGTGGTATCCTAAGATATTGCGGATACTGGTTGGAGAATAGGATGGGTGGACAAATATGTATGCTTTAACTTTATAACAAAAATTTGTAACTCCAAATCATCCACTTTCCTCTTATACTCTTCTACCTAGTACCTATACTTTTTTATGTTGTCATTAATAATGCCCTTTTCCTCCTACAACTTTAACAATTCTGTTGTTTGAACAATTTTTTCATTATGGGTATTCAACCTCTTCTTTAGTTGGGAAATTTCATTTTCCTTTTGATGTAAGAGAAATTGATCATGACTGGTTTCAGCTGGATTTACTCCTAATTCCACTACCTTACTTTCTAGCTCATTGATAGTGATTTGCTTGGCTTTGACAGTTTTTTTCTCTACTTTCAAAAACTTATCATACTTTTGTAATGTCATTCTTAACTTGTTTTCATTAGTTAAGGAGTGCAACACATACTTACTCAACATATCGTTGGAATTCCTATAGAAATAAAGCTTTTCAAGGGGGGGGGGGGGGGCTGCCCAAAGTGTACATTGTACCCATATTCCTTCCAATCATAAAATGATTGGGGGGGTGTGAATTTTGGTTCTAGAAGAGAAATTTTGAGGTTAACAATTTTGTGATCTTCCATGCCTCTATCTTGCTTATGAACTCTTTGATTTTGTCCATACTCTACTAATTTATACCTATATACTTAATATCTAGGTTTGGATGACTTGAGCTAGGCCTACAGATGGTGTCCCTCGATACATCTGAGGTGTAGGAAGCACCAATGAAGGGTAGTTCCTAGTAGTGATAGGTGGAAAATATTTTCTTTCTAGGGATTTTTCTAGTAACCCCTACACTTCACTTGGAAAATCCTAATTTTGAGTATGTTCAACAATGGCTTATTTTCCCTCTTTTTAAGATTCAACCTTGGATTTCTTACTTTGTGGCTTCACCTTAGTTTCATGTATATCCATTTTTGTACTTTATTCTTCATTTATCCTCTTAGCCCATACTTATGATTCTCTAGGGATCTATTTTGCATCATTTCCAAGAGTATCATAAACCTTCTCCCAAGTAATTAGGTTTTCCACTCGGGACGAGGCATACATTTGTATGTTGAATTTTTATTTTCAATCATTTTTTATAGAAATTACTTGGTGAGGGTAATAGGGCCAGCTTTTGTCTTCTCCAAATTCATAATCTCCAACATATTTTCTATGTAAGAGAGGTCATTTCTAGTCCTTACCAGAAAAGGTCCATATTTTGGTAGATTGAAAGTGATGGGATTCTTATACTTCACAAAGTTAACTTAATCATAGATAAATATTTGTCTAACATACCCCATGGAAAATACTCTTGGGGTCAAAAAAGAAGGTATCTTGTAAGGATCCTATTCAAACCCCATGTACCCTTAAGACAATATATTCATACAAGAACTAATCACCAACCCTATTATCAGGGCTTGGATGTAGAAGCTCCTTATATTTAGGGAAAACTCTAGGGGGGAGATGCATCATGAAGAAGGGAGTATGCTACTGTCATAACCTTATATGTAAAATCTTTAACATTATGTTCCCTACTTTATTGAGTACCAGTTTTTTCCATGTATAGATGGGCATTTGTTTTCCTTCTCGTTACCTGACTTTCACAAGTAAATTTTAACCCAAAATTTGACATCATATTTGTCTGAATTTCGACAAGACTCCATCTAACATCCAACAAAGTGATTTATTCTTAAACGTCGGTAGAATTTCATCGGATATAGTGAATACGAGAACCAATAGTCACATGAACGACAAGCAAATACAATCAATCCACGAAAAAATCCAACAATATTCCGTCGAATTTTTTACAAACATTTGGTCGATTAACCGACATATGGTCGTCGGAATTGCAACGGAATATTTGGCAAATAACTGAAATATGGTCGTCGGAATTGCCAGGAAATATTCATCTAATAAATGATATATTGTCGCCGTAAATGCAATGGAATATTTGTCGAATAACCTACATATGGACGTTGGAATTTCCACAAAATAATCGTCGAATAACCAACATATGGTCGTCGTAAATGCGATGGAACTCTGGCTGATTACTTCTCAAATAATCCGACCATCGGGTCGAATAACCGACAATGTTTCTCGTCGTATGTTTAGAATCCACGTTGGATTATTGTTGGGTATACGTCGGATATATGACACACCTATACACAAATATCCGATGTCGTTGTCGTTGGATATATAACAATATTGTCAGAAATATTCATTAGAGTCATCAGAAATGCGACGTTGTTGAATAATTAAAAAATAAAATACATATTAAAATAAATGTGTTTCTATATATAATTTTCCATGCATTTTCCATTCATAAAGAGGCACATCTAACACAAACGTGATATAGCACATTTATTATAAAACTATGCGCAAACATTACCTGCATTTTATTATTAATATTAGTGTAGATGAGATATTTTTATTTCTTATTGGCCATGACTATTTTCTGAATTTCTTGTTAAGAGCAGTGTACACTATTGTTATGTTTTTAAATAAAAAATGCATTGGTTTTATTAAGAGATAAAAATGCAAGGAAACACACACCAAAAAATTGAATTTGTGATTGACCGCTGGAATTGTGATTAACTATACTATATTTTGATGAAAAACAAAGGAAAGTTACACTCTTCCAAAGATCACGAATGCAACTTTACTTTTATGAATTCACTGTGGAATATTAACTTACAAGATGCTATTAATTGGAACAACAAAAGATCCCTCTCTTACACACATTCAAGGTAGTTTTTTACCAATCAAACTACTCTTGGTAGCTAAGTTAATTCAGATATAATGCATATATTTTTTTACTCATTAACAAATAAGTGAGTTAAATCATGATATTTTGACTGATATAGTTTTGAACACATCCATGGATGATAAAAAATCAATGAAAGACAATTATATCTGCAACGATACTTAAACTACAATATTCTTAAACAGAGATGGTTGTGAAGTAAAATAAGATGGGTATGCTAATATCTATATATTGGTAGGGTATGCTAATATCTATATATTGGTAGCAACGTTTTCCCGTAACATTAGGAAAATAAGAGATTGAAGATTAAGTTTCATTGACTATGTCATTTAAGATTAAGGTTCTATTTTGGGACTACAAATAGCTTCTACCTAATATACATCATTGATTCTGTTCTCATCATAACAATAGACTGTAAAATTTACTAGATTTATCTTTCTTTGTAGAATGTTATTCCCAATATAGTACTAGTCCTCCTATAGCTTTAAAAAAAAGATACATGATGTTGATTTATTTTCTATGGTAATAATATCATAATAGTTAAACAAGTTATCTAAGTTTTTTGTTTTGTCTCCACATCAATTGAAATTGACCCATTTCATTTTTAAATAGTAGCTATAGCCATGACCATTTGGAAATCTAGTTAACCAATGAAGAGTGTAAACCTTCAAGGACTCATCTATTAGTTTATGACATTTTTTTATTTGATTAGAAATAGTTATAGAGCTTTGCATCAATGAAAATAAAACTCAAGAATACCCTCCAAGGGTAGCAAAGGTGAAAATACAATGGCTATAAACCATCTGTCATTTCCCTTTCCTAACCACAAAGCTTGTTGACATTAAGCATAACTTCTAATTTGATCCATGCTATCTAGGATAATTGTCAAGCTATTGATTTTGGTCTCCACAACATCTCAGTAATACATTTTCATATCCTGTTATTTTCATGGAAATTAGAGTTGTATTGTGATACTTATAAAGTGGTTATTTGTTTGAGAAGTCTGGTACAACACCATATTTATTGAAACATTTTGATAATGTCATATTTTATTCTGTGTAATTTATGTGCTTTCCCTACTCATAAATATCCTTCATATCCTTAGAGAAAATCTATTCCAAAGGATTAAATATCCACCAACTCATGACATTCTGCTTTATAAATCTCTCAAGCTTCAATTAAGGAAATTCCATAACCCTACAAGCTACATGGGAATAATTTAGAATCACTACCATTCCAAGGTATGTGTAGTGACTTGATGAAAAATGCATGTCCTCTCTCACGCTTTACTTCTGCATTCCTTTAATTGATGGGATTGGCATGGAAAGAATAATGGATGAGGCCAAAAAAACTCTTTTAAGAGATGCCCAAAGCTAGGTGCATGTCTAATTGTGCTTATTACATTAGTATTATGAATACATTTAGCGAGCCATGGAACATCCATCATGCATGCAGTCTTTTTAATAGATGGTAGCAAAGGGAATAATACCATATATGAATCTTACATTATTTTCATAGATATCCTGAAGGGGACGCTAGATGATGCACTTCACATTTTTGAGGAATTGAAAACCGTCCATTTCTTGAAGCCATATACCACTCTTTATGATATCATTATTGATGGATTGGGAAAAGAACAAAAGTATATTACGGCCTTAATATTTTCGAATGAAATGAAAAATAGAAATTCTATTATGAACCTATTCATCTGTAACTACTTTTTTAAGTAATAATGGAGCCTTTTTATTACTTAAAACTTCAAAAACTATTACATAGAAAATTCTTCCTAAGGAAGGAACCAAACTGTAATATTGTAACCAGGTAAGGATTATATGTAAAAACAACCAAACATAAAATCTAAACATGGTTTTGGCTAACCAGCCTTTGTACAAGAATCCAACATTAATATAGTTGTTTAGGTTCGGTTGCAACCCCCGATCTTACAAGATTTTAAGAAGGGTATATGGTAAATCTATGTATCTTGCAAGACCTTAACAAATTCTTCTCAATCTATGTCCTTTCCTTAATGAAATATACCTCATAATACAAGGGTGGACCATTTTGGAATGGACTCCTAGAGAAGATCGCCAAGAACCTGCCTGTGATCCGCTGTCCTATTCTAACAGCTTTAACTTGTAGGTAATTGTCGGAATACCTCATATCAACAGATACGAGGGAAATCTATCCCAGTCTATGGAGAGACTCTCATACTAGATTTTCCATTGGATTTCTCATTCAATAAGCATGATAAATATTATGCCTTGAGGAGGAATCAAACCTCCACGCTATTAAGCATTTTGAGTCTCGCGTGTCTACCATTTCACCATGAAGGCCGAAAGTGAATACTATTCATGGAATAGGATTCTGATCAAAGTATAAAAAAGAACCATCATGAAATATAACCTAAACATAGAGCCGAAGCGAAGTGATAGAATTAGAGAAAGATATTAATCTTTCATCACCAAAGTCTTTGCCTCTTCCTCACTGGATCTACTAGTCACCTTTTTCTTTGATTCACGTTCCCTATCTTTGGTGGATCCATGTGGGCATTGAAAAGGAGGTTCAGAGAGACACATGGTTTCCATCATGTGGACCAGGTCTCGTTCGATATCTTCCTTAAACATGCTGACAATGGGATTACCCATGTCACTGAAGATCTCCCACTTCCGCATGGATCTGGATAGGATGAATTTGAGCCTCCAGTAATGATCCATTATAATGTCACCACCCAATATGAGCTTAAATTCTTTAAAAAATTTGTTTTCCATAACAGAAATTACATCGCTAATATGGGACAGAGTTTTCGTGAGAAAGAGGTATTGTCATTCGATATTGTGATCAACAAGAGAAAAGATTCCAGTAATAGCCTAGTATTGGGCATTCAATGGTGAATTCATGGTGGAATACGAGAGCTAGAATAACCAAAGGATGAAAATCCAGAGAAGAGGGCTCGCAGACAGGGTTGAGACGAGATGCCGCAAAGAAGTGAAGATTGTGAGGCCAAGGGGATTGCCGATAAACAAGCTCTCATATGTGCAATCCATAGGATGAATTCCAAGGTACCAAAACAATGTGATCTAGGGCACGAAGGAGTGTCTCTCCTTTTCACTTTCAGAGTTAAAGCCTTAAAGCGTGTGAATATTTTGTGCACTTGATAAGAAGGAAGAAATAAAAAGGAGGTATCGCTACTTGTAGTGGCACATTCCCGGTCACCATCAAGTCATCTGTTAGATGCATTTTGATCACCTGCATCTGTGGATTCACCTATAACTACTTAATAAACCACATTGAAATCAAATAATTAGATGTAATTTGTCTCTAATTATAGCATTCAATGATTAATTCATCATTACATATTAAAGGACCAATTGAAGGTCACAATATTTTTATTTTCCCAAACCTAAATAATTCAAAAGATGACCAGTTTTTCCATATGATGAGTAGAGACAAATTGTCTTGGTAATAACACTTATTACAACAACAACTTAGTGATCTCACTTATATAATAATATTGGAAATGAAATGAACTACACTTATACAAATTCATCCATTTTTAAACCATTGAGTCTTATTGCTAGCCCTAGGGGCTGAACCCAATGATCTTATTGTTTGATATAGAAGCCTCTCCAACTTCTGTGCTTTTTATATCAAAGGAATATCCTTATGACCAAGTAAACAATATATTAAAATAATTGGTGATTTTTCCCAATAAATATACTCCTTAGAATGTTTGGAATCATCACTGCATGATACACTATTAAGAGGGTTTAGCTGGTTTGAATCACATTTATGCATGATGTGACATTGAATCTAATGTCATAACCATGCAACAAATTTTATTTGAATCTATGTTGCTCATATGATGTCCTTATAAATCACTTTATTTTGTATATGTTATGTGTTTTGAGGCACACATTCAATTTTATGTTAAGTATTTATAGAAATCGATGTTATGCTAAAGAGAAAATATCCCAAAATTAAGGAGTAACAAGAAAATAAATTTTCATAATAGACAAGGTAGTAAGAATAATGTCAAATACATCACATGTTGAATACAATTTTAAAGCATATATAGGTAAAGGAACCTATTCCAAAATTCCATATGCAAATTTTTCCAACCGCTCACTACATCTATTCATCTAAAGTTCAAAATGAAGACTATCAAATTTCTTGATTATACAGATTTGCTGCCATCCAACGTGCTATGAAGTAAACATCCCAAGCAACCTACACATAAATTAATTGTAAAAGAGAAAGTTCATTCAATGTCCTTGTAAATCCATTTCATATAAAAATGAGCATAAATTTGTTCATTGACCAAGAGTTGACAAAAATTTCTATTCATATGTTGAATTTCAATCATCTAACCTTTCTCTTTCACTGATGTTGATTTGTTATAAATGAATTGGAAATAAGGGCATGTTGATTTTCCACATGTGAAATGAGGACACAAGTTAAATATGCATAAGCTCGTTTTGTCTATATTTATGGAATATTAGTAAACAAGTGTGCATGTATTGGTATAGGTTCATCTATACAAAACTTTTTATTGGTCTATTTTTGAATGTATGTAATTTTCCATATGTACTTGCAACTCTTATTGAGAGTGAGACCTTTATGATATAAACAAAAAAAATACTACATAAAATAAATAAATGAGACATTTTCCATCATGGAATGGAATATGCATCCAAAGTGAATGATCATATTTCATTTATGAATAATTAACTAAATGAAAGGGCTCAAGATAGACTATGTTTAAAAAAATTCAACAATATACAAAAGAGAGCATTGATTACCCTTGAAATTTTGAAAATGAATAAAAACAATAATATCCAAATATGAAAATATTATTCAGTAAAAAAAATCAGTACATGGGAACTCAAGACTCTCACACTTTTTAGGACTGTGTGTTGCTTACTCTGGATATGATAATGAGATAATAGTTGTTCTTTATTTCTCCTAAAGGATGGATAAGGTTGACTTGATTTCTTGCTTTTATTGCTACCGAGGATTTCCCATATTATAGGTATGATTACCACTGACATTTTATATTGTCTTCACTTAATTCTTTGACTGCTAAAGGCTTGAGGCAGAGATTTCTCTTTCCCTAGCTCAAAAACTAGTTGTGAACTTTAGCATGTACTAGAACTAGGATGTTTTAATCTCATACTATCGCTATCACTCGCACTGTTGGGAACAACACTTGTTTAGATGTAATCAAGGGCATGTTATATTCATTCAAAAATAATCATAATCAATGAATGCTCTTACTCTAGCCATAAAGGATTTGAGCAAGTACCATAATTTTATGTATGGGGTTGTGCTCCTGTTGGAAGTTGTGTCCATGGAAAGTGATAGAGAGCATTGTCATACCATCATTTAGAAAAATTGTTAGGACTTATTTTTGGAAGAAAAATTAGTCAATGTAATGAGGACAATAATAAAAGGGCCAAAGTACAGGCATGGTTCATGATTCTGTATGTTATAACCAATCACCTTTGTAGTACCTATAGAGTTATTGTTCAGTATTGCAAAGTAAAAAAAGAGGATCTTATTTTTTTCCTTTAGTTTAGAAATCCTTCAACTATATACTAAGAGCTAAACTAAGTAAAAGACTAGAAGAAGTTGTCATCCCAACTTCTGATATCCACAATATTTTTTGGTCAACCAATACCTATGATTGTTTGACTTTATATGGCCTATAAAATTCCCAAGATGCAAAATAATGTACCACTGATACAATCAGAGGCTTCTTGCTAGTCAATTGAGGACACTAGCAGAAATAGAAATAGAAAGGGTTATGTCACGGCCTAGAGAGGAATAGGATTAACTTTAAGGTTATCATTAATTCACTTATAGTCTACAACAATCCATACATGGTATGTTTATTGCACAAATATCATATTTCCCAGGAAGGACAAGCATCACTCAGAAGTAGTAAATGGCCCAACATCTGGTGTTCTTCATCTTGGTCTCCGCATGTATGGTCCATTATTTCCATCACCCAATCTTTGATGTACTGTGATACTAAATTTTTAATGCTAATGCACTAAATCATTAACTATTTGCAATTATGATAAGACACTAAGTTTAATGTTAGAAGATGCATGTATAAATATATTGTCATTAGAACACATATTATCCCTCAGAAAATACACAACAAACTTAACATAAGAATTTTAGGCAAATTTAAAACAAGCATACCTTTGTATAATATTGCACGCCCTTCAAAAAAATGGAGAGTGTGTGAAGAATACTAGAAATCCTATATTTTCACATAGAACACGAGACCACAAATCGAAGCCGACATTAGAAATTATTCTTGGATTACTTCTCAAATTAGGAAGCAACAATGAGCTTAAACCGGTGTATAATGTGAAAGCCCTTGAAAATTTCCTTCGCCCTAAATACTAGAACAAAATAGCATTATACAAATAAAGAAATTCCTAGATAACTAAAACACATCAACAATAACATATTCGACAAAGAATCAAATTCTACACATCCCAACCTAATTCATACTAATACTATCAAATACATAACAGAGAAATTCCTAGCTAACTACAACACGTCAACAATAGCATATTCGATAAAGAATCCAATTGTACACATCCCAACCTAATTCATACTAATACTATCAAATACATAACATAGAAGAAATCCAAATAGATAGACCACCTGTATAAATTCACTAGGGTTCTATAGTATTTATTATTTAATTGATTAAAAAGAGTGAAGCAACTTTAGATGGAATATTTTGTGAATTTCCCACATCAACAACAAAATATTGGATAGAGAATCCAATTCTACCCATCTCAACCTAATTCATACTTATAATACTATCAAATACATAACAAAGAAGAACTCCAAATAGATAGACCACCTACATAAATTCACTTGGATGCTATAATATTTAATAGAATAAAAATATTGAAGCAAATTTCGATGGAACATTTTGTAAATTTCCCATTGCATTTTTTTATTATCTCAAATAAACCAATTCTTTTTATTAATATCTAGTTCATGATCTACAATATATGACATATGACTTGTATTTTTGCATCATGAGTTGCAACCAAAATTTCACTTCAACCATCACCATTCAAATCAGATATTAGCAGAGGAGGAATCCACTCAGTTCCATGATTGAATGGATAATCATTGGTTAGATAAATCCATGTATAACGTCCTCATACCCCATAATGTGGAATTATTAAAAAAAATCCGCAAGAAACCATGTTCTCCTTCGAAACACAGGGTATGGACATTAACAAACACTTCAACCTTCATTCTCGGGCTTAGAAAGAACTGTAATAGACTTTCTGCCCTTCTCAGATCCCTTCTGCGACCGGAATGATCCTTTCTGCATTGAACATGTTCTTTCCGCACTTTTCCTTCCGCACTTCACCTTCCGCCTTCCGCACTTCCACTTTCTGCCCTTTCGACCTTGAAAATCAGAAACATAATATGCAACGGTAACACTTAAGCACTCTTCTGCCTTCCGCCTTGCGCACTTCATCTTTTCGCCCTCTGCACTTTGGAACTTAGAAATCGAAAACTCAATGTGCACCAGAACACTTAACGACTCTTCCACCCTCTGCCTTCCGCACTTTCGATTTTCTCCTTCTGTACTTCAGAACTCGAAAATCGAAAAGTTGTCTTTTTCCTTAGAATCCTTCTGCACCTCCGACTTCTGCCTTCCGACCTCGGACTTCAAAAATTAGAAAACAAAATTTCTTCCTTATTTTTAACTACCCTTTCTGCCTCCCTCCTTCCGCCTTCCGCAGGAATATTTCGGGGTGTGGAAACACGACAATTATACCCTGTTCAAATTTTCCTCTTTCGGTCTCTGCCTTTCGCCTTCCGTAGGAGGATTCCAAGCGGCGGAAAATCAATGATTTTTACCTTAGCTACATTTTTGGTCCTATGACAGGATTCTAGCCTCCATGAACTTAGGCGAATGCATCACAAAAACACCAGGAATGTACATAAGTAAAGTGCAGGAAACATAACAGAAGTAAACTTATACTTAGCCATAAAAAAGTATTCAATGTGATCATAATAACTCATAAGAAAATACATGGCATAAACAAGCATAACAGAGATACTTATCTTGATGATTAATTTGTCCCGCAACTAGCTATGTCACTGCAACATTCCACCCAACCATAGGCGAGTGTGTTCATTAATCTCTCAACATACTGCCACTTGCGAGATGGGCATGATTTCCACAAGGAACTAGGGAACAACAGACTTACACACAACCAAACCAAATCGCCCACACAGTCAAGCCAACCTTCAGTTGGGTTTATCAGACTGTCTAGACAAGCCAACACCAAGTTGGCTTTATTAGGTTGCATACTTACAATCCAAACACTGTTGGGTTTATTAGAATATTCACAGTCAAGCCAACAATCAGTTAAAGGACCATCCAAGCCAACAAATGGGTTTATCAGGATACCATCCAAGCTATCATGCCAGTTGGGTTTATCAGGATGTCTAGCCAAGGATTACTCACAAGGCCAAACTCGATAAGAGATAGCCAAGCCAACATATGAGTTTATCAGGATACCAGCCAAGCCATCCTTCAAGTTGGGTTTATCAAGTTGTTAAGGTAGTGGACAAGAAGAACTGCTAATCTAGTGAATTCATCCACATAGCTAAGTACACCTTCACAAGATCTATCTGTCCTAGAATCCACATTTCCTACACACCCAACACAAGTAAGTGTCCCCTTCTCTAGTCCACAGTCCCTCAGGATACACCTTCCCTTCCAGTTCTCTTTAGGATTTAAATAGAAGATTTACTAGCCACTCTTATCTTATTGTGAGGTTCCACACTAGGTTTATCAAGCACATTCTACGTCTCTTCCATTCCTGAGTCTTGCATACAGGTCAAACCCAAAACCAAGCGTTCACAACACATCAAACCACAATGTAACACAACAAAACATGCTTCCATTCACTCTGTGACAGAGGATACCATTGAACAATAATATTGGGGAAACCATAGATGACCACACTTGCTAATAAAATTGAGTGATCTCCACTACTCATTTACTCAGCAAAAACAAGGATACCACCGAACCTCTGCACGGCTGAGGATGGGAAGCAACAAGTGAACAACCTAGAACAAAACACGGTTCTTCAAGCATGATGAATACATAGTGCACATGAATATAATGGAACGATCGTGAATGATAGAATGGTGTCTTTCCCCAATGAGGAATAACCAAAACAGAAACCCGACTCTCCCCCATAGACCTCACTAACAACGTGAATGCCTCCAATGTTTAGCACGACTCATGGATGTTGGAGCAGGCATGCATTCCTATGATTGCTTTCTTTAGAAGCAAGAATGTGGCTTCCCATACCGCAGACCTGCAGGCTTGCTGAGACAAGCAATCAGAATTCCATGCATTGCTCTGCCCAAGGTATTAACTGCCTCAACCAACTTCTGGAACAAATTGATGACTGAGGACAGAGGACAAAAAGGTAGCTAAGGGTACATGGGTTTCCCCATTGACACCTGGTCACACCCTATTGGCTCAATGGGTTTGACTAACTCCCCACCCTATCCCTTGTGGAATCATGCCCCCATCTCTTTCGCGTTGCAATTCCATAGCTTACTGTGGTATTTTATTAAAGTGTACATTTACATGACATTTGAAATGCTTTGTGCTTGACTTAACACCAAAACCATAGGCATCAACCTTGATCACCTCTGCACAAAATACAAGATCAATGGCAGGGTCTTGGCCTCGAGCTCCATACCATGATCTCAATACAATATATACATCATGTACAATCTTAATACCATGGGATCAAAACTAGGGTATTACAATCCCCTCCCCCTACAACAGCATTGTCCTCGGTGCTTTACAAAATTGAACAAAATTATTACACTGGAACCACCTCAGTGCTCTGTAAAATTGAACAAAACTGGATGTTCCAATCACATGGCATCCTCCAGCTCCCAAGTAGCCTCCTTAGGACCGTAGTTCTCCCATTATACCTTCACTTGTGCTATGGATTGATTCCAAATCATGGCGGCCTTTATGTCGAGGATGCGTAATGGCTAAGTTTGGAACTATCCCTCAGGTTCCACTTGAATCAAATCCCAATAAATAACATGGTTAGGATCCTATACATATTTCTAAACAAAAGAAACATGAAAAACATTATGAGCTCTAGTGCTAGCAGAAAATGCAAGTCTATATGCAATTGGCCCTATTCTTTTAATCACTTCAAAAGGCCCAAAATAACTAGGTGACAAATTGGCACAACTTCCATTATTCAAAGAAATATTCTTTGCCCTCACTCTAAGGTAAACATGATCCTCGACACCAAAATCCCTATCCACCCTATACTTATCTGCATAGATTTTTTGTCTGCTTCCTTCAACTTCTACCTAATCTTTGCAACCTCTTGCTCCATCTCCTTGAGAAATTATGGACCAAGAACAAAACTATTCACTAGATTATCCCATGTCACAGGTGTCCTACACCTTCTTCCATACAAAGCTTCATAAGGACTCATCCCCAAGGATGCTTTTTGTCCATTATTATAGGAAAAATTTACCAAGTGTAGATAATCCTCCCACTTGGATGGTTTGTCCATCACATACATGTGAAGCATGTCTTCAAGTACTTGATTCACTCTCTCTATTTGACCATCCATCTGAGGATGGTAGGCAGTGCTAAAGTTCAACTTTGTATCCAAATATGAAAACAAACCCTTCCAAAATTTGGAAGTGAACTTAGGATCCCTATTAGAGACTATTGCCTTAGGCAATCCATTAAATCTGAAAATCTCCTTCATGAATATTTTTACAATGTCATCAGTCTTATGTGTGGACTTGATTGGTATAAAATGTGTTTCCTTTTTCAACTTGTACACCACAATCATGATGGAATTATGTTGTCTCCAAGTCATTGGCAACCCTGTAATAAAATCCATGGAAATAACTTTCCATTTCCATTTTGGAACCGAAAAAGGATGCAACAAACCTGCTGGGTGATGATTCTCAACCTTCACCTGCTGACATTTCATGCACCTTGAAATATACTCATCAATGTCCTTCTTCATTCTTGGCCAAAAATATTGCTTTCTAGTTGTAGCAATTGTCTTCTGATGTCCTGGGTGACCAAAATATGGAGCTTTATGGATTTCATCCATAACAATTCTCCTCAAATATGCTACATTGGGAATATAAATTCTATTTTTATAAGTGAAAAAGTCTATCTTCTTCCAATTTATATCCCTCATACCTATTCTCAAGACTTTGTTGCTGCAATTCGTCCTTTATCTGAACATACAATTCATCTTCAGCAGTATGATTAACAATCTGTTGTCTCAAACCTGATTGGAAAGTACGAAGAGATGACAAGTGCATTTCATGCACCTTCCTGCTGAGTGCATCAACCACTTTATTTTCTTTTCCTTTTATGTGTTTGATTTCAAAATCAAATTCACATAAAAACTCTATCCATCTAGCTTTCCTAGCATTTAGAATAGGTTGTTCAAACAAATATTGCAGACCACAATGGTCCGTCCTTAACTCAAATTTTCTGCCCATTAAGTAATGCCTCAACGTCTTGAGAGCATGTACTATGACTGCAAGTTCTAAATCATGAGTGGCATAGTTCTTCTCATGATGCTTCAACTTTCTTGACTCATAGCATACCATGTGGTTGTATTGCATAAGAAATCCTCCAATGGGCCACATGCATCAGTACACACCACAAAATCATTTTTCGGGTCTGCAATTTTTAGAATGGGTGCACTTGTGAGAAGATTCTTCAACTGCTGGAATCTTTATTCACGCCTTGGTGTCCATTCAAACTTTATCCCCTTCTTTTTCAAAGAAGTGATCGAATGTGCAACCTTAGAGAATCCCTCAATGAATCTCCTGTAATATCCTACAAGTCCCATAAAAGATCTTACATCTGTCACATTTCTTGGAGTAGGCCAATCCATAATGGCCTCAATCTTTTCAGGGTCAATAGATATACCCTCATCTGAGATAATGTGACCCAAGTAATGAATCCTATCTTTATAAAAGTCGCACTTTCTCAACTTTGCATACAGATTATGTTCCCTGAGCAATTGCAAGGTCAATCTCAAATGTTCTTCATGTTCTTCCTCATTCTTAGAGTAAATAAGAATGTCATCAAGGAAGACAAGAAAAAACTTGTCCAAATACCTACTAAAAACACTATTCATAAGGCACATAAATGTAGCTAGTGCATTTGTGAGACCAAATGGTACCGCCACAAACTCATAATGTCCATACCTTGTTCTCAAGGTTGTCTTATGAATGTGTTCATCCTTGATTCTTACCTGATGGTAACCAAACCTCAAGTCAATCTTGGAAAACACCTTTGCTCCTCTCATCTGATCAAAGAGGTCATCAATCCGCGGTAAATGATATGTATTCTTCATAGTGACCTTGTTCAATTGTTTGTAATCAATACACAACCTAAGTGTACCATATTTATTTTTCACAAAAAGAACTAGTGCTCCCCAAGGAGACACACTCAGCCTGGTATACTTTTTCTCCAACAATTCTTCTAGCTGCATCTTCAGCTCTAGCATTTCTAGTGTACCCATCTTGTAGGGTGTCTTAGACACTGGTGCTACTCCTGGAATAAGTTCAAGCGTGAATTCAATGTCCCTCTTTGGAGGAAGCCCTGGAATTTTGTCAGGAAAAACATCACTAAATTCCTACAACACATGAAATTCCTCCAACCTAGGAGTTTCATTCGATGTTTCCTCCAACACATGGGATGCATACAACTGGTATCCTTTCCTACAACACTTCTTCAACTGCATTGCTGAAATATTCCTAACATAAATCACTTTAGGAATTCCTCTTACAACCCTTAAGTTTCCTTATTCATCTATGCACTCAAAAGTCTTATTGTAACAATCAATCTTTACTCTGTGTGCTTCCAACCAATCCATTCCAATGAGGACATCATAGGCACCAAGTTGCAGAATATTCAGATCTGCATAAGTGACCAATCCATCCATAACCAATGGACACTTTTCTACCACTTCACTAACCTTTCTCTTAGTCCCAAAGGCTAGCTGAACTAACCATGATTTGATATTCTTTAACTTCTTAAAAGCACAAATATCAACTATTCTAGGAGTAATGTAATTGTGAGTAGATCCAAGGTCAGTTAAAATGGAAACATATTGCTCAGTAATCTTACCTGCAACTTCAGTCACCGTTGACTGATGATCTTGATGGAGGTCCTCCAGTGCTGCATAAATCCTAGGGACAATCCTTGCAACCTGACCCATTGTTTCATCTTCTTGAATGTTATGAGATTTCCTTACAATCCCATCCTCAAGTGCACAATTCATGCACATGTGGGGTCCTCCACATTTCCAACATTGGAGAGGTTCTCTATTCTATTGTGGATATCTTGGATTTTCCCCCATCACTTTGGCTGGTTGATTCACAGCTTGTGATGGCTTCCTTTGTTGATTCCTGAAGTGAGGAGGTTTGAAACCTTTGTTCCTCTGATCAGACTTCTCATTCTTTTTGTCCTTCCAAGCCTTATGGTAGTAAGGTTTTCCCTTGCTTTACTCATAACAATACTTAGATTTCCTTATTGCTTCTTCCAGAGTTCTAGGTTCATAAAACTCAATTCTATATTTGTAGGCTTTATATTTGTAGGCTTGAGATAGCCCACTCAAAAAGCGTTGGATTCTCACTTTCTCACCTTTGATATACCTGACATACCTTAAAACTTCCAGGAACTTATTTGCATACTCTTCCATGGTCTGCTGTCCCAATTTCAACTCATGGAATTCTTTGATCTTATCATCATAATACCTATCAGAGAGGTACTTCTGCTTGAAATACTTCTTAAATTGTTTCCACACATTTTTTATGTCATTAATCTTCTTTGCATTCCTGAAGTGCTCCCACCAAATAAATACTCTTCCATTCAGATTGAAGATGGCTACTCTAGCCTTCATATTTCGTTAATAGTATTGGACTTGGAAATATTTATTCATACCAAGAATCCAAGCTTCAGCTTCTTGTCCTGACTTTACCTCATTGTTAAAGGTAGGAGGCATTTCCTTTTTGAACTTGTCACGTGAGCTATTTTGTAGCGCCTCTTTTTCTTTTCTCTATGAGATGAAGAGCTCGAACCTCCAATGGATCCTTCCAAGTTTGAATACCTACTAGAATACCTCTTCCTCCTTCTGGCACTGCTCTTACTACCTTCTAGTTTTTCTATATGATGCCTAGAGCCCATCCACCTTTGGATGTCTGTCAAACTCTGCAGCATGGCTGCATTCAGTCAATGCTTCTCTTCCTGAGCTTTAATCAAGATTCTCATGGTGGCTGCAATATCTGGTGGAGTATCTTGAAATATCCTTCCATTAGACTCTGTATCGGCATTTCTAACTCAGACATTCCACCCCATAGAATATTCCTCATGCTCATAGGTATTCCGTACATCATACATATCATAGGTTCTCATGGCCAAGCCAAAACCCACTTTTTCAATATGCACTATGACTCTGCAAAATTTGTTAACAACATCATTTGTTAGATGCATAGTAATTTCAAAATTAAAACCACTTACTTACTGTCACCTGGACCATCTAGGACCAATGATGCAACCATTAGCCGATACCAAAATGTAGTGTACTACAATGTTTGTATCAAAGGATATTATTGTCTCTGTCAGCTACTCATTCTATCCCAATTAGGCCCAACACTGCAACCTGCAGCTCTGATACCATAATGTAACATCCCCATACCCCATAATGTGGAATTATTAAAAACAATTCCTCAAGAACCCATGTACTCCTTTGAAACACAGGGCATGGACGTCAACACATAATTCAACCTTTATTCTCAGGCTTAGAAATCACTATAACACTCTTTCCGGCCCTTCTTATATCCTTTCTACAACTAGAATGATCCTTTCCACATTGGATCTATTCTTTCCACACTTCTCCTTCCACCTTCTACACTTCCACTTTCCACCCTTCCGACCTCGGAAATCAAAAACATAATATGCGAAGCGAACACTTAAGCACTCTTATGCCTTCTTCCTTCCACACTTCCACTTTCCTCCCTCCGCACTTCGAAACATGGAAATCGGAAACTCAATGTGCACCAAAACACTTAACGACTCTTTCTCCCTCCGCTTTTGACACTTCTTCTTTCTGCCTTCCGTACTTCGGAACTCGGAAATCAGAAATTTATATTTTTCCTTAGAATCCTTCTACACTTCTGACTTCCACCTTCTAACCTCGGACTTCAAAAATCGGAAAACACTCTTTCTTCCTTGTTTTCAATTTCCTTTCTGCCTCCCGCCTTTTGGCTTCCGTAGGAGGATTTCAGGGTGCAGAAACACGACAATTCTTCCCTTTTCAACTTTTCCTCTTCAGGTTTATGCCTTCCATGGGAGGATTCCAAGGGGTGGAAACTCAATGATTCTTACCTTAGTTGCATTTTTGTTCCTATGACAGGATTCTATCCTCCATGAACTTACGTGAATGCATCACAAAAACACTAGGCATGTACAGAAGTAAAATGTAGGAAACATAACAGAAGTAAGCTTCTACTTAGCCATCAGTAAGAATTCAACATGATCATAATAAATCATAAGCAAATACATGGCATAAACAAGAATAACAGAGATATTTATCTTGATGATTAAGTAGTTCCACAACTAGCTATGTTGTTGCAATGTTCCACCCAACCATAGGCCAGTGTGTTCATTAATCTCTCAACACACTGCCACCCCCGGAATAGGAATGATTTCCACAAGAAACTAGGGAAGAACAGACTTACACATAGCCAAACTAAAGCACCCACACATTCAATCCAACCTTCACTTGGGTTTATTAGACTGTCTAGCCAATCCAACACCAATTTGTCTTTATCATGATGTAGGATTACAAGCCAAACACTACTCGGTTTATCAGACTTTTCACAGTCAAGCCAGCAATCAGTTAAAGGACTAACCAAGCTAATAGATGGGTTTATTAGGCTACCATCTAATCCATCATGTGAGTTGGGTTTATCAGGTTGTCCATCCAAGGATTACTCACAAGGCCAAAATCAATAAGACAAAGCCAAGCCAACAGATGGGTTTATCAGGCTACCAACCAAGCTATCCTTCAAGTTTGGTTTATCAGGCTGCTAAGGTAGTGGACGGGAATAACTTCTAAGATATTGAACTCATCCATAGAGATACACCTTCACCATATCTATCTGGCCTGGCATCCACATTTCCTACACACCCAACACAACGAAGTGTCCCCTTCTCTGCTCCATAGTCCCTTGGGCTACACCTTCCCTTCAAGCGCTCATTCAGGATGTGCATAGCATATTTACTAGCCACTCTTATCTTATTGTGAGGTTCCACACTAAGTTTATCAAGCAAATTCTACATCTCTTCCATTCCTAAGTCTTGCATACAGTTCAAACCCAAAACCAAGGGTGCACAACACAGCAAACCATAGTGTAACACAACAAAACAAGCTTACATTAACTCTGTGATAGATGCGACCATTGAACAACAACACTGGGGAAACCACAAATGACCACACTTTCTCATAAAATTGAGTGATCTCCACTGCTCATTTACTCAACAAAAACAACGAGACCACCAAACCTATGCACGGCTGAGGATGGGAAGCAACAGGTGAACAACCCAGAACAAAACGTGGTTCTTCAAGCCGGATGAACACACAATGCACATGAACAAAATGGAACAATCATGAATGATAGAATGGTGTCTTTCCCCAATGAGGAATAACCAGAACAGAAACCCGAATCTCCCCCGTAGTCTCCACTAACAACATGAATTCCTCCAACGTTCATAGAGACTCAGGGATGAGGGAGAAGGCATGCATTCCCATGACTACTTTCTTTAAAAGCAATAACATGGATTCCCAGACCGCAGACCTGCAGGCTTGCTCAAATAAGCAATCATACTTCCATGCCTTTCTCTGCCCAAGGAATTAACTGCCTCAACCAACTTCTGGAATAAATTGATGATTGCGAACAAAAGACAAAAAGGAAGTTGAGGGTACATGGGTTTCCCCATTGACACCTGGTCACACCCTATTGGATCAGGTGGTTTGACTAACTCCCCACCCTATCCCTTGTAGAGTCATGCCCCCATCTCTTTCATGTTGTAGTTCCATAGCAAGATGTGGTATTTTATTAAATTGTACATTTACATTATATTTGAAATGCTTTGTGCTTGACTAAGAACCAAAACCATAGGTATCAACCTTGATCACCTATGCACAAAACACCAAATCAATGGCAGGGCTTTGGTCTTGAGCTCCATGCCATGATCTCAATACAATCTATACATCATGTACAATCTTAATACCATGGGATCAAAACCGGGGTATTACACCATGCTTCTTGGAAAGAAAACTCTCCTTCATGCTGTGAAAGTAACAGATAAACAATGTCATCATTATGCATGGAATCTAGTTGGCTATAAATTGTTTTAAGTAAAATTACTAGAACAAGTAATCATATTTTGTTGCATTTACATGTACAACCATATTGAATGCATAATGTAAATCCTAAAGTTTGGAGTTAACCCCACCCACTCATCTCTTTTGTGAGTATTTTTTGGGATGACAATTGTGAATTTTTTAAATTCACAAACATGTACAGTTGCATTGGCCATAGAGAAGATGGGAGTGTTAAGTATGATTTTGATGATAATCATTCGCTTTAAAGAATGAATGGAGAGTTAGTTGGATTGGCAAGTTGCTGAAATATGATAGCACATGATGGCTAAGAAACCCATGAGAGGCATTCTCAATTCTTCATCACAAATATAGCTATGAAAAGTATTAAACTTATATGTAAATATTATCTTGAATAACTTAATGTCACAGCTATGAACAATGTATCTCTATATATTGATTTTGTACCTTTCACCACCTCTAAACTGAACTTTTTAGTTGATAAATTAATTATTTATGCAAAGAATATTTTGTATAGATTATAACTATAAGGAAAGAGTTGGTGAAACCTTCAGTATCAGAATCAATGCTTGATTTTCTTATTCAATATTTTGAATATTTTGGTACAATTATTTAAGATGCCCCAGATTTATGTTGTTCTAAATGAGGGTACAAAAGGAAACCTTAAATTTTAGTATTGGAAGAAATGGACACAATTGTCAAATATCCACATGCAATTTTAAGTATTGGAGGTAGCACTAGCTATCTTTTGTGTGGATCTAAGCATCCTAGTCTTATAAAGGACAATTGTGTGCACATGCACTTCACAGTAGTCAATATATAACTATCTCTGTATTGTAATGGATCTAAACCTTTTGCTTTGATGATATCAATGATGACAATGCCAAAATTGCCAAATTTTTCTACAACTGAAAGTTCATCTGTGAGACCATTAACTTGAAATCATCTTTTTAGATGCTGAAATAATAACTAGATTTTTTATTTTTATTTTTGAGATGGAGAATCTTAGGGAGTATAATGGGTGAAAACATGAAGTTGGGAAACAATTTTGCATGTTTTTTTACAAAACAAACTGCAAAATTTTATGTTTTTCAACTTCAACCCCTTCAAAATGATATCTCCCTTAGGAATTTCATCTTGAAGTAAAAAAACTTTTTTTAGAGAAATGAATTAGATACATACTCATATTTAAAAATAATAATTATCAACATATAGTGGGGAAACTTTTGGAGGGCACCAATGACATATACTTTAAAATTTTAAGTATGAATAATGAGTGACCTGTGTGCCCTCCATTTTTCTTAGAGATAGTTATTCATTTTAGGGAAACAAAATTTATACTCATAATAGACACAGATTGAACTTGTGGATGGACTATATTTTGAGGTTTTTCAAACTTCAGAACTATTTTTTATTATTTATCGACATGTTGGTGAGATTCACTTTTCTTTTCAGTGTGACACTTACTGGAAAAAATAAAAGTACCCTTTTGAAGAGGACAAGTCAATTATGATCTCTATGAATATTTCAAAAATTTTGGTGTTGTCTTTGTTATGATATTGAATTTTCATTTCGGGTGATTTTCAGAATAACAAAATTCTTAAGGGATAAGGTTTAGAAAAAAATTATTAATAAATAGAAATTCAAATTGAAATGAAACAATTTTTATATCATTGGAAACTAGATTCAGAGATGAATCTATTGCTACCAAGTCTAAAAAATAATATTTAAAATTTGCAGGGGTTTGGGCTTGTTGAAGTTCCAAATTTCAGAAAGATGTCAGATATTTTCACAGGTTTTGTTGACCATGAACTCTCGGCTGAAAAAATATCTCCAAACTCTCGGCCGAGAGTTTAGTTCAAACTCTCATCCGAGAGTTTTTTTTTAAATACAGTGCAGTTACTATTTCATACTCTCGACCTAGAGTTTTATTAAACTCTCAGCCGAGAGTTTGAACTCTCACAAACTCTCGGCCTAGAGTTTCTTAAACTCTCGTCCTAGAGTTTGAAGTTGAATTTTTTTCGCATTTTCATCCACGAGGCCTCTTTTTTTTCACTCTGTTTGTCATACAATTGTTTCCCAACTTTGCGTTTTCACCCTATGATGAGACTGCAAAGGCTTTCTGCATTTATCTTCCCTCTCAGAGGAAAGTGGTGGTGAGGAGGGATGTCAAGTTTGAGGAGGATCAAGCCTTCGGAAGGTCGAGAGAGTCAGAGTAGGGAGAGCAGTAGGTCCCTGTACCTCAGGTTGTGGCACATGTTCCATCTATGCAGCAGTCAGGATCATAGGTTTACAGGGTTACAGGACCACAAAGTGTTGGCACAGGTTCACCAGGTTTAGTGGTTAGGCCAGCAAGGTCTTCAGGGACAGGTGATGGGTCTACTATTATAGGTACACCTTACAGGGGATCAGGATTAGGATTACAGGGTACACCTGGTGTTGGCACACCAGCTTCAGGTTCACAGGTGACTGGGGCTTCTATCTCTGGTAGTTCTTTAGATGAGGACAGGCCAATGTGGGAAGAACATTCAGGGAAAAAGAAGCCTAAGTGGCTTCGAGATACCTTGACGAATTCCTTAAAGGTTGGGATACCCAATGACAAGGTGAGAGCCATCAAGATGCCTAACAGATTGGGCATGGTGTTGGTGGCTTGTACACAAAATTCTGAGCCTTCTACTTTTGAGGAGGCCTCCTAGCATTTCATATGGAGAGATGCCATGATGGATGAGTACCATTCCATCATGAAGAATGATGTATGGGAGATTGTTCCGAGACTGGAGGGGAAGTCAGTGGTGACTTCTTGTTGGCTTTACAAGCTGAAGCATGTGGCAGATGGGAGTGTTGAGAAGTACAAATCCAGGTTTGTAGCACATGGGTTTTCACAGGTTGAGGGAATTGATTATGATGAGACTTTTGCTTCAGTTGCTCGTTATACGTCTATCAGGGCATTGATTTCCATTGCGGTGGAAATGGGTTGGAAGATCCATCAGATGGATGTGAAGACCGTATTTCTCAATCGGATCATACAGGAGGATATTTACATTGAGCAGCCTCAGGGATTTGAGATACATGACAGATAGACACATGTATGCAGGCTAAAGAAGGCCCTTTATGGGTTGAAGCAAGCTCCAAGAGCTTGGTACTCCAAGATTGATTCTTACTTGCTGAGTATGGGATTTCAGAAGAGTGAAGCAGATCCGCTTATTCTTCTGCTATATGTTGATGACTTGTTCATCACAGGGAGAGAGAGACCCATTGCAACTTGCAAGAAGGATCTTGCAGCAGAGTACAAGATGGCTGATATTGGGTTGATGCATTACTTTTTGGGATTGGAGGTTTGGTAGGAGCCTAGACTTATTTTCCTGGGGCAGGGAAAGTATGCACTTGATATTTTGAGGAGATTTAGGATGGAGGATTGCAGGACTATGTCAACACCTATGATCACCAAATGGAAGAAGCTTCATGCTTCTGAGAGAGAGTTGGTGGACCCTACTTTATATCGTCAGGTTATTGGGTCATTGATGTATATGGTCAACACTCGACTTGATTTGTGTTTTGCAGTGAACACTCTTATCCAGTTCATGGTTGAGCGTAGGAATGTGCATTGGGTCACTACAAAACATGTGTTGTGTTATCTTTCAGGGACAGTGGATTTTGGTTTGGACTACAGGAGGTCAGAGGGGATCAGATTGGTTGGCTATACAGATTCAGATTGGGCAGGCAGTGTGGTAGAACAGAAGAGCACTTCTGGATGTTGTTTCAGTTTGGGCTCCACAGCAATGTCATGGTTCAGTCGAAAGCAGAAGTCTATTGCATTGAGTACTGCAGAGGCTGAGTACATGGAAGCTAGTTTGGCCAACTATGAGATCTTGTGGCTTTGCAAGTTGCTGGTGAATTTATTTGGTCAGGAGCTTAGGCCTATGGTGATTTGCTGTGACAATCAGATTTTCATCCAAATCTCTGAGAATTCAGTCTTTCATGACTGGTCAAATCACATAGAGATCAGATATCATTTCATCTGAGACTATGTTCAGAGAGTAGCAGTCACGCTTCATTATATTTCCACTGATGAGCAGGTAGCAGAAATACTGATGAAGTCTTTGGAGAGAGGCAAGTTTGTATTCTTCAGAGACAGTTGGGAGTGGTGCATAACACCTTCCTCGGTAAGAGGGAGTGTTAGTTTTGTACCTAGGGAAGTGTTCCCCTAGTGACTTTTGCCTTAGTCACTTAGAGAGGGGACATAAAGTGACCCTTGCATTAATTGACTTAAGTAAAAGAATTTAATTTGACTTTAGAGCATTAAAGTCGCTTTTTGATAAATTTAAGTGGGTGAGTGAAATTAATATTTTAGAAATAAAATATGAGCATTTAATTTCAGCCCTTGATCTAATCTAATCTCGACCATTGGATTAAACTCACCCTAGGGTTTTCTCAAAAAGGCATGGGAAAGGCATTTTGCCTCACTTTTACAGATTGAAGTGAGAAGAGATAGCTGAGAGAGATAAGAGAGAAAGTTTCCATTTTTCCTGACCAATAGGAAAAAATTTGCAGCACACAAATCGAGGGAAAGGACAGCAGCAAGGAGGGCATAGAAATTGAGGAGAAGACAGTAGCATTTATTGCTGGTCCATACAGTACAGTTTTCGAGGCAGCAGGCACGATTTTTGAGGCAAATTTCTGGGCACGATTTTCAAGAAAAAAATTATTTTATTTGGGCATGGATTTTGAGGTTTGTACAGTCCATACGGTCTGTACATTTTTTCTGTACATTCTGTACAGTGGCACAGAAATCGAGGCAAAAAACAGAAAAAATAGAGTTTATTTTTGCTGCTCGACACGTAAATCGAGACAAAAATTTATCTTCCATGTTGAGATAAGTTGGTTTAATATTTTCTATGTATTGTTGTAAATGATAAACTTCTCCTGAAAAATAAAAATACTCTCTCTCTGACTGGTTTTCCCCTAGTGGTTTTTTCCAGGTCCATTTGCCAAAATCCCTAGTGTTCTATGTGATTAAATGGCATGCTGATTTTTATTTCCTGTCACTGAAAAGATTGTTTACAGCAGTGTTTTAAGTCTGAAAAATTTTGTTTATTTCCAGCACTTTATTTTTCTGAGAATGTCATAAATAGTGATATAAATTTTACTTGAAACCGGTGGCTGAAAACTAGTGAAAAATCTACAATACATTCTCATTGTCCGATAGAAAAAGATATCGATATGGTAAAATCTATCCCTAAATTTGTTTTAATATTGGAAAAAATTTATAATCTTCAGTATAAATTTAAGGTAGTCCCAAATTGTAAAACAAATAGTTCCTGCTTAAAGAATGAAACTATAAATTTAAGAATAGATTCCAATCCTCAATCTATCAATCTAGGAACAGATTGTACCCCCTTAGAAAAAACAACTTTTATAAAGTTGTATAAGGAATACATAGACATATTTGCATGGATGTACGATGACCTTAAAACTTTCAATCCACAAATCATGCAACATATTATCCCGATGAAATCAGCTGCAAAAACTTAGGAAAATGCATTCAACACTCAAATCAACAGTTAAGAAAGAGTTGAACAAACTCTTAACTTCCAAAATCATGTTTCCAGTGCACCACACTCAGTGGGTGGCTAATTTGGTTCCATTCCGAAAGAAAATTGGGGATATTCGACTTTGTGTTGATTTTCGTAATCTCAACAAGTCATCTAAAAAGGATAACTACCGAGTCCCTCCCTTGGAGTAAATCCTTCGAAAAGTTTCTGGATCTAAGATGTTGTCATTACTTGATGGTTTCTCAGGTTATAATCAGATTCTATTTTCTCCTTATGATCAATTAACAACTACATTCAGAACTTCGTGGGGAACTTATGACTATTGAAATATGCCCTTTGGTCTAATTAATGTTGGAGAAACTTTTCAACCACTAATGGATATAGATGTTAGCAAATTAATTAATCATGTAGTAGTGGTTTATCTTGATGATGTTACTGTGTTTTCTAAACACCAACCTGACCATATCTCTCATCTTAGAAAGGTTTTTGAAAGTTGTAGAAGATACATGATTTCACTAAACCCCAAGAAAACAATCTTTGCAGTAACCCATGGAATTTTATTAAGTTGCGTAGTTTCCAAAGATGAAATCATGATTTCCCCTCAGAGAACTTGGGCTATATCTATGATTACTTATCCTTCCAGTAAAAAGGCCATGCAGTCCTTTTTGGGAAAATTTATTTTTGTTAGAAGATTTATCTTGGGTTTCTCTGAAATTATTCATCCTCTACAAAACATGATTAAGAAGGATGCAAACTTTAGTTGGGGTAACAATGAAAAAGAGTCATTCAAAAGAATTATAGAATCTATATATGAAGCTCCTTCTCTTTTAAGCCCTAATTTCAGTAAGGATTTTATACTTTATACTTTTGCTTCAGATATTTCATAGTTGTTGTATTAAATCAACATAATCAATAAAATTACAAGGTTCCTATATCTTTAATGAGTTCTAATTTTAAAGGAGATGAGTTAAATTATCATGAAGTTGATAAGTAAGAATTTGTTGTTTTTAGAGCAATAAAACATTTTTGACCATCTCTCTTAAAATCCAGAACTAAAGTAATTGTTATGTATTCTGCGATAAGGAAACTCTTAGTACAATAAAAATTAGGTGACAAAAGAGCCCCTTGAATGACATCCTTACAAGAATATGATCTTGAAATTAAACCTTCACTGGTATTTAAAGGATAAGGTCTTTGTAAACTTGCAACTGAGCCAACTCATTTGCAAGTGGCTAATACTAATCTCAACATAGATGAGTCTTTTTTGAAAAAGGATATCTATTTATTTCCTCCTCAACACAATTCTTGGTATTCTGACATGAGAGTTGTTCTTGAAACATGAAATACCCCAGATAACATAGAACCAAATAAGAGAAGGGTTTTAATATTGAAATCAATTGTTTATCAGTTGATCAATAATGTCCTTTTTAGAAAAAACTCAGATGGTGTATTATTGTGTTGCCTTGATAAGGATTAAATTGAAACCATTTTAAAGGAGTTGCACTTTGGTCCAACAAGTGGTTATTTTGGAGGAGAAACTATTGCGTATAAAATATTAAAAGCTGGTTATTATTGGCCTACTTTATCCCAAGACTCATATACATATTCTAGAAAATGTCAAGATTGTCGAACAACTATAGGAAGGGTTAAAAAACCTACATTTCCACTGCAACCAGTTTCGGTGGAAAGACCATTTAAACAATGGGCTCTTGATATAGTAGGGCCAATCAACCCCTCGTCATCCATGCAACATAAATATTTTATCACTGCAACTGATTATTTTACCCGATGGGTGGAAGTTGCACCCTTGTGTGTAGTAAACACCGGTCAAGTTGTTCTTTTCTTAGAATCCTCTATTATTACTCGGTTTGGTATACCTGAATCTCTTATTTTCAATAATGCCTCTTACTTTTATTCTATTGATTTAACATAATTTTTTTTGAATAAAGGTATCAGAGTCAGGTATTCTAAAATTTATTATCCTCAAGGTAATGGATTAGTTGAATCCACCAACAAAAAATTACTAAATATTCTAACGAAAACTATTTCCACACATCATCATAACTGGCATACTGCCTTACACAATGTGCTTTGGGAAAACAGAGTAACTCTGAAATCCTCAATTGGAAATTCACCTTTCTTCCTAGTTTATGGTACTAAATCCATTCTTCCTCCTAATATTTTCCTACCTTATTTACAGTTAGCATAGTCCATCCAAGACGTAAACTATTCTGTTATGGATCCACTAGTACATATGGCTCAAAAGTTCCACGAAATATTGCCACGAATAAGTTAAAATGGTAATTTTCATGGATAAATTGATAAATATTTTGAACAGAAATTGTTGTGGCCCCCTATCATCATCACTATTGCGACTTAAATGATTGTTTGTCTCTATTGCAACGAACACACATGTTCGTCTCTCTACCGATAGAACTCTAAACATTTGCAAACCAATGGTCATCATAGTAACGGTCATTGACTTTTTCTTATTGTTGAAATTTGACTGTTGTGCATTTTCACTATAACCACCACGATCATTGATCTATAAATACATCACGGGGTCTTCACTTGTTTACCAATATCCTATCACGTTAGTTCATATTGTGGGTTTTAAAATTATAAAAAATCAAACCAATATATTGCAGGTATTGGGGGGATGAGGGGTTTAAGGTGGGGGTGGGTAGGGTGGTTTATAAGGATTGAGGTATAAAAAGAGGTAGGGGGGGAGTTTTAAGTATTGGGAGGGGGTTTCAACAAAAAGAGTTTGGGTCAATATCTCTTGAAATTAAGGGTATTCTTTAATATCCCATGATCGCACGTGCTATGTGAGAGGTTCACTAAGTGAAGTCCCCATGAAATACATATACTTAAGACATATTTCATCAAATTTTTTGCTATATTTGCAACAATTTTTCTGCTTATTGTTTGATCTGTGAGTTCAAGAGTCTGGTACTGGTTTAACACATCAAATTTTTTATCTCCTTTGGTTTTGAGGTTAGTATTTTTAAATTCTTTGTCTCCTTTAATGTGTAGGGTCATACATAAACTGAGTCGACTATTCATTTTATCCTCAATACTATCACATCCAATACCAACATGGCAAGAGATGGATCATTAGGAGGTATTAATTTGAATGTTTCATGATAGGGTTTATAATTTTGTCAGGGATGGTACATGCAGAGAAAGAATGGGTTCATCTTTCATTAATGTGTGTTTAAGGTAATTTCAAAATATTTTTAAAATTTTAGTTTTGCATTGAGGTTTGTGGTTAGTGAACTAAAAAATTTCTAATGAGTAAATATAATGTCGTCGGGATTTGTCTATTAATCATTGTTTGATTAAAAAAATATGAGGATGAACTAATTAGGGAAACAAGATCGTTGATTTTGAAATGTTTTATTTGTTTAGTTTCTTATTTATAGAGGGGTAAACTAGCATGTGGTAATATCCTATGTGAAAATTTGTTTAAGCATTTTCATCCCATGTGCTTCTGAGAAATCATGTTTCCTAACTTGGGAGAACATAACCGTTGGGGGGATTTAAATTTTATCACTAAATATCGAAAATATAGTGGTTGGTGGTAAGAATAGACCCCCATGCTAACTTATTCCTTAATCATTTGGAAAGGAGGGGTATTGTTTGTGATATGTAACATGTCGAAGTAAAGTCAACTTGGATTTACTAATTATATTTGTCACTTTTCATGTCACGTCCTTTAATTTTCTGTCTCCTTTAATATATATATATATATATATACTCTATTTGATTTACATATACATTTATTGAGTTTGTTTGGTTTTGATATGCTATTAGAATGTCAAAGAAATATACTTGGGAAGAAAATAATAAGAGGTATGTTGAGGAAGCATTGGAGGCGAAGGGTGATGGAAATTGTTATTTCCCTTGCAATGATTGCAGGGGTTTGTGAACGAGAAGAATTTTAGGAACAAGTGCTTAGAAACATTGTCAGGAGAAGGGGCATGTTGAAGGGGGGTTTGAATATCGTCCCTTGGTAAGATGTTATTCATTAGATAATGTACTTCTTGTAATAGTATTGATCATGTATTCACAAAAAAAATTATGATTTAAAATTTATGTGTTGTATATTATACACTAACATTATTACATTGTTTGAAATTATAAAGACAATACCCCCTAAATGTCGACCGCCAGAGAGCTATTTTCCACATAATCATAGTAGAACTACTACTTCACAAGGTGATGAACATGGATATCATAATATTGAAGATGAAGTTCTTAATGATCCTATGGATGAAGATGAAGTTATTGATACAAATGACAAAGATGAGATAAATAGATTGATCCAAGACACATTTACTCCATTGGATGAGGACAACCTCCATGATATTCATGATGTTCCTCTACTCGAAAAGTCCCAAGAGCTTCTTTATGAGGCTCAACAAAAAATCTTCTATCTACTATATGGTTGTTCGTGAACTTGAAAGTTTTGAATGGTTTGTCAAAAACTTGTTTCACACAGATCCTAAGGTATGTAATGTATTAATTTCATCTTCACATGGCATATTGAAAAGTCCACTATTTTCCTCTATTTTTAATGTTAATTAATTCATAAATTAGGGATAAACAATATTAATGATTTATATTGTTTACATTTCATTGTTTTTTAATGTTAAGATTGTTGAGTGAATTTTTATTACCACCATCAAATAATTTACCACGCACATGTCGAGAGGTATTCTTGATTATGAAAAAAAATGGAATGGACTATCAAGCTATTGATGCATGTCCTAATGATAATATTATATATTATGGACAATATGCATCATAAAACAAATTCCCACAATGTGAAATTAGTATATATCGAATTGATCAACTAAAAAAAAGGTTCCTCACACAGTTCTTCGTTATATTCCCATAATTCCACATTTCCAAAAACTATTCAGGTGCCAAAGTATAGCACATTTATGGATTACCACGCAAAGAACAGAAGTGAAGATGGTGTTATTCGCACACCTGCAGATGGTTCTGCATTGAAGAACATCGAATAAGAATGACCAGTTTTTAAAGATGAACCTCGTAATGTTATACTTTCATTGGTAGCTGATGGTTTCAATCCATTTGGAGAGCTTCGTTCTACTTGCTTGGTGTGGCCTATTTTCGTCTTAAACAAGAACCTTCCTCTTTTGATGTCAATAAAGAGAGAGCACACAATGTTTGAAATGATTATTCCAAGTATTTTTTTGAAATTAATTATATTATTTCATTTGTTTGTTTCATTGTTGCATGAGAACACCTTTTATCTATTGGGAAACATAACTTAATAGCATCGTATATTGTTGAATAAATTAGGTAAGTACCAAGTTAAAGATATGTATATATTGAGAATCTTATCGATGAGATATTGAAGTTATGGGATGGCATCACTATGTGTGACATCTCTAAACCAATAGGTATGGAACAATTTCAGTTCCATGGAATACTTGCATGGACAATTCATGACGCTCCCGAGTTAACACATTTTTGTGGTATGTAAATTTATGTTGCACTTTAAATTAATATGTTTTAAGGTAAATATCATGCATTTTTTATTTAAATTAATAATATTTTGATGCTTATAACATTAATACATATATCTTGCAGGTATTCAAACAAAGGGAAAATTTGCATGTCCAGTCTGTGGTCCTAGGATAAAATATCATTGTTCAAGAAGTCTAAGAAAGGAGGTGTTTGATGATTACATGAACTTCCTCCCTAAGAACCATAGGTATAGAACTACCGAGAAAACAAAATTTAATGGTAACGAAGAGAATGGGAAGAAACCACGAAGAATGACACCTCACTTATGGAAGTTGGAATATAATAGGCATTGTCATGGTATGCAAATTGTATATTTAGCATATATATATGTAATATTATGAATTTTATATTTTTATTGAATTTTCTCTACCATGGGTGTCATGAATTATTGTTAATGTTTTTTCATTTATGTTTAATATTGATTGTTGTGAAGGCATGAATGAGATTCCATGAGGAATGAAGAGTTATCCCATACAATTCAATAGGTTTCCTTACTACGAGTAGCTACAAATATCTCATTTGTTTGATACAATGCATATCGTGAAGAATGTAACATAAATGATATGGAGAATCTTAGATTGAAGGACTCACAAAGATAAAACTGGAAAAATTTGTATTGACATTGCAGAAGCCAATCACGCATTACAAAGTGTAATTAATTCCAATGTCTGAGAGGAGTACCGAAATACAATTAGTATTCCATGGTTATTGATAGATCAACAAAGAAATGATATAAAATAATTCATTCAGAAAATAAGGTTTCTGACTAGGTTTTCGTCGAACATACAAAATATCTTAACAAAAAATGGTGATTTTGGTGGTGTTAAAACTCATGACTGACATACATTCCTTAAAGTAATTATTTACGTATATAATTTCCATTTAGTACATATTTTTAGTAATTGTGGTCTCTTATTTGGAATTTAAATAAATAATGATCATTTTCTTTTTGTTATGATACGTTCTACCTCTATCTCTCCCCGGTAGCTCTGACAACAACATAAAACAAGTTATATATGATCTTGGTAAATACATGAGGTAAGTAACAATTTATATGCATGAAAATGTTTGTTCACTTTGTTGCATAGCTTATTGACATATTAAGTTTACAGATTGGAGCTTTATTATATATGCCTCAATCTTGTTGATCATTGTTATTTTCTTGCATCATTTGTAGGTGGCTTTCATTTAGAGAAATCCATAAAGAAGATATTAGGTATTGGAAGAGACAAATTCCTTATCTAATGTGTGAAATGAAGAAGTATTTACCTCCAGGATTTTTCAATGCAGAAGAACAATATCTCATATACCAAGTTGAGGATATTGAATTATGTAGACCTATACACACAAGATCAATGTGGATGGTGGAAAGGAATTTGAATTCATTGAAGGATTTTGTTAGAAAAAGAGCATGTCCTGAGGGTTCTATTCTGTAGGGCTATATGGTATAGCAATCCATGGTGTACATTAGTCAGTATCTTCCAAATTTAGCAAAAAATATCAATCTTCCTCACATTTGGCATGTCAAGT
This sequence comes from Pseudotsuga menziesii, assembly GCA_001517045.1. NCBI lineage: Eukaryota > Viridiplantae > Streptophyta > Pinopsida > Pinales > Pinaceae > Pseudotsuga > Pseudotsuga menziesii. The sequence continues at coordinate 53,172 of LPNX010071623.1, read as the reverse complement.
CCATCAACAAATTTGAAGGGGAGGTCATGTTGGGGAATGGTAGAACAAGGAAAGTGAAAGGTAATTAGATGGTGTATATTTAATTTATTATACAATTAATTTTTCAATTTCATATATATCTTACTCATGTAATTTTTATTATTCCATCAGTATTGTAAGGTAGACTTAATTTCCTTCAATGCTAGCTAATTTACAATTCTTAATTGTTATTTTTCCATATAGTTTGTCGTGTGTGGGATGCAATATATTTATACATTGCAAACAATCTTGATTGAATGGAGGAATGGATAGAATGATGTATAGAATTCTTTGGTACCTTATCATGGAAAGGGGTGAGTAAATTGATTAAAACAGTGCATCATCATCAAGAAGAATATCCCAGTGAACTAACACAGGGAAATTGATTTAGCATGTGGTTTAAAAGATAAAAAGGCAAGTATATTTTATATCCTGATCATTTTTTTCGTTGTTTCCCATTATATAAATGTATTTATTTTGTTTATTTCTTCTTATATATTTATTTATTGAGTCAGGCATGATGCAGTTGATACACCACAAGGCTATGTGGTACAATGGTCATAAATTTTACATCAAAAAGTTGGATGACAAGAAGAAAACATTCGATTGTGGGATAACTGCAGTTTTTCAAGTCACTAATGTTTCGTCTAGAAGTGACAAGCATCCAGAAGTCTTTGAAAATAGGTACTATGGTTATTTGGAAGATATAATTGAGTGTGACTTTAATTCATTTAAAATAGCTCTATTTGAGGTCAAATGGTACAAGCTACGGATGAATGAACATGATCCCGAAAGAACTTTTATTTAGCATTCCAATGGATTTACCATGGTTAATACAAGTGCACTTGAACCGAGTATAGAGCCTTATGTTCTTCCAAGTCAATGTGAGCATGTCATTTACTCATAGGTGTCAAGTAAAGCAGGTTGGCCATACATTGTTAGATATTATCCAAGAGGAATATTGGTTAAGTATAATCCACTAGAGGAAGAAGACAATGTTGAAGAAGAAGGTGATGCAAATCAGTAGTAGTTGGCCGCCGCAGATGTGTCAGATGAAGAATCTGATCAAGAAATTGATAATCCAAATGACGTAGCATATTATTTTTAACTCGGTGATGATATTGATGATGAATATATAACCAAAAATGACGTTGATTATGATGTTGATATGAGCGATCCTTTCAACGATAGTGATTCTGGACCAAATGATGATACAAATGAAGAAGTTGATGGTGATGATGGTATTGATCATGATCAATAATAGAAATCATAATAATCATCATGTTTATACTCATTAGAATAATAGCAACCATCATCATCATGTAATCCTCATTAGAGTATTCGCGACCATCATCATCTTCATCTTTATGATCATCAATGGTATCATAATCATCATCGTCATCATCGTCATCCTCATCATCATTACTATGTTCATCTTCGACATCATAATCAACTTAATCCTCATCCTCATCATCTTCAATGTTATAATCGTCATTGTCATCAATGTTATCATCATCATCATCATGTTCATCTCCATAATCATCATCATGTTCATACTCATTAGAATAATCGCAACCATCATCATCTTCATCTTTATGATCATCAATGGTATCATAATCATCATCATCATCATCATTACCATCACCACCATCATCTTCATCTTTAATATCATCAATGGTATCATCATCATCATCATCATCATCATCATCATCATCATCATCATCATCATCGTCGTCGTCATCATCACCATCTTCATCATCGTCATCATTGACATCATAATCAACCTCATCCTCATCCTCAGCCTCATCATCGTCATTAATGTTATCATCATCATCATAAATTTTATCATATTCATCATCACCATCATGTTCATAATCATTAGAATAATAGAAATCATCATCATCATGGTCATCCTCATTAGAATAATCACAATCATCATCATATTCATCCTTATGATCATCAATGGTATCATAATCATCATCATCATCACCATCATCATCTTCATCTTTATGATCATAATCATCATAATAATTATCATCATCATCATCATCATCATCATCATCTTCATCATCGTCATCATCGACATCCTAATCATCCTCAGCCTCATCATCGTCAATGTTATAATCATCATCATCATCAATGTTATCATCATCATCATCGTCATCGTCATCATCAATGTTATCATCTTCATCATCATGACCATCATGTTCATACTCATTAGAATAATAGCAATCATCATCATCATGTTCATCCTAGCGACGATTTGTCGTGGAAAAAATGTTCTCCTGTACTAGTGATAGATGAGAACCATGACATAATTGATATGGAGAGATATCATAGGAACTATGTTCATCTTGTATTATATTCGTTTATGTGTGCATTAACACATGTAATCCATATTTTGTATCTACCCACTCTTGGATCTATTGAATAAGCCTAATTATTTTAAAAAAATGGTTTCTATGTTAGAAAACACTTTAAAAATAATAATAAGACAGAACAGTTTTGTGTTCAATTTCCTATTTATAAAGGTTGTAATTAATTGAATTTTACACATTTCCAGGATTTAAAGGTTCATAAGAAATAAATTGTATTATACAATGAATTCCATCTAACCTTACCTATGCTTGTCTCAAGTCTTCTTAATAGTGGAATTTAATAAGCATCCTCTATTTGTCAAAATTCGAAATGGTCACCATATTACACTCATATGATCATTTTTTCAAGAAAGGGTCTATTGGCAATGATGTTCTCTATGATGTTCTCCATGAAGACGATGATGGCCATAAGGACAATGATCATGATAATCCTGTTGACTACGACAACAACAATAATTTCTTTATCAACATCATCATTATCATAACTAATGATGATGATGATGTCGATGGTGTTTTTTATGACGATGATGACCATGATGACAATGACGATGGTCGTGTTTATGACAAAAAAATAAACATTAAAAAAACAACAAACAATTAAACAAAATAATAAGTATAAAATAATAAATATAAATAATAAATAAATAAACATTAAAAAAACAACAAACAATTGAAACTATACATCTTACCTTCCCCCTGTCGCGACAACGAAATTTCACATCTTTCACTTACCTCACCCACGAACTAGGCCCGAGGTCGTAGAGGAGGTTTTTCACTTGCCTTACCCACAAACTAGGCCTGAGGTCGCAGAGGAGGTTTTTCACTTACCTCACCCACAAAGTAGGCCCAAGGTCACAGAGGAGGCTCGAAGGTTACTGAGGAGGTTCCAAGGTTGTTGAGGAGGCATATCTTATTCGTTTAGCGAACCCCTTCCTTGATGCAACCAAAGAGCTAGATTGTGAACATGACAAAACCCTTAAGATGCTCCATAGGTTTCTTCTTTCATTTAATCCATTAAATCATTTTCTAGTGAGGGTTTTATTGATAGATACAATCAATAAATTATAGTGAGGGTTTTATTGATAGATACATTCAGGGTTTGCTCCTATCTTCCCTCCTATAAACCTTGACAATAAACCTCGCTTATGGATCTATTAAACTCCTCTTTTCTACCCTACTGTGAATTTGCGATATCCTTCCCTACTGTATTATTTGAAACTTCCAATACTTTCTCCCAACTGTCTAAATTTGTAATTCTTTCCAACTTGGGCTTGGGGACATAATTATATGGAGAGTTTTTGTTTGAAATCATTAGTTGGGAGATAATTTGGTCATGATCATAAGGTCCCTCTCTACTTTTTCCAAATAGATATGTTTCATAAATTCCTTTGTATACTGTAGGGAATTTAATCCTTTAAATTTGCTAGAAAATTCCCTAAATCTTAAGGAAACAAAAGGTTATCTGATTCTCAAAGGGTATAAAATGCATCTGGTCATAAATTAATCTTTGTCTAAATATTTCATGGAAAACACCCTAGTTGTGAGAAAAGATGTTAACCTGTATGGATCCTCTTCAAAACCATATATCATAGGTATAGTTAAACCCTTATATATGAACCAATATCATATCCTTATATCGAGATTAAACTCTAGAAGTTTTTATTCTATGGAAACATTCTTGGGAGAAAAGAATCATGCATCAAAGTCTGTATTATGACTATCAATTGTTTGAAAAAAAATTCTAGTTAGGGTTTCTAGGATTTCTCATTATTGCGGTCACTCCACTCATAGGTGGGTGGTTGATTTCCTACTTCATCTTTGACCTTCAGGTTCATTATTTTGTAATGTTCATAGTTTAGATAGAAAAACATGCAAAATAGGGAGGGTGGGTATCTAAATCACTCCATAGTAGGGAGATCTTCCAATTTGGTATGGATTGGTTGAGTTCAATAACTACAGAGGTCAAATTTTGGAGGCATGACACCAACAATAGGGGTTAGGAAATTTAAGAAACCTAAGATAGTGTCATCCACAGTACCATATGGTGCATATTAGGGTTATGGATTTCTTGTAATTTTCAAATAAAAATATTGTTTCATAAGGGGAAGGAGAGGTGGAGATTATAATCCCCCTTTCCAAGTGTTGAGACAAACAATGAATTCTTTCAAAGGATTTAAATGACTAGTAATATGTTTCTAGGTTCCTTTTATTTGACTCGATTACTTGGGACGAACTATCTGATGGTTGTAATATAGACTCAATATTCTTGAGCCTACACTAATTTTCATTATGTCTTTCTTGGCTACAGTTTTTAGTAGACCAAGATATGAAGACTATGTTACAGTATCAGTATGATGTTGTACTTACTAGCATAGATCCAAATCCTAGGCTCTATCAAGCGCTGAGAAGGATCAAATCTCTTGAGGTGCAAACCTTTTATTAAGCATTGCACTCAAGGGGCCATTGATTTGATTTAAACCAAAAGACACATCTTTTTATTTAAGGTCGACATATAATATTCTTATTATTAATATTTAATATTATTTATGGTCGACATATAATATTTTTATTATGTATACTCTTGGATTGAGTGGCAATTTTCGCTCAAGCCTATTATGAACTAGATGATGGTGTGTTGTAAAAATTTTATATGACATTTTGTCCATATATAATCAACTGTTATATTATGACATGACTTTACTAATATAAAGTTATCATTTTCAATGTGAAAACAAAATTATAAGTTTCCAAATTTTAAAAAACAAATCCAAGAATTATCCATCAAATAGTAACAGGTTCTATTCTCAATAGTCCACATGTATATCATTGACCTATTTTATTCTTTGTACTATGTTATTGATGTCAAAAATACATTTACCTATTTTATTCTTTTTACTATGATATTCATGTCAAAAATCATACACAAGTTGTAATAACAATTTTCCATATTTTAGAAAACAATTCCAAAATGATCCATCAAATCGTGACGAGTTCTAATCTCAAGAGTCCTAGCGTAAATTAATTTACTCAAAGGTATCTAAATAAATATATCAACAACATTCACAAAATTTAGATCACTCTCTTTATGCTTTTGCTTATGTCAATGTTAGTGTTTGATAAACGGTGCCATTGCAACCATGGTCAATACTCTTCCTTGCTTTTATGAATGTTAATGTTTAAATAAATAGTGCAAACTTGGACATTTGGATGTGATTTAAAATTATTGTAAGTTGGTTTAGCAAGGTTTTAATAATTTAAAACTATTTACTCTAATCATCATTGAGGTCATAAGTTACATTCCCTTGTTTGCACAAGTTACATTCCCTTGTTTATAACTTACTCATAACTTAATTTCCCTTATATCATAAATTTTAAATAAATGTATTTTTTTTTAAATATTTCATTTATTTATATAATTTTTATTTTCAAAATAATAATATAATCATTATACCTTGAAACCATAACAAATATATATATATATATATATATATATATTAAACTCTCTTGGTTTATATAAACCAGGAGAATTATAAAACTACGCTCCTGATCACAACTTTAGGCTTTTAAAAAACATGCACATAAAAATTAATCCCAATACATGCACATAAAAATCTATCCCAGCCCACTTGGTCAGGCTCTTCAGTGTGTGAGGCCGAGAGGAGGTGGCCCCTTCAGATAGGCATGTCTGGATGGTTGAACAGAAAAATAAAAATAAAGAAAACGAATCCCAGCCTAAATTCAACTACAAAATTTTGATACCCAACAATGAGGATATAAATATCCTAATGAGGCGGGCGAGTGCTGGTAGCCCAAGCAAGGACATGAGCCGGAAGCTGGCTATTGATGGGATTGCTGTAGGTTGCCATTCCACTGCCAGAATCATTTGGTGGCGCGCTTCTGTGCCCTGTTGACGCTGCCATAACTCCCTGATTTTCATGTAATTGGGTGTTCACTGCGTTTTCTTCGTTTACTTCTGCGGGCATGCGATGATACGAGGGATTCGTAAACGAAGCCGCTATGATGGTAACCGGTCCGGCCGCGATGAAATCGCCCATGACGCTTTCTTCGACGACCTTTCCTTGCGCCTCGGCCAAACTTATAGTCAGGCCCCCGCTCCAGGCAGATAAAGACGAATAAGAAGAGGGAACCAGAAGATACATGCTCGAGAACGACAATAACTCGCCACGGCACTTAATGAATCCCGGGACAATGGCTCGTCGCAGGATCACGCTGGCGACCGTGTCGCTGCCGCTCATAACGCAGAGCCCCATCTGAGTACGCTGCACAAACTGCAAAACGCTCTCCCCAATATCGCAACCCGCGGCCACCTGCAAAATGCGAGGTCTCATGGCATTTTCGTTGTCCCGGGTTATGATAATGGGAGGCTTCGGCTTATTCGTCGACCCGAGCGGACTACCCCTCGGCTTTGTCCCGGAGCCTCCCTCCGCACCACCACCAGCAAAGGACGGCTGTATATCGATCTGTGTTTCTGATCTTTCTCTACGGGATCCTCCTCCTAAATCACTGCTGTGGCTTTCGTCTTCTTCAAAAGTCTGGTAGAAAGTGAAGTGGTAGAAAGTGAAAGTGCAGTCCATGAGAGGTAATGTAATTCAGGTTCACAGCATCACCTTTATAAAATGGAGTAAGCTATCGAAGGGGCCTCAGCACTCCGACCACAGGACGGGCTTCTCTTCTCTTTGCTGGCCCATTCACCCACCGTTGTCGCGTCCCATTTTGTCATCCCCTTTAACGGCGTTTACCTAGTCCGTTGCGTTGCTGTCAATGCAGTTAATTAGTCACCCACCACATCCATTCTCTCCCTCGAGCATCCTGAATTCAAACCTCCATCCCGCCTGAAGTATTGCTCCGCCTCTTCTCAGAACCGATCCCTGTTCAGAAGAGTGCGTTGGTATTGTCTTTTCCAAATGGAAGATGTGCTTTGGAAGAGAACTTAAAGATGGTTATGAGTTCATTGATTGAGAACGTGAACAAGACTGGCTACAATATTTCATTTTATTTCATGAAGTGGAGACAACGGAAATAAGGTATACGGTCTTGCTCAGTGCAGGGGAGACCTCAATGCCTCTGCTTGTCGAGCATGCATTTCAAGCGCTACAAAGTCAATCGCTGAAAATTGTAGCGCTTCCATTTCCAAAAGCATTTATCTCAGTGGATGCTTTTGAGATATGCCACTCTTTTATTCACAAGTAAATCCATCGGATACACCGTCTGTTATTAGGTGCGATGACACAAAATTAATAAACGGCACAGATGAAAATGAAAGGGGTGTGGATTCGCAGATTGACAATCTGTTGACCAGGCTTGTGGGCGATGCTGTGTCGAGTAACGTGGGTTACAGTACATTAAGTGAAGAGGGGTTCTGTTCTCTGGCTCAATGTTGGAGAGACCTTACTATGGATCAGTGCAGTCAGTGCCTCAACAGTCTTTACAAGAATTTGAGCCGTTGTCCAGCAGGCACTAGCGAAGGACAGGCCTTAATCAGTGGTATCTGTATAATTGGTTATTCGAAGAACAAGTTTTACAGGGATGGTGTCCCTTTGCTCTCATCGCCATCGACGGGTTCATCAAGGGCAATAGATAAAGGTAATATTGTCATACATAGTCATATTTAGCTTACTGGGAAATCTCCAAAAACATTTGTTGGTTCAGTTCAATAGAATTTTATTTTGCTTTACTTTATTTTGGGATTTTAAGGAAGAAGGCGGTGCTCCGTGATAACACAGCTAGCCATCGACACAGTAGAACCAATAAAAACAAACAAAATGGCAAAATCGACAAAGAGGGACTTTTTTAATGTGATTAAAATAGATGATGAGTTGGGTTGGGATTATTTTATAAGCTTTACCTGCTTCTGAGTCTTCACAAACCCTATCTTTCACAATGTTGCAAACATGGCAATGGAAAAAAATTGGCAGTTGTCATTAACTGATGAAATCAACAAACCTCTGCAGCATAAACTTGAACCTGAAAAACTAAAAAAAACTCAGAAAACTATTTTTTCATGCTTGAAGCCCTAAAAATGTTTCTGCAATGGAGGCTTGAGAAAAAACGATGGATAGGGTACTCTTAGAATCACACTGAAACACAATCTTCTTGTATGTTTTGTTAGATTATAAGCTGTTGAAAAATGAAGAATGAAAGGCTACCACCTCTTTTTTCAAATACCAATCTTGTCTGTCTGCAATGTACATTGTGCGAATATGTTACAGGTTTCATAGAAAGTTGTTATAGAATATCTAATCCTAATCCTTATTAGGCCCAATTTCAGTAACCAAAATAGTTATAGAAGCTTAGTAATTCGTCTTGAAAATCGTAAGGATTAGGCCCAATTTCAGTAACCAAAATAGTTATAGAAGCTAAGTAATTCGTCTTGAAAATCGGAAGTTTGCATTTAGATGCCATTAGGACGAAGCCCAACATCTTAAAAATCTACCCTCCTTTGCAAAGACAGTATCGCAACATTTGCAAAGCGTCCATGGACAGTGGCTATGCCGAGATAGAAATGCGAAAGGGGCTTCTTCATCTGAACCTTTTATTCCATATATCCATTCAGTCTGTCGCCTGAATTGCACTAAAAACACTCAACATATAAAGATGCCACTTATTGCAAATATATAGGGATGAACTTGATTAAAGGAAGTATATTAATACATGACGTCCAGGAAATATGGCCTGGGAATTAGAGGGATGTGCTTATATATGATACTTATTTCGTGTGGATCTCACGTCAAGTGTCATGGTGGTCTATTTTTGTCACAGACATCTGGGGAGGCAGTTGGTGAAGTGAAAGCCGTGGCAGACATGCATGAAAGGAAGGCGGAAATGGCACGTCAAGCAGATGCTTTCTTTGCTCTACCGGGTGTGTGTTTTTAATACAAATCTTTAGGAAAACCAGATTAATATCGATAGCAGTTGCTAGTTCCAACTAAGATTCTTGAAATTCAGATTAGTCCTGGTTTAATGACAAACAGTTGTTAATCAGGTAGTGTTGCTTCAACCTATTTCTGATTGTAGGTGGTTATGGGACAATGGAAGAGCTATTAGAGATGATCACATGGTCACAACTTGGAATTCATGATAAGCCGGGAACTATCCATGATAACAATCGAAACTTCCCTCATTAGTTTGCTTGAATTTTCCATCGTAGGTTGTGCAATAAAGGGTTAGATGGTCTCTGAAAGCTGTTAAATGAAATATTCCATGATCAAAGGCTAAATCGAAGCTGAATATCTATTTACATGCTTAATGGAACTTATAAGAAGAATAACATCCTATATACTTGATGAAAAGTAGCATAACTTGGTTTTTTTTTTCAGGTAATGTTGATGGATGATACAATTCCTTGCTGGTCTTGTTCGATAAAGGCGTAGGAGAAGGATTTATAAAGCCCACAGCGCGGCATATTGTTGTTTCTGCTCCAACAGCTAAGAAACTGATAGAAAGAATGGAAGTAAGGCCGTATACCACTTTTGTCATCGTTCGAATGATCTTATAAAGAATTTTGTCTGTGTTTTTTTATTTTAGAGTTGTAGATTGATGAAACTGTGATCAGTGATCATCAATATTAAGATATAATAAAACTTGAAAAAGGTATCAAGATAAAACTAGACAATACTATCATTTAGGCTTTCAAGTTTTGTTGTGGCTGCATGTATATGTATATTTTTTTAGAGAGAACGTTTGGGTTAATGATCTGTGATTTATTTTTGTGCAGGAATATGCTCTTACACATGACTGTATTGCACCCAGACAAAGCTGGGAGGTGGAGCAACTTGGTTATTCTTCATGACTGCGTTGCACCCAGACAAAGCTGGGAGGTGGAGCAACTTGGTTATTCTTCAACTGCTTCCAAACATTGTTAATGTCTCTGCCATTGGGCTTATTGTTAATTATTCAAGAATTTTATTCTTGCAGCATTTGTACATAAATTCTAACGTCCATACATTTTACAATGGAAAAGAAATTTGCAGCCATATTCTGCAATAGTCTTCCAATTTGTCACATCATCTAACACAGCTAGCTAAAGATTATTGATGGACTCATAGTAGCTGTCAAATGGGCCTTTGTTTCTTATAATATGGCAACAGTGATCTAAAGATGTCGAACACGGCCCTCCATTGTCAGCACTTAATCCACACTCATCATGAGGTTTAATCCCTGCCACCAGCTACCCCTTACCCCAAATTGCAGCTTTTGTTGCTTGAAATGCTGCCATATATTCAAAGCTCTGTAGAAGACAATGCAACTCTTTTGCTGCTCCAGTGCACACCTACACCAAATAAGGTTAAAGACATAGCCTGTTGTCGGTCTAAGTTTATCAATGTAACGCCTGTAGTTTGCATCCTGCCAAACAATTCAAACATGGACTTCCATTCTTTCCATTGTAACGGATTGCATAACCTAAGGTTCCTATAAAGTACCTATAAATCGTTTGTACTGTCACTCAATGATGTGGCCCTGGTTTACTCAAATTGGTTTATTACTCCCATTGTTTAAGCAATGTCAATTCTTGTATAAACCATAGCAGATATTGAACAATCAACCACGCTGTTGTTTGGAATTGATTTCTTCTTTCTCTTTTTCGGTTGTTTTAACACATATCTCTTCAGAAAATTCGTTATATTTTACAACAGACATTTTGATGGACTTACAATTACGACCTTGCACTTACAATACTATGTGTTTATAATATTATATCTGTATGTATATTAACCACTGAAATTCCAGGACAATAATGAATACCTCCGATATCTTTCATTTAAAAAATGAAAAAATAAATAACTAGTTTCTTTGTTTCATTTCAAAAAGAAATACCAGTTAGTGATTAGTAAAATTGCTTTTTATTGGAATGTGGCATGATGTTCATATTGCAAGATACCTTCAATATGTTTTACATATATGTTATGTTATAGCAAAGTGGCATCTCATATTGCAAGATACCCTTTGCACCTTCTTATTCTTCTTTCTTTGGGAGTATTAAATGGTAACCCAAGCTTATTTATCGACTTTATTTGCTTGCTCAAAATAAGTAAGTCCAGCTCAAAGTTTTTTTTAAATTAATCAATGGTAAAGTAGCTATGGATGGACAATTACTTTACTTTATTCAATGCACTAATTAAATATGCCTTCAATATGTTTTACATATATGTTATGGTTATAGCAGGTTAAAGATCGTTTTGAAATGAGAAAGTTACTGGTTTAGACAACCGCCATTAAGTTTTACATTTAAAATGTTCTTTTCTTGATGGTATCTTTTTGGAATGTCTAAGTAGACCTCTTTCTTGAGATATCTTCATAAAGAAAGCTGGGCTCTTCATTTGTATTTGGTGCATTTTTAAATCATACAATGTTCCAAAATGATAACAAAATTTGAATGGGTATTAATTGTTTTGTTTGTGTGTAATCAATACATTTCATTTTAACTAAAAATGTGATGGAATCATTGGATCATTGTAACTAACAGTGTATTGGAATCATTCGATCATTAACAAGGGTGGAGTCATAAGATCATTGACAAGGGCTGCAACACTAAGGATCAATTTAGACAAGTCACCTAAAATATATAAAGATCAATTATTTAAGCAAATCACCTAAAATATATAAAGATAAATTACAAAGTGTGCCAAGGTAAAACCAATCCATGTTATTGAAGTCCTATCCTAAAACCCCTTAAGATGATAGCACCTTATAAATTATTTTGAACTGAGAAAGCTATTTATCTAGGCAATGACCTGTCATATATTAAATGTTATTTTTCTTCCTTGTATCTTTTGGGTTATTCCAAGTAGATCTCTTTCTCAAGATATATCCACTAAAGAAAGTTGTGATCTTCACTTGTATTGGGTGTATTTTAAAATTATACATTGTTCCAAAATTGTTGTGTGATTTCACTTACAATATGTAGTACCCTAAGTATGACTTTTGTAATGTATTGACTTAGAATATGTAAAATGATGTAAATGTGTCATGGATTCCTAGTGCAGAGTTCAAGGCCAAGGCTTGACTAGTGAATAGCTAGGCATACACTGTTCCAAAATTGTTGTGTGATTTCTCTTACAATATGTAATACCCTTAGTATGATCTTTGCAATGTATTGAATTAGAATATGTAAAATGATGTAAATGTGTTACTATGGATTCCTAGTGCAAAGCTCAAGGCCAAGGCTGACTAGTGAATAGCTAGGCATGTATGATATACACATTTCTATAAGATCACGTGGTTGGTTTGTCATGATTATGTAAAAACTAGGTAAATATTATGTTAAAAAATGATAAAAATGGTCCAAGATGGCTATGTAAGGAGCACTAAAGAGGAGCTATGATTTCACGAGAGGGGAAGAGGAAATGGGTCCTATGGAAGGAAGAGTAATTCTATGTTGCCAAGTGTTAGCCTTAGAACTCACCCAATTGTTGCCATGTAACTTAAATGCACATTTACCTATTTTGACTTATTAAAATTCAAGTATTGAATGTTGTGTGGTTGTTTCCTTTGCCTTGGTGGATTCATAGCTCAAGTGAGGGGTGGTATTAGTAGTTGATACTTATGGTTGGGTACTGGAGCATGACCCTTACACATCTAGCTGCTTGGATCTCTTCATTTAATTTATGCATGGTGTATGTGTGGAATAGAGTTTTATTTCCACTGTGCTTTACATATATGCATTTGCACATACTTTTATTTATTTATAAATTCGTATTATAGACATGGGGCGAAATTTATAAGCACAAAATTTGTAAATATTCCCTCTGTTGATCGGATTGATGAATGAAGGCGTGACAACATGGTATTAGAGCTCTAGGTTGCAACACTAAGACTACATGGGACGAAATTTAAATTCTACAGGGATAATTCTAGATTGCACAAAAAGTGTTTGACAAAATATGAATGAGAAAAATTTGGGGAAAATATTTTTAAATCCTTCCATTGTTTAAATTCAAGGCTCTAATTCAAAGTCTAAATGATTGATCAGGCTAGATGTGGAGAGTACCTACAGTGGAATTCTTTAGTTCCAATTGGTTTTTTGTATCTATGTGGGAAGTCATAGTTTACATACTAACAACTTAATAGAGTGCCTCCAATAAATCCATGGATTACTTTTCAAATGGTGTTCTGACAAAGACATGAGGTTGATCTAGTGATCACTTGTCGGAAGGGTAGATTGGCTTGAGAAATTTTGGGAAAATTTTTCAAAACTGGTAGGGCCAGAGTGAAATTTTTTTTTTTGTTATGTAACATTAAGTTTCCATAGTGAATAACTAGTGATAAAGGGCAGAGATCAGTCGAGTCTCCATGCTGGTGGCAATTAACTTCAGAGGGAATTTCTCCAGGGTCTATGAATATTCATAAAGACACTCATGAAGGCATCTTCAAAGTCCACCCAAGCACAATCTAGAAAAATAAGGGACAGCATTCAGGTTCCAATTCCACAGAGGGACCTCTTGCAGGATCATTATGATATGTCTTACAAAATAGCACCATGTTGAAGATCAAGGGCTATAGGATTTCATTGAAGATTCTAGGGTTCATGGGCCATGAACGAGGTTTCAAACCACCATATAAGTGAAATAAGAAAGAGATCAACGAACCAAAAAGATCAACCAGATACCAAGAAGAAATCGACAAAATAGAAACTCAAGCATTTCCATTATGCCATCAAATAGATTTCTTTGCAAAGTTCCCGCTGGAACTCTGCCCTGGCTGGAACTGTGACTCGGATGGAACTCTACCCCGGCTGGAACTCTGTTTTGATTGGAATTTTTCCCTCCTAGAACTATGCCTCGACCGAAACCTTGCCCCTGGCAACATTCCAACTGGGGCAGAGTTTCAACTGGGGCAAAGTTCTAGCTAGGGTTGGAATTCTTCCCTGCTGGAACTCTGCCTCGACTGGAACCTTGCCCCTGGCAATGTTCCAACCGGGGCAGAGTTCCAACTGGGGCAGAGTTCCATCCAAGGTAGAATTCCAGTCGGGGCAGAGTTCCAACCGAGACAGAGTTCCAGTCGGGGCAAAGTTCCAGTCGGGCAGAGTTCCAGTCAGGGCAGAGTTCCCTTCAGGGAGAAGTTCCAGTCGAGGCAGAGTTCCGACAGGGTGGTATGCATGATGTAAGAAACATATTTTCTTCGCTTTAGATCTTATTGGTAAGGGGAAAAGTTCCAACTGGGGCAGAGTTCCAACCGAGGAAAAGTTCCAATCGGGGCAGGGTTCCAACCGAGGCAGAGTTCCAATCAGAGCAGGGTTCCAACCGGGGCAGAGTTCCAATCGAAGGAAAGTTCCACCAAGGCAGAGTTCTAGTCGGAGTAGAGTTCCAGCGGGACAAAGTTCCATCTGGGGCAGAGTTCCAGCTTGGTCAAAGTTCCAGCTGGGCAGAGTTCCAACCGGGGCAGAGTTCCAGCTAGGGAATAATTCCAACAAGGGAAGGGTTCCATCAAGGTCGGGGTTCCAACAAGCGGGGAAATGTTCTAGCCGAGGCATAGTTCCAGCAGGGCATAGTTCCATCCCGGGCAGAGTTCCAACTGGGGCAGAGTTCCAATCAGGGCAGAGTTTCAATCAGGGAAGGGTTCCTGTGAGGGACAATGTGCCCCGGCTGGAACTCTGCCCTCTGTTGGAACTCCGCCCTAGGTTGGAACTCTGCTTTCGACTGGAACTCTGCCCCGGTTGGAACAATGCTTTAGCTGAAACTTTTCCCTGGCTGGAACTGTGCCTTGGTTGGAACTCTGCCCTTGCTGGAACTTTTCCCATCCAAAATTACCAACGTAGAACCATGAAGATTCCAAATATCTAAATATTTGCTAGCTCAATAACTCTCTATAGGAAGTACGTTCTACAGTTGTTACAATAACTCTCAATAACATAGTTATAATTGTTACACATGTTCCAGAGAGTATATTTGTCAGTCTCCATGTCAGCAAGTTGAGTTAAATCATTAAACCTAAATTTTTTTCTCAAGGATATAAGAAACTTTTGTTTATTGTGGTATCTAGTTCTGTTCTTAATCTACCTGCTCCAAGAACATTGAACATTGATTTTAATTGGCATCTACAGATAATAAATGAAAGAGGTGGTATTTGGTCCAGTATGCAAATAGATAACCTGAAACCGTCAAATTAAAAATAACTTATAAGTCATAAAATTTTCAATGAGAAGACGAATTTGTTCATTAGGTTCTCAACGCAAATGACAGTGAATATGCCTAGCAGAGCAAGTGATCACTTAATATTGGTTGAAGCTATCGACTAAGGCATGCAACAATCCACAAGAGGGCCAAATTTGTATTCAATATCTTCACGCTCATATTTTCATCAAGACACTGAGGAGTGAAAATGCCAAAGGGAATAACCTCAAGTATGTTAATTTACTAATACCAATAAAAAACTGATCTGAGAGGGCTTCATCTTATTTACAAAAGGTAGTTTTTAGGTGGAGGAAAATACCTTAGACTATGATATGGTTGTTAGAGTTCTTTGGCATTTATTTGGAGCTTCATATATAGGTGTCTAAGGGCTAAAGATGTAGGGTTGTAATTTCATGCTTGTAATCACTTTTTATGTTGGAGAACATAGTTTGTTGTTATAGGGGCACTTTTTCTTACATAAGAGGGCTATTAAGATAGACATGTTCATCCTCCTACATCTGATATGATTCCAGACCTGTCATGTATTGATCTGCCATAGTTATTCAATAAAGGTTATTCCATCGAAGGTTATCAAAGAATTTTCAAAGGGTGGCCTGTTTTATGTTGCTTGGATTAACTTGGCTTAAGAGGGAATAAATAATACATACCAGCTTCATTTGTTCCCAAGTTTCTGTCCAGGTGTGTATGGATTGGATGGGATAAAACAGGCTGGAACTCTGCCCGGGTTGGAACTTTGCCCCGCTTGTTGGAACCCTACCATTGTTGGAACTCTGCCCTGGATGGAACTCTGCCACGGATGGAACTTTTCCCTGGCTGGAACTCTGCACTGGTGGAAATTTCCCTAGACTAGAAACCTGCCCCTGACCTTGCATGTTTGCATTCTTGAACTTTCCTTCTTTGCAAAGGCCATCTATAAGTACACTATGTAACAACATTAGGGCTAACAACTATTAAAGTTTGTGTAGATGTAAGAACCATTCTCAAGTAGGATGGTACCATATTCAATTAAATAGGGTGGAGTAAGACCCTATAAGGTACCCTAGGGCCCCTAGTTGTCTCCTGGTATTCTTGGTCTGGGACCAAGCAGGTTGATGCATGTAGGGTTTTTGGTTTGGTGTGTCCATTCTCAGCCTCGGTTGGAACTCTACCCCGGCTGGAACTCCTCCTCGACTGGAACTCTACCCCGACTGAAAATTTGCCCCAGTTGGAACTCTACCCTAACTGGAACTTTTCCCTAGCTGGAACTCTGCCCCAGTTGGATTTCTTTGTGTTGCAGAACCCATATACTAGGTATTATACGCAAGAAGAGTAGGAGCTTGTTGTTTTCTCATCACTTGGATGAAATGCTTGACCTCAACTTCCATGAAATCCTATAGCCCTTGATTTCCTCCCCTGGCATGGTGAAAGCCCTGAAACCTATCATTGGTGTATAAAATGTCCTAATGGAAACCACATCCCACTCAAAGGCCAAAGGTTTGCTCTAGAGGGATTATAAAAGGAACACAACATCCCGACAAGATAAGGAGACACAATACACCTCATTATGTTGACATACACAATTAAAAAGGGTGAAAGATCCAGGTGGGGGGAAATTTTTTAGGGCTTGAAAGTCATGACAAAAAAAGTTAATGAGATTGGCATTCCCATTAGCAAAGTTCCAGCCAGGCCAAGGTTCTAGCAGGGGCAGGGTTCCAATCAGGGTAGGGTTCCAGCTGAGGCAAAGCTCTAGCCAGGGCAGAGTTCCAGTCAGGGCAGGGTTCCATCTGGGGCAGAGTTCCAGACAGGGCAGAGTTTCAGCCAAGCCAGATTTCTAGCCGGGGCAGAGTTCCAGCCGGGGCGAAGTTCCAGCCGGGGCAGAGTTCTTAGGGTTTCAAAGGTACCGTTACAAGGATTTGTGCACCAAGAATGGGTCTTGAGGCCTTGATCAAGGTTGAGGGAGGAAATCAAGGGACTTATATGCCAAATGAAGCTTCTTGGGCCCATGGGCCACAATGAAGGACTTGAATCATCATACATCATCTAGATGGGATCATCGACCTTTTAATGGGATATAGGTGGCATTAGAAGGTTTTGCACAATATAGATTTGTCTAAGAGCCTTTACCATGATAAGTGAGGAAAATACACATCAAGGGACAAAAAATGAAGCTTCTATGGTTCATGGGCTATGGACAAGGACTCAAAACACCACATAATCCCAAGTTCAGGGGCAGGTTTCCAATTGGAACTCTGCCCTGGCTAGAACTGTGACTCGATTGGAACTCTACCCTCGGCTGGAACTCTGCCCTGGCTGGAACTGTGACTTGGTTGGAACTCTACCTCGGCTGGAACTCTGCCCCAACTAGAAATTTGCCTGGCTAGAACTCTGCCCCAACTGAAACTCTACATTGGTTGGAACTCTACCCCGGTTGGAACTCTGCCTTCGGTTCCAGCCAAGGAAGAGTTCCAACCGGGGCACAATTCCAACCAAGGCATAGTTCCAGCTGGGGCAGAGTTCCAATTGGAGCAAGGTTTCAGCGGGGCAAAGTTCCAGTCGGGGTAGAGTTCTAGTCGGGGCAAGAGAGAGAAAGGAGTGGCAGAGAAGGAGGAGGACTAGTGTCTTTGGTGTTTTGGCTCTTATGCTTGGGGTTTGGTCTCTCTCTCTATGAGACCTTGTTCTTTGGTCATTACATTCTGGTAATCTATATTGATGAAGTTTTTGCCAGTTTTTTCTCTTTAGAGTTTCTCAAGATAAATTGTTGTGTACCTTGTGATTGTGTTTCTTTTAGTGATCCTCTATATTGTTATTGTGAAAATTTATTAAATGCTTATCAAGTTAGATTTTAAGCCATATCAACATTGAAAACTTAACAAATACACCTTCATATTCTTTTCTAAATACTTATGCTTATTAAATAAGAATAGAAAATGCTCCTTCCTAACAAATTTATAGGATGGAAGATTAAAACCACAATCCATATGTGTTTTAAATAGTAGATTGTTGGAAAGAGGGATTCACCTCATTAATTGTGAGACCAAATCTTATGTGTTCCTTAGATCAACAGATTTTTATAGCCATCTTGATTTTATATGTTTAATTGTTAATGAATCTGACGGGGTTCTTTACTTCTATGGTCTCATCAACTTATGGATTGTGGGCATGTAGTGTAGCACCTTTTTTCATGTTCATAAACTTTTTTGAGAATGTAATATTTTGGGTATACATAAATGGAATTATAATACAATTCCCTCTATAAGATGAAACTCTCGAGGGAGTATGCATAGGATCCAAATAGAATCAATATTTTGAAATTGAAAAAAAATGAGAATGTAATATTTTGGGTATATATAAATGGAATTATAATACAATTCCCTTTATAAGATATGAAGTAAAGTTATGGGAAGAAAAAAAATTGTGGAATCCCCAATTGAGAAATGAGTCTTAACTAAAAAAACAGAGTAATTAAATGCACAACAAATAAATCCAACTTTGGTAAAACTCTCCTCAAGACCCATGAAAAAGATGGAAAAAAATGGAAGACATTACAAACCTTGCATAGGTCAAACTTGAGTTAGCTCGAATGGTTGAGTGCTATGAATTGTAAGTAGGAGATCATAAGGTCAATTCTCTTGGCTGATTGCCTTTGTTGAATTTTGTGAGCCTCACTCAATGACCCCTCCAGCTTTGGTTTACCTTAGGTACCATCCTCGAAATGAGAGGAAGTGATCAGAGGGCTTCCCATGTTATGCATTTCATCTGATAAAACGGGTCAAACTTGAGTTCTAATTTGATAAGTTGCTCTAGTGTGGAAAAAAAATCATGCAACTTTGTGCTTTGGTATTAATTTTGGGATAATGTAAGGGATATAAGAGAGATACTAAATGAAAGGATTGATCTAGTGGAGAGACAAAACAAGCAATGTGGTTACAATGAAGAATGCAATAAGGAAACTGGAAATGAAATGGTAGAGCTACACATATATTGAATAGAATAACTCTTCTCCCACATGAACATTACAATGGAATGAGGACTTTCTAGGTTTTGAGCATTAGAAGGAGTGTGGTAGAACACTACTAAGAGCAGCTCATACTCTTCAGCACATAATGAAAAAAATGGGCTCCAGACCCTAGTGTTACAAAATCTATGTTGTATGGGTGGATAGAAAAGTGTTATGTATCATGGGTGAAAAGCAATAATTTTGTAGCTATAACTTATCTATCTAGTTTAAAGCTATTGAATCATAGTTGGGAAAATTGGTGTATCTGCCTACAAGCATAGCTAAGTCATTTTGTTTAGCATACAAACTATTTTTCTTAAAATATAAAAGTATAAAATGATTGAGGAGAAATAAAGCATTGTGAAAATTATATAAAGAATTACATCACAATTGATGTAAACTTTAAAACTATTATTTGACAAACCAAATCTTGCATTGATGTCATAATGCACGAGAAAAGTTGTCAATGTATAGCACTGTGCCTCCTCATCAAACAAGCCTTAGTGTTGCAGCACTATTTATTGCCTCCCATAGATTAAATCAACATCTCTAGCCTCACCCTATTTGGCACACTAGGTTAATGATCTTTGAAGCAATCTTCTAATATTTAGTTTAAGACATGCTTCATGTGCTCTGGATGTATCAACATCTACATCCATTTACTCAATTGTAATTAGTATTATCATCGTCATTCACTGTTTTTTCATCCCTATCATACCATTTTTTTAGGTTGCTCCAGTGGGAATTTTACAGGAAATGACCAAAAAATTAACTCCTCCCCTATAACAATTTTCTACGATAACAGCCACAATCATGGTGATGACCAGCAAATTCTTATTTATGCATCTGTTTTTGCAAAATCATTGTGACTGGAAACAAAACAATAATTGTGGCATTCAAGCCAATCCAAATAATCTTGGAAGTGTCTAACAAACAATACGCATGAAGTCAATATACTGAGTCCCAATGTAAAAGAGCAACTAATAAACTGTTTAATATTAGCCAATTATACAAATCTGAAAAAGCTTCTGAACATCTTAGAGCTTCTCATCTAGTGAAAATGTACACATCTCTGTCAAACTCCTGCTTGTTGCCCCAAAACTGATGAACATGACATTATATCAGATAGAAATCTCCCCCATGACTGATCCAATATTATATTATTGGATCATGCCTCTATGCTCTTCACTGATAAATGCCAGAAAACAGTGTAGGTAGTCTTGATCCCACTGATTAACTTCCATGACCATGAGCTTATAGAGCCCCTTCTTGAACCAGAGTCTCTAGAGAAGGATTCAATTGACCAAGAAGTGTTAGATTCAGCGCGAACCATGTCAATACCAGATGGTTGCTGTCTAGAATGAGCAGAGTCGGGAGGAAGAATTCGACCCTCTAAGAATAGTAAATTTCTACCTGAGAAATCTTGGCCAGCTGTAAACTCATCATATATGATATTAATGTACATTCCTTCTCCTATGTTTGAACCAGTTGTTCTTTCCCCTCTTCTAGGAACTGTTCAAGTGACGGATTGATGTTTCTGTGGCAATCACAGTCACCAGAATCTTTGCATAATCTCCACCAGCTCTTGGATTTCTTAGACCTTGTATTCTGCCTACTCCTCAGCACCTCAGGTTATGGATGTAAGTTCTTGTGCATGAACAACAACTCTTGGAGATACCCCAACATCATATTTAAGACCCATCAAGCTTCCTAAAGTAATGCTTTTGTCAAAGAAGAAGGAACCTGTTGACTGCAATAAAAATGGAAAGGGATCAAGAATGTCTAAATATACATCTAAGTTGAAAGCAAGGGAGAAAGATAACCTACAATAATCATGTGCACCAGGGCCTTCACTAACTGGATGGAGGAAGGATAATCACTATCAGAATAACATGATTTGGGTCATGAAATAACAGTGATCAATGAGAAACATATCAATCCTCCACCTCAATCCACAAACCAAATGATGACTAGACCCTCATTACCATCACTACCCACTCCAAATCCAAACAACAAGATCAATCAAACAAACGAACCTGCATGCACTAGTAAAGTTAGCGAGTACCCAACCTACAAGTTATTCACATTGGATTGCAAAGCCACTCACCTCTAGTCAAGAAAAATTATGGTTGACACACCCTCACCTAAACAAACTGAGGAAGATAAATCTTCTTTAGAAGAACTTGGTAAGAGATAGGGAGAGACGCAAGCATCTACTCCAAATAAAAACCTAGTTGTACCACCATTTCAAGAGAGCGTAAACCAGATTAAGCAATAACCCCAACTATCCTTTGATATTGTTGAAGAACTTAGGCATGACTGCATAAGAAATTTGTTATGACAAGCCATTAAGGATGTCCCAATTTACAACAAAACCATCAAAGAAATATGCCTATGGAAAGCGGGAAGAAAGAATCAAGATCCCCCTACCATCCACATAATAAGGCAGTTAGCTAATCTAATGCTAGGAAGGATAACCAACCCTAAATATCATGATCCTGCCAGCCCCATTTTAATAGTCCATGTTGGTATAACTCCCATATGGAATAAGATGGTAGATTTAGGAGTGATTATCAACATCATGACAAAATAAATCATGGAAACATTAAAACTGCATAATATGTTGGACCAAACACACACAATGCTCCAAATGGCCAAAGTTCAAACCATAATAAAGCTAACAAATTTCCGTTACTCTTCCTGTTTCACTGGATGTTCCATGTCATATGAATTTATAATATATTAATGCATTTGAAAACTTCCCAAGTTGTAATCAAGTTGCCACAAATATCGGATATTTTAGTTATTAGCTTTAGGAAATAGCGGTAGTTCTCAAATGAGGCTTTCCCCTTCTACCAAAATAAACTTCCAAAGCATGTCACTCATATAGGCAATCTAGTGTGCCCAGGACAAATAGTGGATTTGATGTAGAAGCAACAAGCGGCCAATTATAGATATGTATAGAGATAGAAAAGGCAAGACAAAAAGCAAAGCGGGCTTAATCACAAAAGATGTTGGGTATTCAAATCCAAGAAAATATTTACACATACATGGAAAGAAAATGGATAGTCAAAACCTGCCTCAATCTCAAAATAAACTATTTTGATTCAATAACGTTTTTGTAAGACCAAACTGTCTAATGCTTGTACAATGTATATAGCCTTCCAAAGTGGTTATTGCTTTCATCTTACGCCAATTCATTTATAAATTATGATCTAATGGAATATCAAACTTACATTTTTTAATTTTTTGCAATAATGTACTCGACACGACTCAAAATCAATAACAGACTTTTGGAAGGATTTGTCACAACATAATTGCAATCTTATGTGAGCTGATAAAACACTTTCCTTCCTTTCTTCAGTTGAAAAAATATATCAAGAAATTATCCATTACGATGATGTTTAGACCAAGATATCAAGTCAATCTATGCAACTGAAAAGCCTATTCCTATTGAATGATCGTAATGGAAAAAATAGCAAAGGCTTGTCTCATGCTTTGCATAATTGTTTACTTTCTGCTCATTTATATCTAAAACCTAAAGAAACTAATTGAGGTATTTGTGAAATTTCAGCCCAAAGTAGCCAATTCCATGTAGCTATCTATAATCAATATCCAAGAACTAGCTTAAGTTGGAGATCCTTGTTACTCGACTTGCATATTTGTTCTATGCTTGAATCTGAAAATGGTTGGTAAAATAATTGAATTTACATGAAGATCATGAAAAATTAAAACCACCACAATAATCTCAACAAAGATGATTGAGATAAAAGGTTGCCTACAAATTCAGATGTCACTCACTGAGACTGATCTGAGGCATATACCTAAGGAATATATGAAGTATGAATATCCCGTTATTGAAATCTCAAAGCACCAAGAATAGCACACGAGTTTGGGTGACTATGAACATGCATGTAAGCTCTGGAAAACATAAAATAACAATTTTCTTTTTGCAAATTTCAATTTCTAAGAAAACATGAACATCAGGTCAAATCCTCTCTGCCATGAGGAACATTTCTGAAGATGTCTAAGGAACACTTTGTTTAACTTAACATGTTAAGTCAATGTGTATCTAAACAAAGTCCCTTGATTGGATTAAGGTAGCAACGGATTTTACCAGAGTTGTAGTTGCCTCAAGTGAACAAAGTAATTGTATGAATGTCCACAAATGACCAAAATAGATCAAAGAGACTCAACAGTTAAGCAAGCTACAATAATGATGGGGTGTAACTAGGCATCTCCTATCTAGATTAGTATAAGGACTAAAAGTTAAAACAATATAATAATATAAAGGGGTAATCCCAAATAGATAAACCCTAGACAATGAAGTAGAGGCCTACCTTGTGTGAGGAGAAAATAAAGGAATAACAAGCACTACTGTGGCAGAAAGGGTTGGCCAGATCATGAGAAAAAAATCCAGTTGTGGAACTTGTGAAATCTAAAGTTTATTGCTAGCAAAACCACAAACTAAAACCAAGAACAATGAAATAGGAAATGAGGAGCATAATATTCTAATCACATTACCTGCCAACTGTTGTGAAGAGGGTAACATGAGATATATACCATTATAATGAGAAAACACTTCCAAAAAAGGGTCCAACCAGTATTTTTTACAGACATTGTGGTAGCCAGCACAACAATAATAACAATAGAACAGACAAAATAAATAAAATTCTGCATAGTGATGAAAAACTTATAATCTGAGCTTCAACGTTTATGTTGTTCAATGAAGTGTAAAAGAAGTGAAAATGAAGATTGGTACAAGATCAGAGTTGACTGGTATGAATCAGATTACCCAAAGTAGCCAAAGAAACACAGAATCCACCAAATTAAAAAGAGCACATAACTACAAAGTACAATAATGATGATGAGTTGCACAGCAATCCCAAAGGACTAGCTGTAAAATCTGTCTAATCTAATGTTTGCTGCAAACAGAGCCCAAATTGAAACCAAGAACAATGAAATATGAAATCAGGAGGATAATATTCCATTCACATTACCTGCCCATTGTTAAGAAGTGGCCAACACAAGATATATACTATTATAATGATACAGTAAACTCTCCCTTCTCCAAAATGGTTCGATCTATAGCTTTTGCAGGAATTCAAGTAGACAGCACAACAATAGCAGTAGAATGAACAAAATGAAAAAAGTATGAATAACATAAATTATTGTGATAAAGGTAGATAAGTTACGCTTCAACTTTCATGCTGCTCGTAGAAATAGAACTATTAAAAAAGTAAAAGAAGTAAAATATATGGATTGATACAAGATCGGAGTTGAGTGGTATGAACCAGATTACCCAAAGTAGCTAGCTAAAGAAATGTTGAATACACTAAATATAGGTGAGAAGCATACCTCCAAAGTACAATAATGATGATGAGTTGCGCAGCAATCCGAAAGTAAGAGTTGTTGTGAAATATATCAGATCTAAAGTTTATTACTAGCAAAACCACAAATTGAAACCAAGAACAATGAAATATCAATTCAAGTCCATAATATTCCACTCACATTACCTGCCAATAGTTGTGAAGTGGCCAACACAAAATATTTACCATTATATTGACACAGTAAAGTCTAAACCGTACCAAAAAGGGCTCAAACTGTAGTTTTTGAAGACATTGCAGTAGCCAACACAACAATAATAACCGGAACAGTTAATGAATAAAAGTCTGAATAGCCTAAATTGTAGTGGAACGAATGCAGATAAGCTAAGCTTCAATGATTAAGCCACTGGTAGAAATGAAGAGTGAAAGAAGTGAATATGTGGATTGGTACAAGAACTAGCTTGGTGAACATCTCCATCTTGGCGATCTCGATTCTGGTATACACCACAGAAAATATGACAAGAGCATCGGCCAATGGTTGTATAGGGTTAATTGACTTGCATTTGCGTTTCTTCGAAACAGAAGGGGAGTTTGAGGCAGAAGACTTCTTTCGCTTGGGAGGAGGTTGCTTTGCAGGCCACGAGGAGTCCTGGAAACCCAATCTCCAATTATACTTAGAGCTGTAAGAGCAGACATTGTTAAGAATAGAGGCCTCTGCAGGCTATAAATCAAGAGCTGATTTCCTTCTCCTAGTCTATGGATCTGAATCTGTTTTTAGATCTGTTTGTTGTTTTTCTGATCTGGTCTGTCAACTTGTTTTCATTTTTTTTTGGCCTTGACAAGAAGGAATTCAATGGCAGGAGTATAATTGACAGGCTTGCGAAGGAACTGGGGGATTTGCAACTCTGATGCAGAAAAAATATCATTGATATATGTTTATGGAGAGGTTACCTATTTACAGTACTATGGGTTGTTCAATTCCATGTAATTTGAAATGGATCCCTGTGGAAAATGGCAGATATAGAGATGGTTTTTCTTTTGGGTTGATATGATTTGGGTTTCGAATCCTGTAGGCCATCAACCCATCTTTTCATACGGTGATTTATCCCCTCTGTTTATCGTATTCGGATTGGTGGACTGTGAGGTCAACACTGTAAGGAATTCGCAGCTGTGAAGAGTGATTTTGTGTTAGATATAATAATGGCTGCTTCCTGAGGAAACAAAACCACTTCAGCAAAGTCAGTTTGAAAGCCTTGGAAATTTGGATCTTGCTTGTCATTCCATAGATTTCATATGGTACATGTTTGTTGTCCTTGTTCCAGATCTTGATTCATAGGCTTCCAATGTTGAGATATCCTCTCGAAGTTTCCTTCATGAATCATAGTTTCTTGTCAAAAGCCTGAACTTTGTAGTCGATATTTCAGATCTAACAAATTTATATATGAGCATTGACGATTAAAGAATTAATCGTTGGGTGTATCATGTTTTGCAGGTTTTGGATGTGAAATGGATTTTTATGAAGCAACTAGGATTGTGTTCTCAAGGATACAGAGCTTGGAACCAAAGAATGTGATGAAAATCATAGGTTATTTGTTGGTGCAGGACCATGGAGACAGGGAAATGATTCGGCTGGCCTTTGGTCCAGACAGTTTGATCCAGTCCATAATTTCCAAGGCAAAGAAAGAGCTCGGTTTGCAAGTTGCTCAGTCCTCTACAGCCCAGTTGTTGTCACCATACAATTATGCTCCATTTTATCATGTTCCATCTCGCTCTTCTTACCCTGCACAACAAACTCTGTACTGGGACTCTCAAACCCATCAAGAGAGTTCATTGGGGAATTCTCATTTCTCTACTATACCCATGGAGCAAAGCACACTTAGTTTCATGGGAAGGAATTCCTTGCAAGATCAAATGTTTTCCAATGAAAAGTTGCATCCCCTGACTTTTAATGAGCCAGCAGTAATAAGAGATTACACCCTCCAGCTGCAAGAACAGCAGCTTCCTTTGTTTGAGAATGATAGTTACATCAATTACCCAGAGATGCAGATTGGCTCTTTGAATGGGACCAAATTGGGTATGGAATTTTTTAATTTTGGGACTGGTAAACGTCCTACGCAGATGGCAGATGTCAAGCCATGCCTTTATTTCGGCCGTGGATACTGCAAACATGGCAACAATTGTCGTTTTTCCCATGATGAAAACCACCTTTCAGTTTCAGTCTCGGCAAGCAGCAGCCCTTCTGGATCAGTGAACGAAGATCCAATCTCCACTGGATCGCTGGAGAGACTGGAGTTGGAATTGCAGGAATTGTTGAGAGCTAAGAGGGCGCCCATTTCCATCGCTTCATTGCCTCAGCTCTATTATGAGAGATATGGCAGAACTCTATAGGCTGAAGGCTACTTGTTACGAATAGAGGTCTCTCCCAAATACAGAGACGAGTCCCATTATCGTTATAACGATCCATTTTTTCAGATCCTTTTCTCGTTTGAGAGCTAATGCCATTGTGTTCTTTGTCTGGCCACGATAAAAACCTGCACACCTGCAGAGAGGAGGGGTTGAGAATAGGTAGGGCAAGGCATGAAGAAGAGGCAGGAATCGGGATGGTTGTTTGAATCATGAAGGTGGGTGGCATTAATGCATGGACAGGGATGGTGACTTCGAAGGACAGAGAGGGACGACGGACGGAGGAGGATGGCGGAGGATGTAACGGCGATCCAGGTTGCAACGAAGGGTTGGAGATCAGGGTGACGGAGGCGGTGGTAGAACGGTCGATGGACAATTGGGAGAAAGAGGTCGTCGGTGGCCAGAGTGCCGGCACGACAATTGCCACCGGGCAAAATCGTCGTCGCGTCAGACAAAATCGTCGCGCCGATTGCTTACTCCTAAAATGGAACATCTAAGAAATAAAAACAAAACAAAACTACGTAAATAAACATCTAAGAAAATGGTATTTTGTACCTCAAAATAGCGGGTTGACCCTGCCATTAGAGAGAATTTGAGGTCAAAAATGGGCCTCCTAAGAGATGTACTACAAAAATATAAGATATATTAAAATATTATGAGTTAGGGGTTTTATGGGGTAGGTATATATGACAACTCACCTCCTACACTACTTTTTATGCACAATATAAATAACCATGGTTGAGTTACTTTTCTAAATTGACTATAGATAAAATTAATAAAATAACTCTAGAATGATGTGACTAAGATTCATTATAAATTCCCAAAAATGTATTGTCCTTTAACATTTATTTGTCTTGAACTTGTAAATAAAATTAAACAAAAATGAATTCAATTTATATGCATAACTAACATATTTTTTTCATATAAATATCATTCATGAATTTAATTTATTTTAAAAGTACAAGATTATATATATATTAGTTTGACATTATGATATTAAATACAATTGAGTGAATATATAATTTAAAATTAAAAAACATGAAAATGACAATATATTATTTTATAAAAAAATGTGAAAAGACATTTTTATGAATTATGAGTACTTTATTTGAAAATGACAATAATATTATTTTATGAGAAAGTGAATTGTGAGTACTTTACTTGAAAATAACAATAGTATTATTTTATGAGAAAGTGTGAAATGACTTTTATTGTGAGTACTTCACTTTATGACTTAAAAGTATTTGTACCACTACCTTGGTTAACTATGGATTTTCATCCACCATAGAAAATGTGACAAATAAGCATTCTTAACTCATGCAATGCCACCTCAACCATGGGGGATGATGTCATCTACTAGAATGTAATTGGTTGATTTTTATAGTACATTTTGGTCCTTTTGAGGCCCATTTTTTACCTCAAATTCTCTCTAATGATCCATGTAGCCCGCATGTCCTCTATTCATGATTGCAGTAGGAGCAGCAAAGTGCTTCAAACAATATGATACTCGCCACAGTCGAACTAGTCCACGAATCCAACAAGTGTCTATTGTATATATACTAATTCGACTTGGACTAGGTGTGGACTCGGTCGGCTCCACACCCCTTTCATTAATGAGGACAACACCACGACTCACTCATCAATATCCCTCCACTACAGGTTGAGATGTATTGGGGCTGGGGCTAGGGCCGTGATGAAGATTTTCCAAGTAGCTAGGTGTTTGTTTTTCATTTCTACAATATTTTTGACCAAAATTCAAAATCCACTAAGGGTTATTGAAAGAACAAACAAGTAACTCACAATAATATTTTCAACCAATCATAAATAAAGAACCGTTATTAACACCTCCTCTTTGACCAAAATTCAAAATCCACCTAGGGTTATTGAAAGAACAAACAAGTAATTTACAATGATATTTTCAACCAATCACAAATAAAGAACAATTATTAACCACCCTCTTCTTCGTTAGAAGGAATTTAAGTGCACAAGTAATTAAGAGTAATATTTTTGACCAATCATAAATAAAGAACTATCACTAACCACTTCCTTCTTGTTAGAGAAAATTTACTTAAAGTAGTTTTCCTCGAGGGTTTAAAATTAATTTAGTAACATTTGGGAACGCGGTCAAACTTGAATGCCATGGACATGTTCCGAAATGTTACGGAATTTGTTTTAAACTTTTGAGGAAAACTATTTTAAGTGAATTTTCTCCTAGATTTGAGGGAGAATTTCTACCAAATACACAATTGATTGGTTTATTTGTTAAGTTACCCTTTGTTTGTGTACCTCTTTTTTTTTGACCTAGTTAATAAGTGGTCAATCTCAACATTTTACTGGAGTTTTTTTTGTTATGGACAAGGTACAAATTGATGTTATGAAGGGTTTTCCAAATTCTAGTTATTTGGATCATTTCAAAATGGCCCAAAACTTTTAAGGTGAAATTCCATAGTCAAAATTGTCATCAATCCATTGGAAGAAAGTGATATTCTTATGGGTTTTCCAAATTCTAGTTACTTAAGGCCATTTCAAAATGGGGCAAAACTTTTAAGGAAAAGTTCCATAGTCAAAGTTCTCATTGATTATTGGAGGATTTTTTTATGGAGGGAGGTACAAACTGATGTTGTTATGGGTTTTCCAAATTCTAGTTACTTAGGCCGTTTCAAAATGGGTCACAACTTTTAAGAAAAAGTTCCATGGTCAAAATTCTAATCAATCAATTGTAAGAGGTTTTTTTTTATGTACAAGGTACAAAGTAATTTTGTTATGGTTTTCCAAATTCTAGTTACTTTCACGGTTTCAAGTTCCATGGTCAAAATTCTAATCACAATGGGCCAAAACTTTTAAGGCAAT
The DNA here is from genome assembly GCA_001517045.1 of Pseudotsuga menziesii. Lineage (NCBI taxonomy): Eukaryota > Viridiplantae > Streptophyta > Pinopsida > Pinales > Pinaceae > Pseudotsuga > Pseudotsuga menziesii. Next base: position 23,069 of record LPNX010071623.1, on the reverse strand, counting down.
GTTCAGTGGTCAAAATTCTCATCAATGAGTTACATTTTTTACTTCCACCTAAATTGTTACTTAATTTGGACTAAAATGTAGACCATAAAGAGAGTGGAGGAAAGAGGGAGGGAGAGACTCCATTAATTGTGATGTGAATATGTTTGTTAATAGAATTCCTCATAAAAATAGGAGAGAGAGTTAATTGATTCCAATGTAATTATATTTGTTGTTAAGCCTTATCCACTCTTTATAAATCTCAAAATGATTTCTAATACATAAATACCTCTAACATTTATAAACTTACTCTTTTTTTTAGTAATTGACATTCACTTATACCTTATTTTTATGTCAAAGGCATTAAACAATGGAGACAGTAGTCTCTAGATTCCTCGTCGCTCCATAAAATTGCACCTGGGCATGTGTATTGGTCATTGGTGAATGGCGGTTGAACAAGTGTCTAATGGGGTGGGTTTTTACTTAAGGGTCTGTCTTGCACGTGTTTGAGCAGTTGGACATGTGTATTGCATGTTTTGACAATAACTGCATTTCAATTCTTGCTTATTACCTCCATTTGTTTCTTAAGGGTTTATCCTACGCATGTTCGGGCAGTAGAACAGGTGTCTCACGTGGTTTTATAGGCATTGTTAACTAGGTTTTGATGCAGGCTTATTAGCTATGTTTGCTTCCTGAGGGTCTGTCCTACGCGTGTTCAGGAAGTTGGACAAGTGTATTGCATGTTTTGACATGGGTTCTGCTAACTGTGTTTCGATGCATGCTTATTACCTATGTTTGTTGCTCCATTTTTCGTCTTGCACGTGTTGGAGTAGTTGGACAGGTTTCTCGCATGGTTTGATAGGTGTTGTTGTTAACTAGGTTTCGATGCAGGCTTATTACCTCCGTTTTCTTCTTGAGGGTCTGTCCTGCGTGTGTTCGGTTAGTTGGACAGGTGTATTGCGTGTTTTGACATGGGTTATGTTAACTGGGTTTCGATGCCTACTTATTAACTTCATTTGTTGCTTGAGGTTCAGTCCTGCACATGTTCGGGAATTTGGAAAGGTGTCTAGCGTGCTTTGACAGGGGTTTTGTTAGTTCGGTTTTGAAGCAGGCGTATTTCATAACCTTCGATTGCTACTTGAGGGTCTGTCTTATGTGTGTTCAGGAAGTTGGACAGGTGTCTCAGGTGTTTTGATCTAGCGGTTGTGTTAACTGGATTTTAATGCATCCATATTTTGTAAACTAAGTGTGGTTTTCCCATTTTCTACTTCACGGTTCATCTTGCGCACCATCGAACTGATAGCCTTCATGCTTCAGGATTAATAGGCAGGGGAATGGATTTTGGACAGATGCATTGCGTGTTTTTACGGGTGTTTTGAGTGTGTCCCTGGACGGTCGGTCTCGCGCACAACTGGATTGATAGCATTATCTCCTGATAGAATTTTTTCATGCACGTTTGGTGGTCAATATCATTTTTTTAGCGCATGCCTGGATTGACATCCCAATTTTTCCTATCAGTGTCCTTCACTACAATGTTCTTCCTTCTTTAATTGCACGGATGGAATGTTTTTGTTTCTCTGCAAATAGAGCATAGTCATTTGTTTGCAAATTAGGCATACCCATTGTGAAGGTTTCACACCGAGGGTTTTGCGAAGGTTTCACGTCGAGGGATTTTCAACCAAGTGCCTTGTGTTTACACTCAAGGTTTGTGGGGTCAGTCGGGTCAATGAGGAACACACCATTGATGTCCCTTCATCGACATCAATGATCTCCCTCAATGCTCCATCAATGCAAGAAGGCTGGTCATTTCATTCAAACATGGCCCTTTCTTAGTTACAGCTTTTATTATGAGGATTTGGAAGATCTTGTCAGAATCTTCGCTTAACTGGGTTTGTTGTTGCACTACGTTTGCTTTGCAACATTTATACAGAGACTTAGGTAACCAGTATTTTCTACTATTTGGATTTGGTTTGCTTGTATTGGTTTTGTTGGTCTCCATTTACACTAGAGGTTTTGCAACAAAGGTTTTGCCACTTGGTCAAATTCGCAGGTATTAATTCATCCTGGTTAACTGTTTTCGACATTCCTTGTGCTAGAAAAAAAATTGTTTGCTATTTCTGTGGCTTTGAATTGAGTTTTTTTTTTTGCAAAGGAAATTTTAATCCTGAAGTTTTTAATCTTAGTAATTAATTATGAGTGTGAAACTATGATTTATACAATATATGTAATTATTTTAAAACAAATATGCATTACCTTGCATACATTTGACAATGGAATGATTGGTGGTGTTAATTACTATATGTTTACTGTCAAATTGAGGGTTTCAGTTTGCAAACTATTTATAAAAGTTGTTTTGGAATGGGTATGAGTAGTTCTGAAATATGGTATTTAGTCTACCAAGGGAAACTCTAATTTTCTGGAATATAGATTAATCCTATTACTGGCTTAATCTCTTCAATTGTTGTTGCATTTTTTGTTGGATCTTTTATAACTATCCATATAATTTTGATGTTTTTGGCTACTTGGAAGTAATTCCATAAACAAATATTGGGATATTGAATATTTCAAATATGATATCCTACTAGGAAAAGCCTAAGCCATTAATGATTTTGGCTACTTGGAAGCAATTCCAGACACAATATTCAGTTGATTGAATGTAGTTCCTACACATTTTATTAGCATACCCTATCACTTTCTCATTTCAATGATTGTACCTTCTAAATATATATTTTCTCACTTAAGATTTAGCTTGGGCAGATGCACATTTTCCCAATCTGATTTGACTGCAAATCTATCCTTCATAACTTCATTCCAAACTTGTTATGTGTAATTAGGACATATGGGACGCATTAATCTTGTTAGGAAATCCATGAATATCCATATTAGATCTCTATTCACCCCCCTACAGCAAAGGACAATTTGTACTCATCATGTGATGCCTTAATATCATACATCACTTTCTTCAAGGTCTCCCTAAACATTATTTCTCTTAAACTTGGGTTCTATCACCTCGTGTGCATTGTTCATTTTCATTAGAAAACACCCAGTCTGCAAAACCTGCTTCTGCATCCAAAAAATCCTCCATCCATGCAAGCCATTTTCTCAATTATAGAATTGCATAAGTCATGCATCAAAACAAGTTGATATGAGATGGGGTTGTTAAGCCATATTTCTGCATGCTTGACTGTGGAAACCTTAGAAGTAAATTTCAACATGCTTTCCATATTTTGACTAATGAAATTAGCAGCAGATTTGTAAACATTATTGCACTTAAAATTGTGTTCTATCACCTTGATGACAATGTTCATTTTCATTAGCAAACACTCGTTCTGCAAAAGTTGCTTCTGCATCCATAGTGTGCTCCATCCATGCAACCCTTTTTCTCAATCATAGAATTGCATTAGCTATGCATCAAAACAAGTTGATATGAGATAGGGTTGTCAATCTAGCTTTATGCATGCCTGATTGTCAATCTAGCTTTATGCATGCCTAAATATCAACATGATTGCCATGTGTTGACTACTAAAATTAGCAGCATATTTTTTTTGGGCAAATAGGAAAGCCACACTGATATCACAAAGTAATGTTGCATCAAAACCCAACTAACAAACAAATCTCCCAATTTGAATTTACATTGCAAATTGTTCATATTTCATGTTCTATAAAAAATAGTTAAACTCTTCAAGTCCTAGCTACTTTCTTAGGAAGTCAACAATTTGTTGACTTCAAGTCCTAAATATCAGCATGCTTGTCATGTTTTGACTAATGAAATTAGCAGTAACCCCTGTAAAACCACTTGAGATGCATGTCCAACTGCCCGAACACGTCCAGGACGAACCCTCAAGCAACAAACAAAGGTAATAAGCAGGCATCAAAACTCAATTAACAGAACCCATGTCAAAACATGCAATACACATGTCCAACTGCACAAACACGCGTAGGACAGGACCTTAAGCAGTAAACGAAGCTAATAAGCATGCCTATTTATCAGAGTTAACAAAACACCTGCACAAACACGTGATACACCTATCCAACCACAATTCGCCAATCACCAAGACACATGTCCAAATGCCATTTGATGGAGCGATGAGGAACCATGTTCCTCTTATTTCAAGTCCATTATTCTTTATAAATTTCTTCCAAATATGTGCTACATAGTGAGAACATCTCATATAACCATGTCAAAACACACAAGACATCTGCCATAAAATCCATTCGTTGGGTTACCAATCCAGTCATGTTCAAGACGAGCCTTGAAGCCAATAAAATCAAAAATCACCTAGGTTGCCATGTTTTTACTCACTAAAACAACATGAAATATGTTTTGGGGAAAATAGGAAATCCACACTAAGATCACAAAGTAATGCTTCATCAAAACCCAACTAACAAACAAATTTCCTAGTTTGCATGCACATTGCAAATTGTTCATATTCCATCTGCTAAATAAAAAAACTCTTCAAGTCCTGCCTACTTGCTTAAGAAGTCAACAATTTGTTGACTTCAAGTCCTAAATATCAGCATGCCTGCAATGTTTTGACTAATGAAATTTACAGCAGTTATTTTTTGGGTCTAATGGGGAAGCTACACTCACTTTACCATATAAGGTTTTGTCAAAATTCAGTTAGCAAAACAACTTCGAAATAAACAAGAGACATCTTCCCTAGTGTCACTCTCCATATTGTCAAGAAATTGTCAAGAAATATTGGAGACTTGATCTCAATTGTTTCATCCAAGTGTTCCATCCTTGTTTAACCTTAATAAGAAGTATACAACTTCCCTTAAAATCATATGATATGTCTTGTTCATGAGAAAATAGTGTCTTCCCTTATCATAATTTGCTTATATATTTGTCAAGCATTCTTAGTTTCACTATCAAGTTACCAAATAAGATTGCATTAAAACCCAGTTAACAAAACACATGCCAATCAACGTTAGCCATTTATCCCTGGTACACTTGCCACACTTCTAAGGAATCTTGGACACTTCATCTCCATTGTTGCAGCCAAGTATGCCATCATTTTTTAACCTCAAATGAGGAATTCACTGTTTAAGAAGTATCTTAAAATCAATAAGTTTTCCAACAGGACTTTGCTTCAAAGCATCTGGTATGTCTTGATCATGAGAAAAATAGTTCCTTCTATTATCATAGTTTTCTTATAGATCCAAATAAATCTGCATCAAAACCCAATTAACAAAACTCCAACCAAAACACTTAAAACATTTGGACAAAAGGCATTCCTCGAGCTATCAATCTAGACGTGTGCACGATGGACCTTAAATCCGCAAACAATAAAACCATACTCAACTTACAATTCCAACCTGCATAGCTTTATGGAATATATGTTATTCCTATAGTTGTTGTTGACTCTGCAATTGTTGTTGCAATCTTTGTTGGACCTTTTTTGGGTTTAATGGAGCAGTTGCTTTCTTCTGAAGGAACTTCCTCATTTAAAAATTTGTACCTTCTAAAACTTTTTTGGCTTTCTAAAGAGTAGAATCCGACATTTCCACACTTGCTCACCCTGCTCTGATTTCAAGTCCATCCTTCTTTAGAATTTTCTTCCAAATATGTTCTACATAGTAAGGACATATCATATAACCATGTCAAAACACATAAGACATCTGCCCAAAAAAACATTTCTTGGATTGCGAATTTTGAATCCTGAAGGTTATCAATGAAGGGCGTGCGCATGAAGGACCTATTGGATGCCAACAACATTCTCATTTTTTATTCTTTTTTCTTTAATAAAAAATGATATCAGATTTTCTCTTAATAAAGTATTGAAGACACTATTAAGAGTTCCTTCATAATCCATGATTCTGAAGGTTCTCTCAATTTGAAACGTCAATTACTCAAGCAAAATCATCGCAAGCATTTATATTTTCACGACTATTGAGGTATTAGTTATGATATATTTAACAACTGTTAAATCCAATTTATATATAATCAATTCTTTATTCGCACATATTAAATATTGATTATATATATTATTTAAAGATGATTCATTTTTCAGTTAATCAACAACTTGTTAATCTTATCTTGCAATCAAATCCAATTGGCTTCTATGATTTTTCTTTTTTAACGTGATCTCCTCATAAATGATATCAAGGCTTCAAAAGTTTAATTTGTAATGCTAGGAAAAGTATTAATGATTAAATTCATGTTTTATATATTGTTTGGATTGAAGATATTGATTCATTATATATGTCTAAACATTAAAACCTAAAACTATGCCTAATAATTGAAACCCTAAAAAATTATGCCTAAACAAATGATCAAACTTCCATTCGAATTATACCCTAACTATTATGAAATCCATGCAAATCGAAACTATGAATACAACATGTGGTTTATATCCTAGATTAGGATTAAAACATGAATTATGGTTCATGTTACCTACTAAGTCATACTTAGTCGGTGTTATCAAGTGAGCCTGGTGAACCGGACAAAGATGATTTGTTCGAACTTTAAGACCTTCATACTTGCTTCTAAAAAGTGCTTTTTTTATCTACCACATGTTCATACCCCCTTAGGGAAGTTGTGATAAAATGTTCTAGCATGGTAGTGTCTGTAAAATACTTGGTCTCCTGGACTGTATTTGTCAATCCGATCAGCCCAAAGTGTTTTTTCCCTTGGTTAGTATTGGTTGTTGAATAAACGACTGATACTTTCTGAGTTTTTCACTCAATACCTCCAAAGTTGGGTTGGTCAGATTGACATTTGGGCCTACTGAGGTTATTAGAGTCTGTGTATCAATGTATAAACATGCTAGGAATTATGGTCGAGTCATATGAACATGTACTAAGTCCCCCTAGGTTTTGTTTTTGTTTTTTTAATTTTTTAATTTAATTTTTCCACAAAAATTAGGCTATTTTTTAATAGTCTAAATGGAAAAATTGGTCTTGTAATAAAAGTGGGGTTAAAAGTTAGTTTCAGTCATGGGGGTGCTCATTTTCTAACTCAGAACACCCGATAAACCCATAAACCCACTTTTCCTAAGTTTTGAGTGACTTTTCCATCACTCGGGTAAGAAAATCCAAAAAAATCAAATATTAATTAATTTAATTAAAAATTAATTAAATAATGGAGCAAATCCAAGATCCTAAATCAGTGGGATTTTCTCTAATTTGATTGAAATAAGTCTCATCAGCTTTAGATCGACTGGGAGTTATCATTCCTTGACTGAATGCATTGATCAGGGCTGAAGAGGAGCTTAACTGGCTCATGCAAGTCTAAGGATTGAGCCCTCTTTCTCTCTCCTCCACACATGTGGATCAATTTGGCAATGGTTTGATGGATGGGTCAGTTCAGTGAGTGAGTTGTCACTCCGATTTGTAGTTCCAGTCCAATTAGACTTACTTCATCATCAGATCAAGATCGGCTTAACTCTCCATCAGCTGCAATCTCTCCTTCGGTCAGGCATGCGCCCCTCTTGGCCAGTCTGGCTATAAATTGAAACTGTCATTCCCTTCTTGAAGCTAGTTCGAGTTGGAGAGAATAAGCTTGCTATTGTAATATTGTTTTAATCTTTTCACTGTTAGAATAGAGAAGCTTTGGAGGCTAAATGGTGTAATGCTCTCATGTGTGTGGAATAAGCATTGTCTTGCGGCTATTGATGTTGTCGGTTTTTCTCTCAATTTCTGCATCTGAACCTTGTCTGGCTTGAATGATTCAGCTAAATCAATAGGAGTGTAGTCGGGAAAGTAAGATTACTTGTTTTTATGTATCTCATAGAATATATGTTTGAATATCTAGCTTATACATGTTTAATAAGCTTATTTGCATGCAATTCTCGTCTCTTTTTCATCTATATATATATATATATATATCATAAGGTTTTGTGCAGGATTGTGTGTTTAGCTTTCAGGTGGCAAGGATTGGACGAGCTGTGGATCTAGTTTGACTCCACTGTACCTCCTACATTTTTGTGAAGGCATTGCCCCTCTGTATTTTTACTAACAAGTTTCCCTTGCATATCTATCCAACAACAGGCCTTTCCCCTTCTCTTCCTCCATTCTATTAAAATCAATCTTCCAGTTACTTGTTCATCCTCTTATGATCATATCTACTTCTAAAAATTGCTTATACATTGTTAGATCTAGTTCCTAAGAGTCTTGTTGCTTAGATCTGAAATTTCACAAAGAATATCACATTTTAAAGATAGATCTAGGTGAAGAAATTTCCTTTTTTGCAAGTAGCTAAATCGTAGATCTAAAGCTTGCTCATAAGGTAGTTTCATTTTTTTATTCTTTAAAGATTTAAATTATGCAAGAAAGTGCACATCATATTGGCTGCACAAAAATCAAGCCAATATCCCAAGGAAAGATTGCTTTCCTTGGTTCCCTTTTGCAAAACTAAATTGTTCTTTTTTTAACAATTTTTAACTTAGTATTTTTTCGGTAACTAGTGTGCTGACCCAAAGCACTTTTAAAGTGTTTTTGGGCATATTTTATTTTAATATCTTTCTGGTTTTTGGCAGGTTTAACAAAAAAGAGAAGGAGACGCTGCCCATTTTCTGACTCTTGGGCAAGCTGGAGCTTCTCGGAGGCTTCCCCCACTACTGTGCTTCCTTGTTAGACTTGTTGTAAGATTGTTGTAAGCCTTTGGATCCCAGATAAAAATGACCAAAGTGAAAATTAGTTTGCTGATATTGTAACCCTTAATAATAAAAAAGAATCACTTCAAGTAGGCTCTTTCGAGCCCACTCCCCATCCCCCGTAGGGGGATCCGCGTATGTTTCACCTTGTTGCATTGTTTCCCTTTTTTTTGATCTAGCTTAGTCTTGTCATGCAGGATTATATAATTTGATCATATTTTTCATTATTCTATATTTTGAAATCAAAGTAATACTAATACTTACCCCACGAATCCCCGATTGAATCGAAAGGTATAAGAGGATTGTGGAAGAATTAATTAGAAAACCTGTGGTGTGTGTTTTTTTTTCATTGTTACTTTTCACAAGCAAGCAGTAAAATTAACCCCTCCTTGATTTCTTGATTGAGGTCCACTTGAACTGAAAGAGATTCCTGGAGGGTCTATTTTTTAACAAGAACGCGCTCTTAAAATTTACTAAAATTTACAAGACTTCGATGTGTATGCTCTGCAATTGGCTGCAGTTCGTCCAATCAATCAAGCTACATCAAAAGCAACGTGAGTGACTAGAATAATAGGATTCACTTCCCCAATTAGCCACCGCAGGTGAAAATCCAACGCCTCGATTAAACCGTAAACAGTAGCAAAATACCCAAAGGAAGTGGGAACTACTGGACAGTGACCTCGAGGCGTCGATCTTTGTTACATCCTAGTAGGTGTATTATGAACATAGTCTCAGAGACTCCATTCATCCCACACATTCCTTGCGGGTAGTTGTAGCGGTTGTTACTTTTGGACATACTCCAAGTACCCCCTGGGTATATCTGAAGGCCCCCCGCCTAATTTAATTCACTCATCTTTTCACATTAATTTAAAATGTACCAAGATACAATTGCACAGCATTCACTCCAGCACTTGCAAGCACTCTTAATTATTTTCGACTCCATTTTAAGGCACTGGTCAACTGTTTATTTCTTTCAATCTATATGTTATTGGGTGTCACATCGTGCTTATTTCTGATTGTCTCATCATGTTATCTGTTTTTTACCATTGTTAAATCAAAACTCCTAAAAAACTTACTCATTTAATACCATCATCATCTAAGTAACCAGCCTTAGTAACTTGTAGGGTCTACCCCCATTGGATTCATTAGGATTTTGCCTAAATGGAGGAGTCAAAAACAAGGTGATAGCCTTGACTCGAGACTTTCCCCCAAGGACACACTGAGTGGCTTGAATATTTCTGCCACATTCCCCCCTTGGTGTGTGAAAGGCGGAAACAGTTCATTCGACACCTATCAATCAAAATACAAACCGTGTCATTTCACTCTATCAACGAAGATTTTAAGGGTCATTTCTATTATAATGATTATACAAAGTCATGATTTTGTTATCTACATCATCGTCATTTCTTTCTCTGTATCATCATTTTCCTTGGTTATCAAACCATAGAATGAATTGGGTAGTGTTTTGGATTTGCGGGTTACTGAATTTGGGGTTTGTATAGAAAAATAACTTAACTTGGTTCGTGGTATCCATTGATGATTACCCTTACCTTGATTATCATCTTAGTATAGTCACGATGGATCCTCTATGTAGGTTTGAGTCATCTAGTAGCGAATTTCTTGACATTGAATTGGAGGCTACGATGTTAATTGACAAAATAATATGGGGAGAATTCTTTAGGAGCTTTGATGGGCATAATGTGGAGGTAACTCGTCAATCTTCCCTATCTCTTAAGGAGAATGTTGAACATATTGGAAATTTACTTTTGGTTATCTCTAAGGACTTCATAGTGAAAGCAACGAAGTTACAACAGACAGGAGAGAAGTGGTTTAAACTGGGGAAGATAAATAAGGCCAAATAGAAACAATTTATACTCCCCTTGCCTGCATATTTCAATGATAAATTTGGGTTCCCTATGAAATACCTCAAGCCCAAGTGGTGGCAGTTGCTTCAGTTAATCATCAGGTATATAACCTGTGATGGTTGATTCTCCTCTGTATATTATTATCATTTAAGGATTTTGATGGCATTCAAAGAGTCTAAGTTGAATTTACCATGCTTTCTTCTCAATAGCTTAGAAAATATGTCTTATGTATTTCAGAACACCATAGGAAATCAAGATAGAAGTTTATTTCATCGCGGTTTAATAAAATTATTGATTCAGTTTCAATTTTTAACAATTGATATGAGTTGGGACCAATTCTTGGTTGAAAATGGCTTTGGTCATATTGAATTTTTTCCTCCTTCTATATCTAAATCTCGTCTAAAGAGAAGGAAATTCTATGTTTGTGAAGCTTTTGTGTTAAAACATGGTGCAATCCCTAAAGAAACAAACGATAATCAAGCGGTCCTATCGAAGCATTTAGGTGCCAATGTGATAGAAGGTAATCCCATGTTAATGGGTGGATGTTATGTTAACTTGTATCCTATTAGAGTTGTTAAAATACCTACTCAAAATATTGAAAGGTTAGTCATGTCCTAAAACACAGACTCTATCTTGTTTGACGGACTTAAACCAAATCCAAGAGAGTCATTCTATGTTTGTGCTCGTCGACTTACTAGGAGCATGACCATGATAGTAACCCCTGCAACGATACAACAACAAACATCAAACCCATTAGTTGAGATCATCAGTGATGACGAGAATATGTTTCTAAATCATGAAATTGCTCATAATAATGAATGTAATGAATAGATTTATGAATACAATAACTCTGTGACTAATTTGCCTAAATAATTTACTAACGATCTATCTCCATGTAGCACTGAGCCCATGCCATTATCTACAGGAAATTCTTCACCTACTATGAGTGAGAAGAGTCTTCGACAAGCACCTAAACAAACTCTTAAGGGTAAGATATCTCCATTAGAAACTGAGATCAAGAAATCTCATTCAAATGCATTGGGTATGAAAGAGGAAATCAAAACCCTCAAGGGAAAATTGTTATTATGGGTAAACATATGGCAGGAATTGAAATTAAAAAAGGATAAGTAAAATTTTGTTAAGAGATCATTGGCTATAGCTAATGAAAGGTTAATCAAACAAGGAGAGAAACAAAAGGTTAAGATCATGAAATTGCAGGCCAGGTTATCCAAAGCACGAAGAGCTTTCAAGTTGCAAATCACAAATTAACACTTGTTTTGTTTCAGTTACAATTAATATGATTTTGATATTTAAACAAGTAATAAGTGATTTAATTAGCATACCCACAGAATCAACGATTATGTTGGCATGCTTAAAATTCATTTGACGTTGTTCTGTTTCTTGATTATGATTTTAAATAAAATTATATTTACAGTTAATTGGTTATTGCATGTGTCTATTTTGGATGTGTTTCGATGTTGATGCTATTGGATGCGCGTGAATATTACTACGAGGTGTTAAAATAGTTACCCCTTGTGAAATCCTAGATTCCAGGTGCCTTCCTTTGAGGGATTTTTTATCAACAAAACGATTATGGGAATCATTTGTTTTTATTATGTGACAGCTTTTAGAAACTGAACGCTTATTTTTAGAGAGTAAATGCATAGAATTCTGAGGGTACTTGATTAATTTTTGTTATATAAGTCATGATAATGACCTGATCAAGAAGGGATTCGAGTATGAATGAGAAGAATTTTACATTGGAGTAAAGACATAAATGTGCTACAAGTTTCTTTTGGAATTTCATTCATGTGGTACTGCCAATCACTTATTCGAAAGATTGGTATCATTTTGAATTCAGTTATGAATACATATATATACATTCTCCTTATTATTGTATTCTCCTTATCACTTATAATGATACTTTGATAGACTTTTGGTAAATATGAATGAATTACTCGAAGCACAAACTCAGTTTTATATTTGATATTAATATTTCATGTGTCATGTTAATTAATTTTATTAATTAAACTTGACCGTGTAATATTATATTTTTTAACTTACTAATTGATTCATCTGTGTTTCTAAAGATATTTAATTAAATAGCTAATTATTCTTAATTTCATATATTTAAATATTACAAGTTAACTGTTCTTTGACATTTTATGTTTCAGGATAATAAATAATTTTCTATTTATTGTTATTTAATCATAAATATTATTATTGAAGTGAAAGTTACTCGTGATATTGACTTTGATGATTTCTTCTCATAGTTATATTATTTAAATTTTTGTTATCTATATTGTTAATAGAACATTAACATAGTTAATAGTTTTCTCTTGGCCAAGATAGGATCCATTATATTCGATTAATTTTTAATTTATAGTTTAGTTTTTTTGTTTGTCATTAGCAGCTGTTAAATATATTTTATATTACAATTAGTTATTTTTCATCTATTAAGCAATTTTTAATAATACCTTCTGAAAACTGAAACACGGACTCTCCTTAAGAGACAAGAACATAGATTAGATAATGTACAACAAGCTTTGATTTAGTAAATGTTAAATAGAAATTTCATTTTAAATAGATTAGCATAACCTGTAGATAAATAGATAGTCTTAACTTAGTAGTTTCATTAGAATTGAGTTTAACTTTTAATTTGTTAATTAGCTTAGGACATACTTTTTCTAAGTTTAAGTAGTAAGACTCTCCTTAAGAGAGTGAAAATTAGATGGTAGAAGGACCATAACCTACGAGAATTATCCATACCAAACACACCGGGGGCTGCATTAAGTGTCATTTATGGGTTATTTCTCTGTAGTTGGCCTCATTCTGGAAAATACGACCAAAAACTAGAAGGAGGGCATGTAACTATTAATGGTTGATAACATTCAAACTAACCCTAAATCTAGTTTAGATCCTTTATCAATAAACGAATCTAATAATACTAGTATTTCAGATACCCTAGTTCATACACCAGTCAAAATAAGTGATTCACCATTCACAAGTGTTGTCAAAGAAATATTAGAACAAGACCGTGGCTCTTCTCCTTACACTCCACATCAAATTGAACAAGCTTTAGGAGAATCTAGAAGAGTAATCACTAGGATTTATTCTCAGCAAACTGGAATACCTCCTATTGATTTCAGTTTACCTCATCGGACTAGAAATAACATATCATCTTCTACAAAAAATAAGGAGTTAGTATTATGGAGCCCAAATTATCAATTTAATCCTTCATTAAGAGGGGTTGCTGAAACCAACACTGCAAGAAGGATTATTCCTTCTAATAATTATGGTCAACTGCCATATCCTCTGGATTGTCCACCTAATAGTCCAAGACTTAGTGATCATAGTAATTCTTCAGATTCCAAAGAAGACAATATGGAAGGAGCAGGAGGAGGTAATCCTCCTAATTCTCCCAATCCTCCTTTACCTTGGTTAAGGAGGAGTACAGTTACAGTTCCTGGAGTAGAACATCCATTACCTAAACATCAAGATAAACCTCTCCGTAAGTTCAACCCGAATAATAAGGAACCTGCTGAAAATCATATTGACAATTTTATTCTTGATGTGCAAACCATGAATGTTCAACATGAAGATGTAGTTTGTCATTTCTTTCGATTAACATTTGAGGGAAAAGAATTAGCTTGGTACTTTTCCTTGGTTCAAGGATCTATAACCAATTGGGTAGATTTTAGTCAGGATTTCTTAGATAAAATTGGAGAAGATAAAACACTCATTTCCTTAGCTCTTGAATAATCTTGCGTAAAAATAGATAATAAGGAGCGGATTAAGGATTTTAATCAGAAATTTTTAACTTTGAAGAACAAAATAACTATCACTTCTCAACTGCTGGAAGATATTATTATAGAAAATTATGCTTCAACATTACCAAAATATTTAGGTATGTTTGTTAAACAATCCAATAAGGCTACACTAGTTAAAACCTTCGAGGAAGCCATGAAAGTTGAAAAAAAATCTTTAACATATGAACCCAAAAGGAGCGAAAAAATTGATATTTGTCCTCGTAAAAGAACTGAAAAATCAATTTTACACAAGGACAAATCATTTGATGTTGAACAACTTCAAAATGCTATCAAATCATTAACAAATGAGGTGGTAGGATTAAAGAAAAATTCATAAAGTTATTCTCCTAGAGGGTATGTAGAATTCAATTTAGGCAGAACACAATTACTAGTAATAAAACAAATCCTCCTCCTGATGTAGCAGTCAATGAAGAAATATTTAATACTATTCGAGAAGTATTATCCATGCCTAAATACTCTTTGAATCAAGAATTTGTTGATCAAGAAGATGAAGAAAATTCCAAAAATGAAGATGAACCCCAAGAACAAGAACAACAGTTAGTTGGGCACTTTTGGGATAGCCTAGTCAAAAATGCTGAAAGTAAATATCCTTCCTCAGGACAACATGCTTATAACACTCAAAGTAAGGTATTATAAGGTACTCATGGAGCATCAAGTTCAAATTCAACTAAAGGAAATAATACTCCTCTGCCTGCCAAACAATCTCTTCCCATTCAAAATACACAAAAGGTATATCTGCAGTATGATATTATTGAAGATTTGAAAAAACATATGTAAACATCAGTATGTATGATATATTTCATATTTATCCTATGCCTAATGGTCCTATTATTACTCTTACAATGAGTTCACTTACTCAAAGCACAAAAGGTAATACAGTTGCTAACTCTAATTCTAATAGTGATTTAATTTCCAAATACAAAGGAAAATTAGTAACCGATAAAACCTCATTAATAGGAAAAAATTTCAAAATCCACAACTCCTTTCCTCCTCACCTTTGAAATTTATAACATAAATGTACATAACTGTATGGTTTATTTCGAAGCATCATCTAATGTAACTCCTTTTTCAGTTTGTCGAAGGACGAATGCAAAATATACTATGTGTGAAACACAAATTACACAGTTAGACCGTTCAAATGTGAGGGTTTTAGGAGAAATAAAAGATGTACTAATTAGGATGGAAAGTAACCCATCAATTTATCTAATCATAGACATTATTGTTACTGGCATTCCTGGTGCTTATAGGTTGTTTTAAGCAGAGATTGGTCACAAAATCTGAATGGTTTCTTCATAACTTATTGGTTAACCTTATGGATACCTAAAAATGGTAAAGCCAATCAGATTAAGATCGAAAGAGAAATCTATTTGAATCATGTAATGGAATTACATGATCCCAATGAACCAGTACTTTTTTCTGATTCAATCATGGGAAACTACACTTATGAAATGAATTTTGGAACTTTTAAGGCTGAAAATTCTCCATTTACAAGTACAAAACAACAATATGAAATTTCCAATATCACTTATGTTCAGCCTAATTCTACATCACAAAATTCTGTAAATAATGTAGAAAATCAAAATTATGTATACATTAGTGAAAGTAAAGTAGTTGTAGATAATTTACCTTGGACACTATATTTTGACGGGTCAAAATCAAAAGAAGGATCTGGTGTAGGTTGCCTTCTAATCTATCCAAAAGGAAATAAGACATGTATAGTTTGTAGATTAGAGTTTTATTGTACTAATAATATAGTTGAGTGTGAAGCTCGTATCCAAGGTATGAAGAAAGCTTTATATCTAAACATCAAGGTACTGGTGGTATATGATGATTCTGATATTATTGTACGACAAGTACGTAACTCAATTCATTGCATTTCTAAACATCTTCAAAATTAACAAAAAGAGGTATGGAACCTTATCTCGATTTTTGAAGCTTTCAATATAAATTCAATTCCTTGATTTCAAAATCAAGAAGTTGATTTATTATCTAATGTATCCTCTAAATTAATTCCACCTAAATATTTTTCACCTAATACTTTTTCAATTGAGTTAATTTTTAGACCATCAATTCCTTACAATATCACTAATTGGCGTGTTTTTTATGATGATAAATAGATATTGAGTTTCTTGTTGAATGAAGATACCTTCAAGGACTCTTCTATTGATGAAATCACTCACAATGAAGACTTACATAATTTTTCAGTAATACATTCTCATTATCCAATAGAAAAAGGTATTGATACGGTAAAATCTATCCCTAACTCTGTTTGAAGATTGGAAAAAATTTATGATTTTAGGGATAAATCTAAGGCAGCCCCAAATTGTAAAACAAATATTTCCTGCCTAAAGTATGAAACTATAGATTTAGGTAGACATTCCAATCCTCAATCTATCAATCTAGGAACAGATTATACCCCCATGGAAAATTCAACTTTTATAAAGTTATTCAAGGAATACATAGACATCTTTGCATGGATGTATGATGACCTTAAAACTTTCAATCCACAAATCATGCAACATATTATCCCGATGAAATCGGCTGCAAAACCTTTTCAGCCAAAACTTAGAAAAATGCATCCAACACTTGAACCAATAGTTAAGAAAGAGTTGAACAAACTCTTAGCTCCCAAAATCATTTTTCCGGTGCGCCACACTCGGGGGATGGCTAAATTGGTTCCAGTCCGGAATAAAAATGGGGATATTCATCTTTGTGTTGATTTTCGTAATCTCAACAAGTCATCAAAAAAGGATAACTAAAGAGTCCCTCCCATGGAGTAAATCCTTCAAAACATTTATGGATCTGAAATGCTATCATTACTTGATGGTTTCTTAGGTTTTAATCAGATTCTAGTTTCTCCTTATGACCAATTAAAAACTGCATTCAGAACTTCATGGGGAACTTATGACTATCGAAAGATGCCCTTTGGTCTGATTAATGCTCAAGAAACTTTTCAACCAGCAATGGAGATAGATTTTAGGGGATTAATTAATCTGGTAGTATTTTTTTATCTTGATTATGTTACCATCTTTTCTAAACATCGACCTGGCCATATCTCTCATCTTAGAAAGGTTTTTGAACGTTGTAGAAGATACATGATTTCACTAAACCCAAAGAAAACAATATTTGCGGTAACCTAGGGAATTTTATTAAGTTGTGTAGTTTCCAAAGATGGAATCATGATTGACCCTCAGAGAACTCAGGCTATATCTAATATTACTCGTCCTTCCAGTAAAAAGGCCATGCAGTCCTTTTTGGGAAAAAATATTTCTGTTAGAATATTTATCCCGAGTTTCTTTGAAATTATTCATCCTCTGCAAAACATGCTTAAGAAGGATGCAAGCTTTAGTTGGGGTAACAATGAAAAAGAGTCATTCAAAAGAATTATAGAAGTTATATATGAAGCTCCTTCTCTTTTAAGTCATGATTTTAGTAAGGATTTTATACTTTACACTTTCGCTTTAGATATTTCATACATTGTTGTATTAACTCAACATAATCAATCAAATTACGAGGTTCCTATATCTTTTATTTGTTCTAATTTTAAAGGAGACAAGTTAAATTATAATGAAGTTGATAAGTAAGCATTTGTTGTTTTTAGAGAATTAAAACATCTTTGACCTTATCTCTTAAAATACAGAACTAAATTAATTGTTATGTATTCTATGGTAAGGAACATCTTAGTACAAAAACATTTAGGTGATAGAAGAGCCCCTTGGATGACATCCTTACAAGAATATGATCTTGAAATTAAACCTTCGTCGGTATTTAAAGAACAAGGTATTTGTAAACTTGCAGGCAAGTCAACTCATATGTAGGTGGGTAATATTGATCTCAACATTGATGAGTCTTTTCTGAAAAAAGGAGATCTATTTCTTTCCTCCTCCACAAGATTCCTGGTATTCTGACATGAGAGTTGTTCTTGAAACATGAAATACCCTAGATAACTTAGAACCAAATAAGAGAAGGGCCTTAAGATTGAAATCAACTGCCTATCAGTTGATTAATAATGTCCTTTTTAGAAAAAAAATTAGATGGTGTATTATTGTGTTGTCTTGATAAGGATGAAACTGAAACAATTTTAAAGGAGTTACACTCTGGTCCAACAGGTGGTCATTTTGGAGGAGAAACTATTGTGCATAAAATATTAAAAGTTTGTTATTATTGGCCTACTTTATTCATAGACTCGTATGCATATGCTAGAAAATGTCAAGATTGTCGAACAACTACAGGAAGGGTTAAAAAACCTACATTTCCACTGCAACCAGTTTCGATGGAAATACCATTTCAACAATAGGGTCTCGATATAGTAGGGCCAATAAACCCCTTGTCATCCATGCAACATAAATATGTTATCACTGCAACTAATTATTTTACCCGATGGGTGGAAGTCGTACCCTTGCGTGTAGTAAACACCAGTCAAGTTGTTCTTTTCTTAGAATCCTCTATTATTACTCGGTTTGGTATACTTGAATATCTTGTTTTCGATAATGCCTCTTACTTTTCTTCTATGGAATTAACAGAATTTTCTTTGGAGAAAGGTATCATAGTCAGGTGTTTTACAAGTTATTATCCTCAAGGTAATGGCTTAGCCGAATCCACCAACAAAAACTTACTAAAGATTCTAAAGAAAACTATTACCACACATCATCGAAATTGGCATACTACCTTACATAATGTACTTTGGACAGACAGAGTAACTTTGAAATCCTCAATTGAAAATTCACCTTTATTCCTAGTTTATAGTACTGAAGCCATTCTTCCTCCTAATATTTTCATACCTTCTTTACAGTTAGCACAGTGCATCCAAGACGTAAATTGTTATGCTATGGATCCACTAGTACATATCGCTCAAAAGTTCCACGAAATATTGCCACGAATATGTTAAAATGGTAATTTTCATGGATAAATTGATAAATATTTTGAACAGAAATTGTTTTGGGCCCCGATCATCATCGCTATTGCGACATAAATGACTGTTTGTCTCTATAGAGATGAATGTTTGTCTTTATTGTAACGAAGACACCGCATTCGTCGCTCTAGCGACAGAACTCTAAAAATTTGCAAATCAACGGTCATCACAGTAATGGTCATTGACTTTTTCTTATTGATGAAATTTGACCATTTTACATTTTCATTGTAACTGCCATGATCATTGATCTATAAATACATGTTCTTAACACATATTTCATCAAAAAAAATTCTATAGTTACAACATTTTTTCTACTTATTGTTTGATCTATGAGTTCAAGAGTCTGGTATTGGTTTAACACGTCGAATTTGTTTATCTCCTTTCATTTCCAAGTTAGTATTTTTAAATTCTTTTTCTCCTTTAATGTGTATGCTCATACATAAAGTGAGTCGACTATTCATTTTCTCCTCAATACTATCACATGCAATACCAACATGGCAAGAGATGGATGATTAGGAGGTATTAATTTGAATGTATTAATTTGAGATAGAGTTTATAATTTTGTTAGGGATGGTACATGAGAAATAATGGGGTTGTCTTAGATTAATGGGTGTTTTAGGTAATTTCAAAATATTTGTAAAATTTTAGTTTTGCATTGAGGTTTGTGGTTAGTGAACTAATATTTTTTGAATGAGTAAATATAATGTCATCGGGATTTGTCTCTTAATCATTGTTTGATTAAAAAAATATGAAGATGACCTAATTAGGGAAACAAGATCATTGTTTTTCAAATGTTTTATTTGTTTAGTTTCTTATTTTTAGAGGGGTAAAATAGCATGTGGCAATATCCTATGTGAAAATTTGTTTAAGAACTGTGATCCCATGTGCTTGTGAGAAATAATGTTTCCTAACTTGGGAGAAGATAACCATTGGGGTGGATTTAAATTTTATTACTAAATATTGAAAATATAGTGGTTGGTGGTAAGAATAGACCCCCATACTAATTTGTTCTTTAATAATTTGGAAAGGAGGGGTATTGTTTGTGATATGTAACATGTCGAAGTAAAGTCAACTTGGATTTACTAATTATATTTGTCACTTTCCATGTCACATCCTTTAGTTTTATGTCTCCTTTACTATATATATATATATATCCTCTATTTTAATTTACTTATACATTGATTGAGTTTTTTTGGTTCTTTTATGCTATTAGAATGTCAAAGAAATATACTTGGGAAGAAAATGATAAGAGGTATGATGAGTTTAAGGAATTAGTGGAGGAGAAGGGCGATGGAAAGTGTTATTGCCCTTGCAATGATTTGCAGGGGTTTATAAACGAGAAGAATTCTAAGAACAAGTGCTAAGAAACATTGAAAGGAGAAGGGTCATGCTGAAGGGGAGTTTGAATATCATCCCTTGGTAAGATGTTATTCATTAGATAATGTACTTCTTGTAATAGTACCGATCATGTATCCACAAAAAAATTATCTTTTAAAATTTATGTGTTGTATATTATACACTAATGTTATTACATTGTTTGTAATTATAAAGACAATGCCCCATAAATGTCAACCGCCAGAGAGCTATTTGCCACATAATTATAGTAGAAATACTACTTTACAAGGTGATGAACATGGATATCATAATATTGAAGATGAATTTCTTAATGATCCTATGGACGAAGATGACATTATTGAAACAAATGACAAAGATGAGATAAATATATTGATCCAAGACACATTTTCTCCATTGGATGAGGAAAACCTCCATGATATTCATGATGTTCCTCTACTCAAGAAGTCCCAAGAACCTCTTCATGAAGGCTCAACAAAAAAGATTCTATCTACTATATTTTTGTTGGTGAACTTGAAAGTTTTGAATGGTTTGTCAAACACTTGTTTCACACAGATCCTAAGGTATGTAATGTATTAATTGCATTTTCACATGGCATATTGAAAAGTTCACTATTTTCCTCAATTTTTAGTGTTAATTAATTCACAAATTAGGGATAAGCAATATTTATGATTTATATTGTTTACATTTCATTTTTTTTCTATGTTGCGGATTGTTGGGTGAATTTCTATTACCATCATCAAATAATTTACCACGTGCATGTCGAGAAGTATTCTTGATTATGAAAGAAATTAGAATGAACTATCAAGCTATTGATGCATGTCCTAATGATCATATTATATATTATGGACAATATGCACCAGAAAACAAATGCCCACAATGTGAAATTAGTAGATATCGAACTGATCAAGTAACAAAAAAGGTTCCTCACAAAGTTCTTCATTATATTCCCATAATTCCATGTTTCCAATGACTATTCAGGTGCCAAAGTATAGCACAATTTATGGATTACCACGCAAAGAACAGAAGTGAAGATGGTTTTCTTCGCATGCTTGCAGATGGTTCTACATTGAATAACATCGAAGAAAAATGGCCATTTTTTAAATATGGACCTCGTAATGTTAGACTTTCATTGGCAACTGATGGTTTCAATCCATTTGGAGAGCTTTTTTCTACTTACTCAATGTGACCTGTTTTCGTCATAAACAATAACCTTCCTCCTTGGATGTCGATAAAGAGAGAGCACACAATGTTGCCAATGATGATTCCAGGTATTTTTTTAAAAGTAATTATATTATTTCATTTCTTTGTTTCATTGTTGCGTGAGAACACCTTTTATATATTGGGAAACGTAACTGAATAGCATCATATATTGTTGAATAAATTAGGTAAGTACCGAGTTAAATATATGAATGTATATATTGATCCTCTTATCGATGAGTTATTGAATTTATGGGTTGGCATCACTATGTATGACATATCTAGACCAATAGGGCATAAACAATTTTAGTTCCATGGAATACTTGCATGGACAATTCATGGCGCTCTCGGCTTAACACATTTTTGTGGTATGTAAATTTATGTTGCACTTTAAATTAATATGTTTTTAAGGTAAATATCAT
This sequence comes from Pseudotsuga menziesii, assembly GCA_001517045.1. Taxonomy (NCBI): domain Eukaryota; kingdom Viridiplantae; phylum Streptophyta; class Pinopsida; order Pinales; family Pinaceae; genus Pseudotsuga; species Pseudotsuga menziesii. The sequence goes on along the minus strand of LPNX010071623.1, from coordinate 914 downwards.
GCATTTTTTATTTAAATTAATAATATTTTGATGCTTATAACATTAATACATATATCTTGCAGGTCTCCAAATAAAGGGCAAAGTTGCATGTCTAGCCTGTGGTCCTAGGATAAAATATCGTCATTCAAAAAGTCTAAGAAAGGAGGTGTTTGATGAGTACAGGAACTTCCTCCCTAAGAACCATAGGTATCGAACTATCGAGAAAACAAAATTCAATGGTAAAGAAGAGAATGGGAAGAAACCACGAAGAATGACACCTCACCTATGGAAGTTGGAATATAATAGACACACTACTACATTTCGACCCAAAATCCAACGGCCGTCATGTTGGATTTTCGACACTTTCCTGTCGCATGTACGACACTTTGATTTTTTCTTAAGCGTCGAAAACGTGGCGTCGGTTATCCGACACTTAAATAACCGTCGGTTAAGCGACACTTAACTAACCGTCGGTTAAATGTCAATCGTCGGAGAAGCGACAGGTATAACCGTCGCTTAAACCATTGCTTTAGAGAGTAAGCGTCGCAAAAACGACAGATATAGCTGTCGATTAAGCGACGGATATGGAGACGAGTCGTCGCATTTGCGACAGATAGATCTGATTTTTAAGCACCTGGGTGTTACCAATAACCGTCGCATTTGCGACAGATAGCATCACCGACCGTCGCAAAAACGACAGCTAGAACTAATTTTGAAGTGCCACGTATCACCAAAAACCGTCGCATTTGCGACAGATAGCATGGCAAGGCATCGCAAAAACGACAGAGATAGCTGTCGCTTAAGCGACGGCAGTGAATTTTTTTTTTAAAAAAGATATATTAAATATTTATAAGCCCATTTCGCTTTGAAGGGTTAGTAGATAGTGAGCCCTTCAATGCTGATATGCAAAAATAAATCATTCTTTTCATTTGAAA
>LPNX010071595.1:96399-163599 GCA_001517045.1 Pseudotsuga menziesii | reverse complement strand
AACTTATTTGGTTCCTGAAAATTTCCAATTCATGAGTAATTGTTAATAATTCTTTGATGAGATTGAATCTTAGTTCCTAGATCAATGTGAAGAATTAATAGTTTCTAGCAAAGTGTCCTATTTCATCACATGTATAACATCTAAGTTTAGATGAACCTTTCTGATGAGAATGCTTACCTTGGTGATGATGCTTTTCCCTTCTTCCTTTCTTGGAGTGTACTGTGAGAGCTTGATCTTCATTTCCCATATTTTTTTCTCGAGTTGCTTTCCAAGATTATTCTTGAGAGCATTCTTCCCACAGTCTACTAAACTTGACCAACTTCTTCCTAGCACAGATTCCTTGGATGAAAGAATCCCATGACCTAGGGAGGCCATTCAATGTTGTCATCACAATTTCTGCATTCTCCACTTCTTCATCTACAGTTTCTAGTTGTTCTTTGATCTAGGAGAACCTTGTGAAGTATGACTGGATGGTCTCCTCATTCTGGATCTTGACATTCTTCAACTGGTTCCATAGAGTCATCTTTCGATTGATGTTCTTCCCTTCAAATAGTTTGGTTAGGGCATTAAACATGGCTTTAGGTGTCTTGAGGAAGGACACCTATGGAATTAGGTGATCCTTGATAGAATCTACAATAATCCTCTTTGCCATAACCAACTTCTTCTTATGTAATGCCTTGGCCTCATCTTCCTCTGGATCTGGAACCTCCTCCTAGATATAAGAGTCCAACTCATTTTCTTCCAGAACCAGGGAGATCCTATACTTCCAAGCTCAGAAGTTATCAACTCCCTCAATATTTTCATTAAGCTTGGTATGATGAGACATCTTAATTGAGAACCTCAAATATAAATACAAAGGATTTAGATCTTACCAGGTTAAGATGTCGGATCTGGACTTGAAGCTGAAATCCTGCAGTACTGGTTCACAAGTAGATTAGGTTTTTTCTTTTCTAGATTTATGTCTAACCAAATGCTTTGAAATTGATCCCTAACTTCGATTTTTTGGAGGAGATCAATCCAAGCCTCAGCTCACTGAAAAATTCCACTTCTGTGAGAAGCACTAATTTTCGGCAGCAGTGTTGGGTCCAAAACTGAAAAACGTCAGAATTGGATTCTCCTTCGATAGAAAGATGCGCCCTAGGGAGGAGATTTATTCCACCCTACTTTTGCTGAAAATCTATGGAGAGAGATCCAAAAAATAGGAAGCCCTAGTTCCTGCAGCTGCACAGTGTCTTCTTCTCAGGTTAGCTCTGATACCATGTTAGTTTTTCAACATTAAGCTAGCATATCATTAGGATCTTTAACTGAGAGAACAACAATCAAACACAATAGACAATGAACACAGTGTTTTTCCTCAAGGAAACCATAAATGGAGAAAACCCCGCAACTTCCTATGAGATAGAATCAGCACCAAAGTGAAACCCAAAAACAGTAAGATAATCTCCCAATAGTAGTAATCTCTTTCCTCTTTCCCTAGTGTCATTCTCTTCCTCAACTATGCGCTATACTTGAGTGTGTATGAGATGTGTGTTCTAAATAGAGAGTCCAGCTCTCTATTTATACTAATCCTGACATGACTAAAACCCTACAAGGGCCGACCTCAGTAGGAGAGTCTAATAACCCTAGTGCCCCGAAACTGTGGGGACTTTAACCCTTAGACAATAGGAGGGTTACCCACAATGACTTGACATGAATTGTTTACAGTATTGATTCTCCTGATCGGAACATTGGGGCATGACATGACACAAGAACATCCCGGAATAAACATCGGGTTACAATAGATGAGAAAAGTGAATACATTTTGAAGTTACAATTACATTAACATAGAAAACAAATATGAGGAAAGTTAGAGAAGATGGGCCCTCCACCTCTACTGCTTCTGCTAGCGACATAAAGTTTGAAATGATGTTGAAGATGGTAGAAAATCTAATGGATAAATTATCAGTAGAAAACAGATCACAGAACTAGGAGCAGAATGAACCCCAAATCAGAAATCCAAATTTTAGGAGGCCTAACCCTCAACCCCCTCAGATCAGACAGAGGGAGGTGAGAAACCCCTGAAACCCGAATGATCAGCAGATACATCCACCTTTCCCCAAAAGTTTTGTCGATGACGAAGGAGGAGAAGAACCTAATGAGGATCAAATCCATCATTTCAAAGGTCTAGACTCTGACATATACCTCACAAAGGTAGAGTATAATCTGTATTCCAAAGAGGAGGAGTTGAAAGACCTTGGAGAAGATTCAGAGCAGTACCAGAGGGGGTATATGCATGACATAGACGAGGTTAAGATGAATATAAAATTGAGGAGTAGATATGCCACCTTCAATAGAGGTAAGAAGAATCCAAATCATTCGTCCACCAGCCTACAAGATGATAATAGAAACAAATAAAAATCAAAGGAGTAGGTCCCCTATAAAGAACCAGCGGATAAAGGTGGAAAGGAGAAGGAAGTTAGGCCACCAACACCTGTAGAGGTGGAAAAGGTCATGCATTAGAGGAAATTTGAATTTAAAATGGGCCTTCGAAAAATAATACAAATTCCATGTCATCATGTATTAGCCAATCAAAATGCTTTAAAATTCAAACAGGGAGCACCTCTTAAAAAGTTTTTTAATATAAATTTGGGGATAGGTATCATAAAAAAACTACTTTTTTTGTTCGTATTTTCGACATATATCCCTGTGTTTTTACTCAAATTTCAATCGAGAGAGCTTGTTGGATGTGGAATTAAATTTTGGATCCAATGAGTACCCACTCATCATACTTTTAATGGGCCCGCTAGCCCCAAAAGAAGAAATACCTGAAAAAATGTGATGATGATGTCATCATCACATTTTTTTAGGTATTTATTGTTTTGGGGGTAGAAGTACCCATAAAAAGTATGCTGAGTGGGTACTCGTTGGATGCGTAATTTAATTCCGCATCCAACAAGCTCTTCCGATCTAAATTTGAGTAAAAACACAGGGAGATATGTCAAAAATACGAACAAAAAAGTAGTTTTTTCTTTTCTTCCTCCAAAATTAATAAATATTATTTTATTAATTTTCCTTAGGAGGCCCATTTTGAGTTGAAATTTCCTTTAATGACTTCTTTCAACCTATAGACTGAACTCTCCAAGGGAAAAATCTCTATTCTATTCAATGAATTATTAAAAAATAAATAATATCGGGATAAGATAACATGGATGGTTAAAGTTCAAGTGGATTTTCAGCCAGACATCCTAGAAGTAAATGATGATGCTCCCACTATTAGTTTCAGGACCATGCTTGAACATGGAGATGAACAAGAAGTTCCTCCTTTCTATCTGATTTTGAATGTGCATGATATGGATGTACATAATGCTATGTTACATTCAGGGGCATCTCATAATTTGATGCCAAAGGGGATGGTAGAGAGTTTGGGATTAGAAGTCACTCGAACTTACAAAGACCTGTACTCTTTTGACTCCTAGAAGGTAAAATGTCTCGGGCTAATCAAGGATATAGTGCTAACTCTAACATATTTACCTTCCAAAACTGTGGTGATGGATGTGGTCATGGCAGATATTCCCCCCAAGTTTGGCATGTTTTTGTCTATATCTTGGACTTCCAAGTTAAAAGGGAGCCTGCAGATGGACATGTCTTATGCCACCATTCCTACGGTTGGAGGAAATAAAAGGTTGTACAATGAAAATATACCCCCATATGTGGCCAGTAGCCTAGATAGGCTAGAAGATCATGCCATATATGTGGTTGACACCAATCTTGGGTCATCTATTTTCTTCAATGACATCTCCCCCTGCAACTTTGAAATCTCAATGATAGTCGAATAAGAGGAGAGAAAACCTGTCGAAAAACAAAACACTTTGAATGCGAAAGAAAAGGAGGAAGGCCTTTGGACATTGTACTTTGATGGTTTGATTGCTAAAGTAGGAGCTAACGCAGGTGTGTATATCATTTCTCCTCTTGAAAAATCTAAAAGCCTTTCTTACCAGTTAAATTTTGAATTTACTAACAATGTAGCCGAATACGAAGCTTTGTTATTGGGTTACATGCTTTGAAAAGCAGGAAAGCCAAAAAGATACAGGTCATTGGAGATTCAGAATTGGTCATAAATAAAATAAATGCCATTTATTGGACTAGGAATCCCAGAATGTGAACTTACATAAATGAAGTATGGGACATGTTTGGCAATTATTTCACTAAACATGTGATCAGGGTAGTCCCCAGGAGAGAAAAATTGATTGCCGATGCCCTGGAAGTCAGTGCTGGTAGATTTAGAACCCCTCTAGCTGGCCGAAGAACACATAAGGTGCGCATCAGAACACATAACCTATATACTTGACAACTCCAAACATTGGCAGGTTTTCGAGGACGATGAGTAAATCAAGATATTTCTAGAGTTATCAGATGAGTTCGCAAACCCTTCTTTTCGTGAGAATCCCCGTGCTACGAATCTTTCCTTGTATCCCATGATGTTTCCATCTACTGCATGATGGAACTACGAAATTCCCTTCACGTATCGATACTACATCCTAGACATCATTCTTCTTGAATTGGTCTTCCCTTTCTTCTCAGTTACTTCTTCAGAGCTGGAAGGTTCTCCATCAATGATGTCGCTGCATTCGTCATATTATTCTTCATCTTCTTTCTTAAACTGTCGTCACTTGTTCTTTGGAACAAGTCTCATCCTTCTTTGCTTATAGGTGATTTTACGTGATCTTTCCTACAATTCAAATGCATTAATTGTATGGTTAGAAACATTTCATAAGGTATATTCATAAAGAAAAATTATTACACATAAACATATGATCATGCAACTATTTATCCAATACAACATTCATCCATATCTCACGAAAACTTTCTAGATGCTTTCCATCTCTACCAGGACAACATTGAGATTATGCACTAATCCAATATGTCAGCAAAGAGGTTTCATTCTAGATAAGTAGCAATGGAGATTTGTATAGCACCATGAGCTACTTACCCATCATATGCATATTAGTAGTATACTATCATTAATGCAAACATTCTATCATGCATAATACATCAACTACATATAAACAAATGCATAACAAAATAATATCATGAAATGAAAATTGAATACTTATCTTTATTTGTTTCGTGGGTAGACTCATTGAGGCTTCATCTTCATCATCTTCTTCATTCATAATAGTATCATTTCTTATCCAAATGATAAAATGGATAAGAGGTTCTTCAAGAGTTGAGTCCTTCATATTCCTCATCGCTTGATGTATCTTCTTTGGATGGTGAGAGCTTGATCTTCAGTTGCTCCCATATTCTCTTCTCTTATTATGAGTCGAGCTTCTTCTTCTTCCTAGAGTCTGCTGAAAGTAATCACTTCCTTCTGGAACACATTCCTCACATGAATGAATCCCATGAACCTAGGAGGCCATTCTAGGTGGCTATTACCACTTCTACATTTTCCACTTCTTCTTCTTCTGCTACAAGTTTTTCTTTGGTTTGAGAGACCCTCATAAAGTATGATTGTATGGTCTCTGCATTCTGGATCTTCACATTCTACAACTATTTTCTCAAATTCATCTTCTGATTTATGTTCTTCCCTTCAAATAGCTTGGTCAACGAGTCAATAATTTCTTTCGCTGTCTATAGGGAAGACACTTATGGTATCAGGTGATCCATGATTGAATCAGCAATGATCTTCTTGACCTTGACCAAGTTCTTCTTATGTAAGTATTTTAGCCTCATCTCCCTCTGGAACAGGAACCTCTCTACTTATATAGGTGTCCAATTCATTTTCTTCATAGAGATCATATACTTCCATGATTGGATGTTTTCAAATTCACCAAGCTTGTCATCAAGCTGATGTGATAGATCACTTTGAAATGAGAACCTCAAATGAAAATAGCAATAGATTAGATCTTACCGATTTGGGTTGCCCATCCTAGTTCTGGAGCTAGCTGATCTAGGGTTTGTCATAGAAACCATAATTTTCAAAAATTGGAATATTTCAGATCTGATTAGATGGAAATATAGACCTCTTCAAGGTGAGCTGTCCATTGTACTCATTTTTTGAAAACAGTGGAGGGAAGCTCCCGGAACAGGAAGTCCTAGTTTACCAATTTATTCTACAGAAATGCCTGATACTATTTCTGCAGTATCTCTAACATTACTACCGCTATGTGTCTAAAACTTCACACTAAGGTATCATCGCCTATCCCTGTTCCAACACCATAGGTTTCATCAGAATTTGTTTCACCAATTGGTACTTATGATTGTTTTCCCAACGTGACCTATTTCATGATTGTTCAACATAGCAAAGTTGTATGGACTGTCACGTGTCACTGTTTCATCTTCGGGGTCTAAATATTCTATCATAGAAGGTTATATTGGTGCCCTTTCTGTGACATATTTAGAAATTTCATTTGGAACTTTTCATCCTGAGATATAGCAATTATCCCTAGGTGTCCTTTTTAGGGATGAGTCATGGAAGAGGCTGGAACCCTAAATTGGAGGGATCGTATCTCCTAGAATACAGATGAATTTGAGGCTAAAATTTATATATAGATTTTATCTTTGTCCTATGAAATTTTTAATGCATGAGTCTTCTCCAATCCCGAGATATAGCGAATGTACCAAAACTTATCATTTTTAGTATTTTAGGGTTTTTCTAGCTCGGGGTCAAACTAGGGTTTGACTTTGCTGGAGTTTCACCCAACCAAAAATATTGACCCAGGTCTCTAAAATTTGATTTTGATGAGGAGATAAATCCTATTCCAGGCTCACTCAGAAATTCCTCTTCTGTAAAAAGCCCTAATTTCCCGCACCAAAAATTGAAAATGTCCGGAATCGAATTCCGCTTTGACAGAAAGATGTGCCCTTCAATGTAGAGTCATCCTAGCATACTTTTGCTGATGGATTGTGTAGAGATACCTAAAAAGTAAGAATCCCTAGCTTCTATAGTTGCATAATGTCTTCTTCCCAGGTTAGCTCTGATACCATGTTAGATTTTTATCATTTATCAAGCTAGCATTATCTTCGGATCTTTAACTAAGAGAATAATATGCACGGCAATAAACACAAGAGACAAGAGACACAAATAATTTTCCTCAGGGAAACCATAAAGGAGAAAATCCTGCAACTTCCTCAGAGATAGAATCAACATGAAAACATAAAGATGATCTCCCGACAGCAGTAGTCTCTCTCTCTGATCCCATCTTCTTCTCTCTCACTCATGCGCCCTAGTGAGTGAGTGTGCGTGTGATAAATAGAGAGGATCACTCTCTATTTATATTCTTCCATTCACTTAATGTCCACTTTAACATGTCGGCCTCACTTAACAATTACTTACTAGAGCTTACATCTCTAGGAGATTCTAATAACCCTAGTGCCCCACAACTGTGGGGACTTTAACCCTTGATCAATAGGAGGGTTACCCACAATGAATTTACATGAATTGTTTACATTATTGAATCTCCCAATAGGAACATCTAGGAATGACATGACTCAAATACATTACAGACACTTCCCGGAATAAACATCAAAGTACAATACATAAGATATAGGAGTGAATACATTCTGAAGTTACAAATACATCAACACTATCACTTGTCCATACTCTGAAGGCTGGAAACCCACTGTAACTACAAACCTGAAATTGTAATTGAAACTAAAACTAAACTCATATGGAAAACTGCTGAAAGAAAATGCTTGCCATGTCGAGTTTATTCACATTTACTTACCTACTCTACTTACTAAGCATCAATGCTAAGTTAAGTAAATTTTGACTTCCAGTGAAGCCCATCAACCAAATGATCCCATAAACCATATTTCTCTTCATGCTTGATAAAAAACAGAGATGACAGACTTAATGGCACAAGGTTATAATAAAGAAATTGATCTTTACACTAAATATATAACCAGCTAGTACCACTGCCGAGCTTCTCCATGTACTCTGCCACAGGATCATTAAAGGCACAACAACTTTCAAAAAAGCTTGTCATTATATTACCATGAGAAATCTTCCCAAACTTTAAATTCACTTGCACATTGCCAAATTGATATTTAAAAGAAACATGCAAGGAAAACTCGTGACAATTTCAAGGCAAGACATCCACAAATTCATTCAAAATTTTTGATTTTACAACTTCATATTCTTTATATGCTTCAGCAGAAAAATCATTCCTTTCTTTAAAAATATCAAGAAAACGTATTTATTCTTGACAAAAAATTTATGAATTTGAAAAACAAAAATAAAAATCTAATTGAGAACCCTCATATTCCTTTGTTATCTAAGTCTTCATTGCATACTATTGGTTTTTCTATAGGCTTGGGTTGATTGCATAACTGTTCTTCTTGCTCATCATCCATTCCAACGAACTTTATACATTCATCCAGAGTCTCAAATTTCTGTTTTATATCAAAAAATCTAACTCTCCCTTTTAACCACTCAAATGAAGAAACACAAAAAGACAAACAGTCACTTTCAACATGTTTACTGTCCAATTTTTCACAATTTTTGCTCTTGACTAGTCTTAGTGTCTTGCTCTCCAAATTGGCCCAATTGATCCCAAATATTCAAATAAGGTGTACAAATGATATAATAACTTAATTTTTTCTTTCAAGGATGTATTTTTTCCCTCCAATAACTTCTTCAGGTTTTTAATAAATTCTGAACAAGATAGATGATTTTATTAGCAATTTTGGGGCTCAAATCCCCCCCGGGTAATTGCCGGAATGGCCTCCCAAATGTATAGAAAACCATTCAAATTATCAAATTGAGGAAGGGGATGTCTATAGGACATCAACAGGGACTCATATTCTGAACCAATCTAACTCCCATGGTTGTTATCACTTCCTTCAATCAGATATATAAAAACTAGTTTTGAACCCTTGGGGAAATGAGATACAATTTAATCCAATGGTTATGGAGTTCAATCCAATGGCCACAAAATATTATTTAATGAATATGAAACCTCAAATATGATTCACTTAAATTCCATTCATGCATGAATAATCAATAGTTACACAGCCATTCAAATCTACCAATATTATAAGATTTTGCAACAAAGAAGTGGGAAATGGAACTACTTCTTTATTATTGATCAATAATACATAAAATATCTTGGGATTTCGACCTGAAAATTTTATTAACAGAGATATAAGATTATTTACATCAGAATACAAAATTTTGGATCAAGAGGAGCTCCCTCAAAAAGATAAATGGCTCACCAAGTGCACCTCACTCCACTGGGCTAAAATATGGTGAAAGAATGTGAGATGGGAGGGGGAATGAGCTGAATCCTGAAGTGTCCATGAGATTATGTAGCTGAACATATATATTATAAATCCATTTAATTTCCTTGAAATACCTGAGTGGCCTCTCCAATCACCAATTAAGATGGGAATCTTTCACCCTCGAAATTGGCTCAAGAATGAACTAGTCACTCACTAGCTCTCTCTCTCTTCACCACAACAAATTTCAGAAATGATAAAAAATCCCCTTATCATGGATGATCCCTATATTTTATAAACATTAATGGTCACCTCAACTTCCAAATACATACATAAACCAAATCCAAGTCGAATTGGTGTGGCTTCTCATGCTATGCCATGTGGCCTCTCTCTTCACCTTCCATCTTCTCCCAAATTGAGTAGGAACCCATTGGGATTCTCCAAATCACATGAGGGATCTATTGGATTATCTATTTTTAACTAATATGTCAGCCTTCAGATATGACTTGTGTCATAACTGTCATAGAACCTCCATCATTGGTGTCATAAGTGTAAGGGGAATCTAGCCAAGTTTCCATGAAACTCCCCATTTGGCTCTTCCTTGCTCATGTAAGTTACACTTCATCCCAAATTAGACATATGAATTATATGGACAAGTATATTTACCTTATTTACCATCCAAAACATTATTCTTTCCATATATTTGAGATTGCAAGAGGTGGATGCCATTTAACATAGGAATTCTAGCTTCAGTGGGCCCCATAGTCTCCATAAGTCTCCATTTTTCCTAGCCATTTCATTCTTCACTTGAATTAATTTAATTGACCTTATTAAATAAATATTTTATTCCTTCTAATGTCTAAACATCATTTCTTAGCTCCCTTATTAACTTCCCAACTTTTCCACCCAACCTAGGGAACTAGTAGGATTGATGGAATTTTCCCACTATACAATTATTTTAAAATGGGGACATTACAATGGACATAGTATTTATCCTAGGAAAACCTCAAGGGGAAGAAAACCCAAAAAATATTCCTCTATATAGATGTATAAAATAAAACCCCAAAACAAGTAATCCTCGTCCTTGCTGGTATGTCTCTCTCTCTCTCCTATGCGCAATACACAAGTGTGAGCCTTTGTTCAAATGAGAAGAAAAGATCCTTTATTTATACTCTTTTTGTCACTTTAATTTTACCCTAACAAGTCAGCCCCACTAAATTTTATGGGATGACTTCACCTAGGAAATCACAAAACAATATTATAGTATATTCATTAGGGTACTATTGACCCAAATTACAATGGAGGATTTACCTCATGAATCTATGATGACCAATTACATTCATAACATCCTGATGAAGGAATATAACATCTCCCTTTGGTTACATCAGTAAAATACATTTAGAATACCCTATGAAGTTACAATATTTCAACAGTTAGTGAAACCCATGCTTCCAACACTTCAACAGTGGGAAAGTTAATAATATTGGTTGCATTCAACACTAATACCAAGATCAATACACTATATAATGATCATGTGTTCACAATATGTTCTAAGTTTGGGAATTATACAATTCACTATCGACCTCCGTCTATTCCAAGGGACATTAGTGACCATTTGTCTCGCACATAGTGTTATTTAAATACCATCATGGTAATCAAGAAATGGATTCCATCAATGTTGTCGCTATAATAGTTCTGGCACAATAGGTAACAACATCGGTGTTACTGAGGCTAGAATTTACCATTCCAGCTACACAATCCCATCGGTGTTCATCATACCCATATGATCCCAAGAACTTTTGTAAAAATCATACCTGACCATGCCACTAGACCATTAATCCCAATCCATGTACTTAACCATGCATGTTCCACTCACCCATATAGATCATGTGGGATATTAACCCATTACTTGTGTCATTTCCCCATCCTACATGCAGAACGAGTAGTCCACTTAGAGAAAATGTGGCTATAAGACAACCCTCCTCCCTTAGAGAAAACCCACTCGCATTTCCCATAAAGGAATTCACCCCCTTGTCGAATACCACCAATCACGTTTACATCATCAAAATGTCATCATTATCCATTATATCTACCAACGATGACATATTGTCATTATCTTCCAAACAGGACCATGGTCTAGCACTAAGGGAATCCTCTATCATGGAAGACAGCCATGATCCATTAAACAATAGTTAGACATCAAGATAACTTTGACATGTGTTGGGTATCCTTGGGAGATGTAGTCCATGCAACCTCCCCAATAGGTTGTTATCATCACAAATATTCCACACAAGTTGATCAACTGGGGATGCCGCATGGATGCACAAAAATTATTTCATATGGATAAGTTTCATTGATTTCCAATACCAATAGCCTTTAAGTAAAGTAGGTGATACCACCTTTCACCCCTTACATCGTCCCTTTCATTTAAATACAATGTAGACCTTCTTTTTATTCTTTCATGTTTTTAATATCAAGATTAAAAATATTACCAAACATTATTTTCATGGAATCAGAATCTAATGGTCAAATATCCTAAAAAAACTCTAAGGAATTGACATGTCAATTGGTACAAATGATTTTGAAAAATGTGACCCACCCCTATTTATATCTAATTGACCCAATCTTTAAACAATTCGTACAAGAAAACCGTAACTCCATTTGAAAAACCATTCACACCACCTCAACCAACATCATGAGCTCTTCAACATGGTACCAACAATGCCATCATCCAAAAAACTTCATTTGGAACCTATTTTATGGCCATAACCACAGGTGCACTATGATTCTTGTTAATTTTCTGCATTTTTACTACTCTTTTCATAATTAGTATTATGCTTGGGTATGTGCACCATATGTGTAGGTTATCACTAAGAAACATCCTCTCATTATGAAAAAATGGTGCATGAACATCAATCATAGGTATAACATCTAGACCTAACATAATTGAAATATATTCCCTCTGTGTACTTTTTATTTAGCCAATTCTCCCATTGATAGCCATAGGGTCCTAATTATTGGTCATGACATGCCATCAATTTTGTTACTAAAAATATCATGTTTCCCCATGGGTGTGTGCACCATTAACCCCCATTCACATTTTGAAACCCATGGTTTTGAATCCTCCAAAGTCTAAGTCTGATAAATCGCCCATTTTTTCAAAGTTGATCCCACATAGCATCACCTTTCATTTTTTTTATCCCATCCATGATATTCCCCAATACATATTACGATTACAAGTTACATATAACTTCCCATACCTCCATGAGAAATATACCATTTTTGTTCCTCTTCGTATTATCACCCGTCGAGAAGGCCATAATGGGGCACTACCCTCTAAAGACACCAATCCCACTCAATTATTCCCATAGGAACATTCTACATGGAATTGATTCATAGGAAATCCATATTCTCATTTGCACAAAACCATTCCACCATCATAAAATTGATTCCCCAAATCACTCAAAACCATTGGAATCCCACCCATACAAATTGGTTCACCAACCCACTTAAAACCATGGGAACCACATCCACAATTCTTTATGTACCAATCGTTCTCGAATCCACACAAAACTGTGGGAACCCCACCACCTATTATTTTGCAAGTAACCCTTGGTCACCCTTGATTAATGCATGTGAGTCCATCTAACCCCAACATTGTCATTTTTTTCTTTCACCTCAGCACATCAATATTGTGTCTACAATAAATCCCTTCATTTACAGTCTATTTCTCTTTGTTACACCCTATATCAACATTTGAATAATTTTGTTGTTAACCACTCACATTTTTTACATCGATCAAGGGAATTCATGAGCTCCACAGTTACCAACCAATCTTGTGTCAACTCCGTTAGTGTCCCATTCGGTTACAAAATAATATTGGTTAATGAGATAAGACCCTTGTCTTTTCAGATGCTTCATCTCTAATCGACACCAAATCACTACATTCTAAGAGTTGTAGTGGTTATAGTTGTACCTTGGGGTCCATTCTCATCCATATAAAGGATAACCTCTAACTAAGGAGATTCATTAATGCTTCCTAGCTTAGTGGTATTCCCCTATGCTCAACACCAGCAATTCTATCATATCAGGGGGAGTGGTATGTTTCAATGGTAGTAGTGTTCACATTTATGATTAATGGTAGTAACACATATAGTGTAGTGAAGTTATCCATCCAACAACTTCACCATTATTCAGGTCCCCCACCCTAGTGGGATGTTCATGGTGATCAATAGCCACACTTCGTTGACACTTGTAACATCATTTCCAAGATTCATTTACTCATACAATGATCAAATCTACTTTCATCCTTGTAGTAACAATATCAAGAGATGAACCCTTAGTCCCCTTTTATTGTAATCTATTTTGACATTTTTTCATGAGCATAGGTATGCATGTCTCATTTGTATAAAACACCATTTATTATTTACATCTTCAACAATCATCACCAACAAACTTCCCTCATGGGTAGGTATTTTTACCCATAAGTGCTTGTTAACTTATTAGGACATGGAAAGAAATAAACGATGATATATTCCAACCCTATAATACTGTCTAAACCTCATACACTAGGGGGCATATGTTAATGGTTAAATTACACTCACATTCAAAATTTTGGCTAATATTGCAGAAAGAAATCATTAACATGCAACATTCAACTCACTGAAGACATCCTTGTCATATCCAAAAGATAAATTGATCCCTAAAATGTCAAAGGTAGTCGATATGGAAAATCACACAGCTAAAAGCACTAGACACCCGCACTATTAAGCATGCCCTAGTTGTTCAACTACTTTTGTGTATCCATGAAGATTTTCCTTTGAAAACCACACAATTATAAAAATGATTGGACCCTTACTTGTGCAACACATTCAAATCTCAAAATGTCTCTCGTTGTTCCAAAATTTGAATGATACTCCACACATGCATGGGAGCATTCAATATCCCCCCTATTGTACTTGGAGAACCACTTCAAAGGAAAGAGTGCTCACATTTGAATCTAGATGTTTCGTGGCCTCCATTTTTTCTACAAAAGGAATCCATGGGAATGCATTATGTACATGAAAATTAGAGAAATTTTTTGTTGTTAGAATCATATTGAGAGATCATATTTAAATCCACTTTTTTTTTCAAGCTGACATGCAAAATATCCCTTGCTTTCTTCCATTAGGAATACAATGTTTCTCTATTGTTCTATGCTAGTTATCTTGCAATGGTGTGGACAAAATGGACCTCCCTAATGGATATTGTTCTCTTCCCTTTGAATCCCTCACCTACTAGGTGACACCATTTTATTTAGCTGCACTATTTCCAAGCAATCAATATTTGGTTGGGCATAATCTTGTTATATGTTTTTTCTAAGAACTTGTCCATTTTATTTCATTTAAGTTTTTTGTTTTATTTCTCATTTAGAGTTTGCATTTCTATTTGGAATTTGGGATACTGTTATGAAGACAAATTCCTATGGCTTGGGGTACCACAATAGACAGAGTAACCGCAGAAATCAATCCTTTCCCATATGCAAGAGAAACCAAACATATAACACTAAAGGATCTCGAAACATACCTTATTCTGGATGGTTCATGTAGATCCCCGTTGAGATTTCCCACTCTCGCTTGTATTAGGAATTTTCTCTCTCAACATTCAGCAAACAAGACAAGCATGCTATATAATGGTGTTAGACCTACTCTAGCATATATAATCAATAACATATAAACATTTAAAAGCATCCATGGATTCAATACTCATTTAAATACACATTATTGGACATGAAAAGATATTTCTATTAATATAAATCAGAGATTACAATAGTGACAACCTCTATTGACACGTATGCGAATCATAGAAACTGAGTCCTCCCCCACTTCAATCCTCCATATCTCGATAGCAAGCTCACAAGCAAGGGCAAGCTTGGGAAGAACACAAAGTGCTCCAAGGGACAAAGGGATGCATACTCAAGTATAAGCTCTTGCAACAATGGACTATAGTTTTCTTGCTCTTCAATTCCTCCCCTTTCAATGTATCCGAAGGGTTCCTTATGTAGTGCTTCAATGGGGTAATGGAAGGTAAAATCCGAGTGATCTCAAGGCATATGGAAGGCCAAGAGACAAGTGACTCAGATCCACATCAAGAAAAACTCCAAAACTATTTGTCCTTTCGCACACATCTCGATGTATGCAGGTTTGAGGGTCATATCCATGTATATACACGAGAATAGGTTTAAAAGTCACGTATAGAAAATAATGCATGTTTCTAGGGATGATATTGGAAACATCAAAGGTACAAAAATGGTCCATGGGGTCCAAAGAATCTGCAAAGGGACAGGGAAGGCCATAAAGATGTGATCCACCATGTGTGGTAAAATCAGCTGTAACAAATGCCCCCTAATGTGTGAGGTCAGAGGGGTGATACGATGGAAAAAATACATTATAAGTCCATCCCATAAGTGGAGTGATGAAGAACCAGGTTTAAGAACCAGCCATCCAACAGTATAATACAATAATCAAACTCTGCACATAACTGCAAGTACATATAGCAGTTCTGGATACATAAGAGTACAATGGCCATGAATAGGCATGATACAAAATATGACATGTGTGGTCATCGCCACGTACACTATAGATAGATCAGAATCTCCATGATGAATATATACAAAGGATCATGATCTCCATGAAGGCTGAAGATATATAATGGATCAAGATCTCCATAATGGCTGAAGATATCTGACATACACTGGAATCAAGTCACGAGAGCTGAAATCTCATGAAAACTGGCACGATCAAGGAGGTAGCATATATGAAATGCCACCAATCTTAATGGTCTTCTACACAATCCGCTACGAGTACATGTCCTACTATGTGAATAAAGGTGTCGAGGTTGAACATAGTAATCCATCGTCTAATTACCAGTCATTGATGTATACCGTTAACAGACGTGAGATCACCCACCGATAATGAAAATGGGAATCAAGGTACTAGAGTGAAAACTAACAAGTGTGAATAAATGTGTTGAGGTCAAACACTTCAGAGAATCCATCAATCAGGGGACATTGATGTATTCCCAAAACTGTTGATGGCGAGAGAACCTACCACTGATGACTGCATATCTCAAGGAACTAAAAATGACTCTAGATTCCTATCCCAGAATAAATGATCTGAAGTCAATGGGATGAAATCCGCTGGAAGGAGGGCATTAATGCATCCCTCATCATCCAACATGAGGTACTCAACAAAGCTATAAAATGTGGAAGGACTCGATCATAATGTGCACGAACTAGTAACAATACTGAGAATGGCTGACATGTAAAGTCAAGAGAGCTGAGGAATGGTCGAATCAGGTTTCAAATTCCTTCGAACAAGAGCATAAAGGTGAATGGTGGCTGATTGTAGGCAACATAGACTCAATATACACAACTGGGACATCTCTACGACATAGGAGGAATCGACAGAGGCTCCATAGGGACTAGAAGATTAACTAGTCAGTGGAGATAAACTCAGAGAAACGAGTACAATTCCTAAAGTCAAAATACTAACCCAACCAACAGATGTGATATACAGTGCTATTTTCAAAGGTGACATGACTCGAATGCTGCCAAAGATAACATCTTTTCCTTTCCGGCTTTTTGGGACTTTTTCAAATATTTTGAAAAGATTGAAAAATAATAAAAGTGTTTTATAGTTATAGACTAGGAGGATACAAGTGTCAAGGGGAAAACAAACTAGCTCCAAGCAGTAGAACATACCTGTGCTCAATGTAAGGACACAAGTGTAGGATAACGACACTCGGGGGAAAGTCCCCTTCCGGTAAAGAATGGGGAATCAAGCTGCAAAGGATATGTAAAATGGCTCTACGTGGCTAGACATGAGACAAGCTCGGGCTATATAGCTAATAATCAAAGTCAGGGAAGTCGGCATAAGGCTCAATAAGGAAAGAAAAACTCATGATAATGCAAATACAACTTGACATAAGGGAGTCCTGGGAAAAAAAGGCCAGCAAAAAGATCAACAGGAGTATGAGGCTCTTGTGCAAAGTCATGGTGATACTATACAAAGGACTCCCACACCCTAAGGAAAAAATGTCGGCATGGGTACCAAATGCAAAACAGGAGCTAACTAGAGCACCCATGTATGGTCAAGCTCTACCATTCACCTCATGTCACTTCTAAAAGAAACAAGGAGGTTCCGTGACAAGATAGAATGGGTTCATACCTAAGGTTATAATGAAATGGTCATAAGGTCATGAAAAATGCAAACATATGTGAAACCTAACCTATATGCCAGTTTAGACATAATACCTGAAATCAGCACAAACAGGTCAAAACCATGGTCAAAACGACACTCAAAATGGTCTCCTACATCATCAAATTAGTCCAAAACAGTAAAAAATGGTCATAAATGGTCCAAAACTATAGAAAGTGGGTAAAAAATTTCAAAAATATCAAATTTTTTATAAATAGTAAAAAATTCAAAAATTCCATATCATTTGAAATTTTTACCCATTTGAGCTCAAAACTTCCAACTTGAATTTTGGGAGCTTCGTCTAGCGAAATTTGACACCGTTTGTTCCAGGTAACTCCTCATGTCCTCCTCTTCCTATTTCATGCAATTTTTTTCAATTTCCATGGTTAAATTTAATTTTTAGGCCAATCTAAAATGGTCGTTTCATCCCACGTGGATATTGGGGTTTTTTCCGTGTATAGGGCTGGCCATACGTGGAAAAACCTCCCAAAACTGCGTACATACACGGCCATGCACAAGGTTTTTTAAGGTATATAATGAATAAACATGATTTTTTATGTGTAGGATGGTTCTAGAATGGAGAGAGAGGGAACATAGAGATGTAGAAGTGGTTGTTTAAGGTGACATAATGGCTCAACAAGCTCTTTGTGCATGCGGTCTATATAAGTTTTGGTGTCTTGGAATCCTAAGGGCCAAACCAAGACTCCTATAGATGCTAGTAGACAACTGGGATCCAGACTCACAGTATTTTCATAATGATGGGATCTCTCTCACTATAGAGGTTGAGGAACAATATTTTATTACTAGATTATCTTGTCGGGGAGAGGTGGTGAACCTACACTCTCACGAGCCCGGAGGTGGCCTTACCATTGATGCGTACATTGCAGTATACTATTTTTTGGACATGGAAAAGGTTTGGAGTCAAATCCTGACAAACTCCATCCAGGTACTAGGATTGAAGGACATACTATTGGCACTTGGTAGGATAATCGATATAGCTTCACTCCACCAAGCCTCGCGGCCATTGATGTTCTATGCGGTGGAGTGTATGAGACCCATAGTGTACGACTGGAGCACTGTGCTGTTGAGTAACATTAAGTAGCAGCTCAGTGACTACAATATGGGCATGGTGAGAAACTTTGGTTTCAGTAGCATACTGAGCATGTTCTTCTTTGAGCATGTACCAGGGCTAAGCCCTAGAGTGGAGATTCTGCTACACGAATTTTGAGATCCGACCCAACGACATTGGGAAAATGTTATGAGAAAACTGGGAGGAGGTAGGGTGGCTAACCCCTACCCAACGGACTTCTTTCCATGGTGGCGGTGGCAAATTATTTCCATCGATGACTATCCCTATGCAGGAATAGATTTCTGGGGAGATCCAGACATGCCTCTACCACTAGGTGTGGCATATGGTGACATAGGTAACGAATCCCAAACCATATTCTTAATTTTTTTGAATTATTAAATTTTTTTTGTGTTTTTTTATATATTGACTCAAAAGAGATGTTTTGGTGTGACGACACATAGTGACAATCTGTCATGTGTATGCAAATGTTGGACCATGGCGGCCTAACGGTTTCCCTCATCATAGATGGAGGGGAAGAAGAGATGACATCATGGGTGTGGATGCAGAGTGGACGCTCCAAAGAATCCACACAAACTTTGTATGCTTGACACACAAGGTACCCATGGCACAAGTTGAGGACTTGCCTAAGGCCATGTAGCATCAAGTGGTTGGTGTACCACGAGCATGGGTTTGCTTATTCCGATGACTAGCTAGAGCTGTGGTGTGCTACCATGATCAGAACCCCCCTCTTCCTCCACAGGCTTAGAGACCTGAGAGTGTTTCATTTTTTTACTACCGTGTATTATATTTTGGTGGCTCAGAAGCTCCATTTTTGTATTATGACACTTATGTATTATGATGTCATAGTTTGGATGTTTAATGAAAAACTTTTATGATGATCGATTTTATTTATTTACACGTGTGTAAAAATTTATGTTTGTGATATGCTTATGGTCTATGAAACAAATTCCAATCTAACACACAGTTCACATATGAGTCAGCAACTTGATTAAACATTCTTGAAACATGTATGTATGTTATGTTCTCAAATTTCTATTCTAGCAATCTCACATGTAAGAATCATCATAATAATGTTGGATCCCTAATACAATACAAGCCATTAAGCTGTGAAACCACTAACTGTGAATCAAGACATACCTCAATAGAGAGAACACCATGTGAAATGGCATCCCGCAATAGCTCGATAACATCACTATACTCAGCAACATTGTTCGAAGAAGGTCGTAAACATACGCCTCTTGAAGACAATACCTGACCCGTAGGAGTATAAATCACCCAAGTAGCAGAACCTGAGTTTTGAGTGTGGTGGATAGCACCATCAGTGAATCCTATGTAAACGAAAGACTCCATTGACATCCACCATAAGAAACGAAAGCTAATCAACAAACTCGATAACCATAAGAAAACCTACCTATGCAAAAAACTGTACAATAATATACACTAATCAGCCATAGTTGAAGATCATGCATATTATTTTTTAAGATAGAGCCCATTTCTAGGCTCCGCCAAGGATGTCCCTTCATAATCCACCAGCTCATAGGCACCCTTCTCTAACACACGTTTGACTATGTAAGGGCCATGCCACATGGGATTAAATTTCCCTGCCCCCAGGGTTTCTTTAGCTTGATCCCATAAAAGGACCAAATCACCTTCACTAAGCCTCCTCAGGCAAACAGACTTATAATATTGGACCTTGATGGAACAATTATTTACTTCCAGAGCCACTAAGGCATCCTGGCGCTCCTCATCAAGCTACTCTAAGTGGACCAAATGTTCCTCCAATGCGGAAGTGTCTGGTAAAATCTCTATAGCTAGCTTCAATGAAGGGATTTCGCATTCAACCGGCAAGACAGACTCCACCCCATGTATGAACTGATATGGAGAGAAACCGGTGGTAGTCTTAACTGTGGTCCTATAGGCCCATAAAGCAAGATATAACATGATATGCCAATTCATCTTGCTTTGTGCGATGGTTCATTGGAGAATGGACTTAAGTGATTTATTTACTGCTTCAACTTCTCCATTCGCCTAAGGGTAATAAGAAGAGGAATGCTCCTTCTTATACCCTAACTTTGAAGCCAACTCTTCCATCATTCTATTCTAAAAGTGCCTACCATGGTCAGTGACAAGCTCTTTAGGAATGTCAAACTGAGTAATAATTTGGTTGAACACAAAATGCGTGGTTGTCTCACCGTTGGATTTAATCATGGGCATAGCCTCATCCCATTTCATGAAATAATCAACAACCACTATAATGTGATGATGCCCCCTAGCCGAAGCTGGGTTGCAATCCATGAAGTCAAGCCCCCACTTGGTGAAGGGACCAACAGTGATAATTGGATGTAACGGGGCAGGATGCGAGCGCATATTGCATGCAAAAACCTGGAAAGGGTGACACTTCTTGACCGCATGACACAATATTTGAAGATTGACGACCAAAAATATCCCGCTCTCAAGATTTTTTGGGCTGTAGAAAGCCCATATAAATGACCACCACATGCCCCTCTGTGGTAATCATTCAGCACAACCTCAGCCTCATCATGGGTTAAACAATGATTTAAAATGGAATCTACCCCACGGCGGTATAAAGTGTTATCCACTATAAGGTAGTTCTTAGATACATGATGTAATCGTTGTCACTCATCTCGTAAAAGGTGAATAGGGACCTTCAATGTTTGCAAATATATAATGATATCCCCATACCATGGGTCCAAAGTTGAGATAAGAAAAATATGCTCATCAACAAACATATCCTCATAAACCTCCTCCTCCTCCACACTTGGAAAATCAGAAATGAGCTCCGCAAAGATCAACGATTTCTTCAATTTCACTGAAATGAATTCGAGATCAAATTCTTGTAAAATAACAATCCACTTATTATATTTTCCCCCGATCATCCTTCTAGTGAGGATGAACTGAAATGGATTGACATGAGCTACCACCAAGGTCTGACGAAGGCGAATGTAATGTCTCAATCTCTAAACCGCATGAACAGTGGCCAAGGCAAGTTTCTCCACGTGAAAATAACGGATTTCCACATCAATAAGGTTCTAACTCAAATAATATATGACATACTCATGGAGCTCCTCATCCTCCTCAACCAAAACCATACCAACTGTCTCCATGGACGCGACCACATAAATCAAAAAATCATGGCTATAGTAAGGTGGACTAAGCATGGGGGCCGATGCCAAGGCTCAATTAAGAGCATCAAAGGAGTCCTTGGCTCACTCATCCCAGCAAAAAGTAGTGTCCTTTAAAAGATGCATAAATACTTTAGTCAAATTGGAAAAATTAACCATGAATCTCTGTAAGAAATTTTCCATGTCTTGCAAACACTGAAGATGTATAATATTACGCGGGGGAGACAATTGAAGTATTGCCTCAACCTTTAAGGGATAGACTCTTATACCCTCCTAGGATACAATGAACCCTATCAAGAAACCAATGATTACACAAAAGATGCACTTATGAGGATTTAACCTGACCTGGTAATGGCGGCACCTTTCGAACACTAATCTCAAATGGTATGGATGATGCATTCTCAGATGAGAATGAGCAGTAAGATCATCTAAATACACTTCGATAATTGTTTTGAAATCATGAAAAGTTAAGGTCATAGCCCACTGAAATGTGGCTCTAGCATTTTTAAGACCGAAAGGCATCTTCTGATATGCAAACGTACCCCAAGGAAAAATAAATGTCGTTTTATGTTGATCCTCAGGTTTGATCTGAATCTGATTATATCCGAAAAAAATGTCCATGAAGGAGAATACCTCGCTTCCCACACACATCCAAAATCTGATCAATAAATGGTGTGGGGGAATTATCCTTAGGACAAGAACAATTTAAATCATGGAAATTAGTGCATATATGGATCGCTCCCTGCTTCTTATCTACTACAATGGGATTTGAAACCCACTCTGTCAAGGGAATGGGATAGATAAAACCGGATTTTAACAATTTCTCTATCTCATCCTTTATAGCGGGTGCTTTTCTAGGATTCACCACACGCAAATGTTGTCGAATAGGATTTGCATTCGGATAGGTCTTAATTTCATGTTTGACAATACGAGGGTTGATACCCATCATTTCCTCGTATCACCAAGAAAATATGTAACGGAACTCTTTAAATAGATCAGTATACTCCTTGATCTCATCAGGGGAACAATCCACCCCAACGTAGACGTTCTCAATTTTTCTAGGATCGTGAGAAATATTGATAGGAATAGTAGGGGATAAATTCACCATTTTCCCATTATCCATCTGACCAGGAGAGCTCAATGGAACCACGGGACTACCAATATTCTCACTAAGAATATCCCTATAGTCCTCATGCTCCATACGGTTAATCTCGGGAAGAAAATATGATCTATGATGCAACTCTTCCCAAGGTGGCTCAACCCATGACATGGCCTCAATAATGGCTTCATCTAATGGAAAAACACCATTAAGGAAATCATGTGTGTGAGAGGACTCCACTACCCATGCAGGAAGCACATATGGGTCCTCCTCCTCCATCTGCGAAGAGAAAGGAGTAGGCTCTGCAACACAATCAAGATTCACTTGATATGTTATCATTGCTATAGGCAATGGAACATCCATTTCTACAGGTCCATTTGAAGGACTTGATGAAGGAAGAATCCAAGGATCTTCCATATGGGTAGTGTGAAAAGACACTGAATTCAATGAAGATGAAGCCCCACTGAAACTAGATACAATCATAAGAATGGGCATAGGACAACTAAAGGTCCCCATAAGAGATGGATACATACCCACACCCACACTCCCAGTTTTCAGATGAGAATGATCAATAATTGGGATAGAAGCTCCCAATGATGCGCTGACACTCAGACTACGGAACGATGTCTGATCAACCGGAACAATATTCCCATTAACTGGAAAAGCATACTACTAGAAATAGAGAGGAGGCTATGACTTGCATACTATACATCCAATTCCAGCCTAGTAAAAGATTGTAGTCAAGGGGCGCATCAACCACCTCGACCTCGATCACGACGATATTCCTTCCCAATTGGACCTTAAGAGAAGGAAGAATCTTGTGCAGCTGAAATGATCTACCATCAAAGGCATTCAACATGGTAGTGGATTGAGACAACTCAAGAGAACCCAAACCCTTCCAGCAAGACAAAGACATCATGGAAGCAGCAACACCTTCGTCAATCATAGTGCATTTGATGGTCATATTAAGACACTCTACATGAATCAAAAGAAACATTTAGTAAGGCAAGCGAGGTTGTAGTCCCATGGTTTGAAATTTGATGACGGAAGAAGAGTTGTCATCATTAATCCCAAGAGTAGAAAGAAAGGCTTTCCTTTGTGGAGGACAACTCTGAAGTACTTCAAGTGCGGACTTTGCACAAGGATTTTGGCCCAAATCCTCAACAACATAATAGTTTTGAGTGGCTCGGGCATTAGGATTGTTCCCCGAATGCTTTAGGACTCCCTTAGGAATGCGAGGTGTAGTTTTGGGTTTATCCATAGGGTTTTCGATACACAAAGGGCTCTAGGGTGGAGCGGGTTCTTTTCCAAGGTCTAGTTGTGATGAACCATAGTCTTTCGCACAAGTCACAACCTTCGTAGCATGTACAATGTTGATGCAACCATGACCGGTATTGGCTTCCGGTGGATTTTGATCTCCACCCCACACACAATGAGGATCATTGGTCCTCGTGTTCATATTTTGATTATGGGGTAAAGGATTTGTTAGCACAGCTAGGCCCAGTGCTATGAATCTCAAGGAATCTTCCATATGAGGGAACAAGTGAGTGAGGTGGTCCTCCTTACACAATTTGCAAGGAAACTTAACCTTACCTTTAGACTTCTTGTCCCCCCTAGCATTGTGGGTGTTCTTGTCATTAAAATTGGCATTTTCATTCCGGTTCCCACCCTTACAATTATTTTTACCCTTTTTCTTATTCCTTCTGGGCTGCTGGTTGCCCTTCTGGTCTGACGATTGCAAGGAAAGTACACTCGTTGTTTGGCTGGGTTGAGACAAAGCCGTGGCTTGTCCCAAATCGGAATGATTAATAGACAATCGAGTCACTTGTTTCACAACTGAATCCGCAAGTTTGGCACTTGTACAACCCACAATGCCATCGACATGTGGTCCAGGCTTGATATTGGGATCAAAACTAGAATGCGAAGCATTAGGTATGATCTCATACAAAATTATAGATTGAGCATAGATCAAATCCAACTCCCGTTCCCTAAAGATTGCTTGTTCCTCGTTTTGGACTCCGGATGTAGAAACATCCTTCATGATGTAAGGTAACAACGATTTAAGGAACCACTCAAGGAGAAATTTTGGTGGTATGAAGGATTTAATCAACCTCTTTCATCTACACCACTCTTGGATATGGTCCAAGATATGTGTGGCTTTGTCTTGCTGAAATGTCGACAAGAGTTTTGTACCAACATCGTAATTCCCAGGTAGTTGGAAGTGACTGAGGAAAGTCATATCAAGGTCATTGAACAAAACGAATTCCCCCCTTGGTAACTCTATGTACCATTTTGTTGCAGGCTCGATGAGGGTGCATTGAAATAGCCTTAAATTGTTTGAGTCATCATGTAAGGAATTGGAAGAGCACCAAAGGTGAAAAGTAGTGACATGTTCACTAGGATCTTCTCCTGCTTTTCCCTCGAACTTGGGAATGTTCGAGGGAAGCTTGTTAGGGACAGCTGGCCAAGATGGGTCATGAGATACGGGATCGTTCATGAGTTTTGATAAGTCAAGTAAGTTTAACGTTGTGAGGAAAGGGAGCCTAGGTTGAGTTAGTTTGTGACACACTCCCTGATAGTTCTGGTTCATATAAGGCTGACTAATGTAAATACCATGGCCTTGGCCATAATATCCTCCTCCTGTTTGACCCATGTAGGGCTGCATGGAAGCATTATGATGTGGTGTACCTTGACTATGTGGTGCTACAAAGCCATAATTAGAGGAGTAAGCGGGTTGTTGATACTCGTACCCATAGGGTTGATAGTTCTGTCCATACTGTGGTCCATAAGATTATCCATGAGAAGCTCCATAAGGTGTCCCATGGGATGTCCCATAAGAAGCTCCATAATTAGGGATATGGTGAAATCCTTGCGATGGACCATGAGACAATCCAGAAATAGGAACATGACCTCCCGAGACAACAAGAGGTACTTGACTTTGAGATACTATCGTGCGAGCAGTCACAGTACGAACATGGCTAGTAGCAATATTCCAGCCTGAAGGACCACGTGAATGAGGGGGAGGAAGGGTTGTCAAAAATGCATTCGAAGGAGTAGGGTTTGAGGACGAAGGGACATGTGAAGGGATGTAAGTGGTGTTTCCTATGGTCACTCGTCTCAGTTCTAGTATCTGCATATGACTACTAACACTAGGTCTAGGACGAACATGTGAGGTAGCTTCCACCACCGATATGGAAGGTGTAATGTGACTAGTGCTCCCAAATCTCTCCGCATGGAAAGGAATATGAGTGCCCCCAGGCATAGTGCTAGTTTCAATTTCTTGCTCAGCATGATGTGCCGAATCGTGTGTAGGGATATCATACATGCCATAATGAATATAACTAGAGCTTGTGGGTTCATGATGAGTCTTGTCACCTGGTAACCAATACCGACAACCTGTGAATGAGGGATCATAACCAGAATGTGAAGGTATTTTTGGTGAAGGATCATATACAGGAGTAGAATCTACATCCCCAACCTCTTGAGGTGGAGAAGACATCTCAGGAATCTCATCCTCATGATCTCCCATCGTGTGTGAATTAATGTGAGAAGTAGTCCACCCTGCCTATCTATTTCTCTCTGCCAAAGGAGGAGGAGATGTGGAAAGAGAAAGTCCTACTAAATGATGAGAACAACGAAGTGTCATGCTCAAATCCACAATGACTCAAAAAATGAAAAAGACTATATCTAATTACGCACACCCTAAGCAAACTAGTGTGCATAGAGCATACACCTATACAATGTAAAGCCAAATCACAAGCAAACAAGGGTAGGATATGTGAGCTCCCGAATGAAGCAGGTATGTCTCGCCTAGGAGAGGCTTGAGACTCCCATACACAAAAAGCAGAGTTTTGTGACCAATTATAGTGGCTATCAGCTTCAATGCATATAGCTACTATGTTGTCCGACCCCTACTTGGCCAGGACACCTGCAGAATAACCTTTGTGAAGTACCCCCTCGATAACCTAAGTAAGGAAACTAAGGTCACCTCAATATGATCAATTCTTAGGTGGACAGTTGCAGGTGGGATTGACCGTATGGGTAGGGTATCAAAGCTCAAAACTCTCAAAAGAGCCCCCAGATACAAATAAAATCCTAGAAATATCTCTGGTGCTACTCAGTTATGACGAGGGGTCATCCCAATCATTAACTGCTCACACTGCATCTTGCTTAACTCCCTTGTAAGAGGAGGATCTTGAGAAACACTAATTATATAAAGGAATTTCACACTCTCACCTGGACAGACACATAAATGTTTCATTTAGTGGTCTTAGAGAATTTACTCATAATGAACTATTCCAAGACCCTAAAACCTAATCTTGTTGGTGCACCCTATAAAACAAAAGACTGTAATTCATTTTATTATGCATTGATTTTAATTGGCTTATTACTCAAAGGGAAAATGATCATGCAACTAATGGTGTTATGACGCAACAAGAAGTAAATTGCACACCTAACAATCAATGCAAATGCACTGTGTCAAATGAAAAATGGGTATTCTACTACGTGAAGTGTAAAAATTTTCTTCAAATGAAGATGCAATCATTCCTATATGAAAATCTGACTAATACTTCTCCAAGCAAACCTAATGCAAGTACCATGCAAAATGAAAAATGCAACAATGCATAATGATGCAAAAAGAAAATATTTTTGAATTTTTTGAATTAAAATTAGATAATAAACTAAAAGTATGACTCTACAACCCTCAAACTCTACAAGCATTGTCAGACAACACCCAAGAAAAGCACTAAGGTAAAAGAGACCTAATGCACTAATCCCAAAACAAAAAATAGAAAATGCAATGACAAGAACATTCTAAAAAAATTCAAACTAAAAAGCATCTTTGGTCAGAAATAGGGGTGTATACAAACTCCAGAAACATCCAAGAAGACTCAGCAATTATCCAAACTCACCCAGAAACAATTAATCTTCCCCAAAATGGAAAAACTCATGGCATAGGTGACTCTGTGCAGAAAACAGTTGTATATATGTTGATATCCAAGTAAAAACCACGTGTACACATGACTGTGAAGACAAAACTCGCGTACAGGAAGAAAAAGAGATAAAAAAGAAGGTAAGCAAACAAGCTTAGACAAAATTTACTCCTATCAGACACTACTAGGAAAACATGCCCCCAGACCCGACTTAGAAACAGATAAATCAGAGCAATTCAAGAACATTGAATGCCAATAAAACCCCCAAAGGAAATGACTAGGAACTCCCCAGTATGGGGCCAATTCTGTTACGGAGAAAACTTCCTATGGCTTTAGGTACCACAACAAACAAAGTAACCACAAAAATCAATCCTTTCCCATATGCAAGAGAAACTAAACATCTAACACTAAAGGATCTCGAAACATACCTTATTCCAGATGGTTGATGTAGATCCCCGTTGAGCTTTTCCACTCTCGCTTGTATTAGAAATTTGCTCTCTCAACATTCAACAAACAAGATAAGCATGCTATATAAAGGTGTTATACCTATTCTAGCATATATAATCAATAACATATAAGCATTTAAAAGAATCCATGGATTCAATACTCATTTAAATACACATTATTGGATAGGAAAATATATTTCTATTAATATAAATCAGAGATTACAATAGTGACAACCTCTGTCGGCACGTCTGCGAATTAGAGAAACTGAGTCCTCCACCTGGGCCTCCACCACTTCAATCCTCCATCTCTCGATAGCAAGCTCACAAGCAAAGGAAAGCTTGGGAAGAACACAGATTGCTCCAAGGGACAAAGGGATGCAGACTCAAGTATAAGCTCCGACAACAATGGGATATAGTTTTCTTGCTCTTCAATTCCTCCCCTTTCAATGTATCCAAAGTGTTCCTTATATAGTGCTTCAATGGAGTAATGGAAGGTCAAATCCGAGTGATCTCAAGGCATATGGAAGGCCAAGAGACAAGTGACTCGGATCCACATCAAGGAAAACTCCAAAACTATTTGGCCTTTTGCACACATCCTGATGTACGTGGGTTTGAGGGTCATATCCGTGTATATACACGAGAATAGGTTTAAAAGTCGCATATAGCAAATAATGCATGTTTCTAGGGATGATCTTGGAAACATCAAAGGTACAAAAATGGTCCATGGGGTCCAAAGAGACTGTAGAGGGACATGGAAGGCCATAATGTGTGGTAAAATCAGCTATAACAGATACTAACTTATGATTCAGGATATTGGGTCCTTGTTGCAACCCTCAAGGATTTCTCAAAGTAGGGAAGACTACTCACCCTTGTGGCTATTTTTCCCTCAACAAAGTGCCAAGGCTTAGAACTCTTCCAATTTCTTCTTTGTGCTCTAAATAGGACAATTAATTCCTTTTGAATATTAAATCCAATCATTGAATGCATGTGTGAGGTTGGTGGGAAAGTCACCTCATTTAGTTATTGAAGCATGGGGGTGAATGCACTTTTGTTACAGTTTCGTCAATGTCAAAAATAATCTCTACAACTTTCATGAGTCCTTTTATTCTATGGTCAAAAGTTATGTCAGTTTTCTTTTCATCATTATCTCATATCCTATGCATTCAACACTCATTGCGCCGAGAGGCGCTCTACAACCCAGCATGAGGGAGATCTTGTAACATTTGTGGATGTAAAGTTTGTCCATATTATGTCATCTAAAAATAATATTAGGGACATGTTGTAAAGTTTGTGGAGATTTTGTAACGTTTGTCTATATTATGTCGGCTATTAATATGAGGGAGATCTTGTAAAGTTTGTGTAATCAGAGATCATGTAAAGTTTGTCTAATCATAATTTGTAAAGTTTGCAACAAAAGAAAACTAAGAAATAAAAAATATTATGTCGTCTATTAATAAAATAAAAACAAATCTCCTGAAAAGAAAATAGACAAAGAAAAATAAATCAAATTATTATTATTATTATTATTATTAACGTGGGTTACATTTAAATACAGTCTGTAATAGAGAAATTCCAGGAAATGGTAAATGTTTGGTTGCATTTTTCTACTCCTTAAAAATTTGAAAAAAAATGACATTTATAATTATATGGTCTATTTTCAAAATAGGATTTTCAGTTCAGTGTGCCTAATTTTATAATAAGATGGTTTGGGTTGAAGGCTTCATTTTTGTTATTGATTAAATCTTTATACTATATTTGATTAAATAATTATTTAATGTATTCATTATTTAAGGTTTCGTTTTTGCCATTGAACATTTTGGAAATCTTACTTCATACATAAAATATCAAATATCATGGACATATGGGTAATTATTTACAGTGAGGCTTTTTCCATTGAATAGTTTGGAAATCTTACTTCATACATAAAATCTCATGGAGATATGGGTAATTAATTACAATGAGGTTTTTTCCATTGAATAGTTTGGAAATATTACTTTATACATAAAATCCCATGGAGACATGGGTAATTATGAGGTTATTTTGTTCGATCCATGAGTATTCTTAATTTCATGGCTATATCACATTCGAGTGTTCATGAGTGTTATATGGCATATAAATATCATATATGTCTTTAATATTAAATATAATGACTTGTGTTGTTTGTTAAGCCAACCCATGAGTATTTTTATTCTCGTGGCTATTATACAATCACAGTCGAGTCAGTCGAGTGTTATATGGTAAATAAATATTATATATATGTTTAATATTAAATATAAATATGTTATTATATATAATGTTAGTTTTTAAATATGAGTATTAATAGACATATAATAGTATATATGTTTAACTTTAATAACAAAAAATATTATTATATTTATATAATACTAAATTTTAAATATAATTGTAATAAATTTATATCTATTTTATAATTATTTGTCTAAATTTAATAATTAAAATTTTATATGTTGATTTGTAATTAGTATTATCATTATTATTATTTTTAATAGTGCAATGAAATAGTTTATATTTATTTTTTAATAAATAAGTAGTAACCAATCAACCAATCTTATGGATATTGGTGTATTTTAAAATACATTTAATTTATAATATTAGGTTAAGAAATATTTTTTTCACAATTTTTATATAAATTTTGCATCTATATATTTAAAAGTAAACATTGAATTGAACCTTCACTAAAACGAGACTATAAAGATGCATAAGATTGGAAAGAAAACCAAAATAAATGAATAAATAAAATGGAAATTAAACTAAAATAAATAAATAAAGAAACACATAGGCTAATACACTAAAAGGATTTAGTTTGAAGTATTAATATGTATTTAGTAAACATAAAAATATGTATTAACAAAATTTATAATAATTTAAAAATGTGTATGGAAATGTTTTGTGGGATTATTATTATAATCAAATTGTTTTATAATGAAGTTAGACCGTGAGGAAGATATAATGAAATGCTATAAATTAAATTAAATTGAAGATAAATTAAATATTATTGTGTGATTAATAGTTTAATTAAATAAAAAATTGTTTAGTAAGAGATTTGATATTGGAAAGACATAATGAGACATGAGAAATTTAAATTATATGAAAATGTATTGGATATAGTTCTGTGATGTATATATAATAAAATATGTTTATAATAATTTGTATGTTTCATTTAATATGTATATATGTCATTAGGTAGTAGAGAGTGATATGCAAGCAATATGTTTTTCTCTATGTTTCCTAAGCTTCATATTAACGTTTTAAAGAAGTGAAGGGAATTATGTAGGAGGGTCTCTCTCCACACACACACACATAAATGATTGTGGAAGTTGAACAATCCACTAATGTAAACTCTAAAGGAGTCTAATAGCTCCTTGAGTGCAATACTAAAGAAGGCCTCCTAAACAACCCATGGTTTTATTGTACATGGTTTAGGAGCGCCCTGCAAATGGTCTTAAAACCATGTGCAAGGCCCCTAAAAAACCCATGGTTTTATTTTACATGGTTTAGGAGGGCCTTGCAAAAGGCTTTAAGACCATGTGCAAGGCTTCCTAAACAACTCATGGGTTTAGGATGGCCCTACACATGGTTTTAAAACCATGTATGGGGAGATGGTTTGAATCAAATCAATGGCTATATATAGGACAGACCAAAGCTGATAGCTCCTTGAGTGCAATACTAAAGAAGAGTTTTCCACCTCTAGATATTTTATCCCTCTTGGCACTTGATAGAGCCTAGGATTTGGATCTATGCTGGTTATAATATTCTCTCATGCAGATATTCACTATGTAGCGAACCCTACTGTTGTTCACGACCATTACTAGATTGCGTACAAACTATAAATTCAAATTTAGATATAGAGTTGCATATTCCAAGGGAAAAGAGATGGTTATAGGTGAGCATAGAGGTTGGGAAAGATAGGAACCTTTACCCATTGATTTTCTCTAGTCACATTTTCTTAAGAATCCATGATTTATTGATCTACGAACTTTTTGTTCTATGACTTAAAAAGTGAATTGCATAAAAGAATGTGAATAAATCTCATAAGCAAATCATAAGAAGCACCATACATATGGAAGATAAATAACAACATAAAAGGAAACACCATGTGATAATGAAGTTCATCCAAGAAGGACTACGTATCCAAACCCGCTTCTCAAATGGAGAGGTAAACCTATAATCTCAACAAATTCTTGACAAATACATGACAATAAGACATCAATACCTTAATAGTTGGAGATGGAGAGAAACTATTGCCTATATCCACAAACGGATTCCACTGGTAGCTTTAGATCATGAAGACTGTGAAAAATAAGTACTAATATTCCCTTCTTCAACTTACACAAGCCAATACAATCTCCTTCCTCTCATAACACAAACTACATAGAGGATAAGGCCTCTACAAATTCTATAAATTCACAAAGCCAACTCCTTGAACTTGAGTTGGGTGGCCTTTTTTATAGTTGGCCTCGTGCTCATGTCATGTGTATCATGTGTTTTGGTTGGGTAATGGTTTTGAATGAAGGTATTGGTCATTTGAAGGTCACGGGTTCAAAACTTGTGGCTTCCTTTATATAGTACTCATTACATGTATGTTGGTTGGCAATTATAATGTGGTATTGGGTTCGGTTATACTATGTGCATAATACATTGGATGTGGGGTAGGAATCCCAGGTTCAAACCCATAGATTTCTAACCTCCCCTTTTTTCAACGTGCTTTTACAATCCATTCAAATAAAAACCACCAGAATTGGTTACAATGACTTTCTTGTGGGCTAATTGTAGGCCTTGTGGTTTGCTTGTATGTGGTCACAGGTTCAATTCTACTCAACAACTTTTAAACATATTCAAATTTTCCACCTAAGCAAACTTTTTGGATTCAAAGCCAACTTTGACAAACCAAAATGAGACATGTGTCGAGTCCTCATTAGAACACCTCATGCCTAGTCACCTTCCAAATCACAAATACCAAGTGACGTGTCACCTTGTAATCCTTCAATGTAAGCATTGTACATGCCACATGACACCCTTGTAGTGGTGCCCCGTGGGACTTCTTTTTTTTCCACTTTTGCACGTGAAATCACTATTTGGTTGAGACTTTATAACACAATAACTTTCTCATACGGAGACCGTTTGAGGTTTCATTCATGCCATTGGGTTCGTATTAATAAGCGTTTCGTGATGATGCCATTTTTTTTGAGATTCAGGGACTTTGAAAATTTGATCTTTTGAGATCCTCCTGGATCATTTATTCTCTAGGAGGTTCTCCAACAACATACAACATGTTGGGATCTTAGTACTACCACTTGTAAGCACTATAAGGTTTGGATATTCTGAGGGAACGATGGATCAATGAAGGTGAATTCCTTAATTGTGCTATGTGGGGTAGTTGAAAAGAATTACATGTTCGTGATGGCTAAGTGAGATCCCTAAAGATATTTGGATGAGTATTTGGCTAATAATAGAGAAAACATTGTGGTGTGGGTTGAGAGAGAAAATCCCATAGGTTTTTTGTTCACCTTAATGGCCTCATAGCTGAGTTTGGGGGAGGCCTCTCAACATATATAGTATATGCTAGACAAAGTGTCTAGTTTGGTTGGAAAATCGTTCTTACACAACCAGCTGCTTGGATATTCTTTGTTCAAAGATAAAAATTCTCTTGTATTTTAATACGCAATGTTTTTAATTGATTAATGTGATAATTATACTTGTATATGCATGCTATGTGTGTGTAGATAGAGTTTATTTCCACTGCATATTTTTATTATGCATATGCACATGCATTTTTAAATGTTATGAACTCATAATATGGCTATTGGGCGAAATTAAGAAGATTATAATTCGTTCATGTCCCCCTATGTTTGTCAGATTAATGGATGGAGACGTGACACTAATATCCATAAATGAGTATCCAAGTTACTCCTCATGAGGGAAATAAGGGATCTTAGTCCCATAGAAATGTTAGAAGATGTCAATTACTAAAAGAAACCAAACATCCATGATCCTCATTCAAATTGTTGGTAGATGCACTTAAAACCTATCAAAGATCCCCTTAGAGTCAATTTGATTGATTTTAGAGATTAAAAAGGAAAACCCCCTTCAATCTAGAATTGATGGAAGATTTAACTAGAGTTAATTTTCTCATTATAAATAATATTTGAACAAAGGGAAGAACACATTGGAATTATTTTAAATATTGTTAAGCCTATTGTGACATTCCATTGGAGTTGTACTGGAGTTAGTTTGATATTATGTTTTGAACTATTCAATAAAGTGATGATGGTTTTCTAAGTTTGATAATTTTGTGACTTAATTTGGGTTTTAGTTAGCACCTTGAGTAAGGGTGCTACTTATGGAAAAACATAGTGTTTCAATTATGCACTCTAACGTTTTAATTTAATTTTGTTTTTAAACTTTACAACAATTTGTGTACTTTAATTCAGACTCTTTTAGAAGCTTTGTTTTATGCAATTAGTTTAACTCTTTTAGAAGCTTTGTTTGATGCATTAGTTTAGTAGTTTTGAATATTTTCCAACATTTCATCTTTTATTGTTTGATATGTTATTGAAACCTTTACATTTTTATGTTCAAATCTTTGGCTTACACCCTTTGAGTCAATTATAATCACTATGACATTATAATCCTTGGTTTGGTCTCAATACACTTATGATGCTAGTTACTTGTGTATAGGAAAGGTGGTGGACTTTAGATTGCATACTAAGTCAACAACCTGAAATAACTAGTTAGTTGATAAATCCCAAATCTTGTAAATTTCTCCTTAGATTATTTTTTTTGCACATTTTCTTACCTTTGTTGAGAACATATTAGAATTATTATGAATATTGTTAGGCCTATTGCGCTAATCCATTCAAATTGTAGTAGATCTAGTTTGATATTATGTTCTAAAGTTTTCAATATATAGAAGATGGTTTTCTAAGTTTTGAACGTTTTGTGATTTAATTAGGGTACCTGTGATCACATTAAGGGTATTATTTACGGGAAGCATGGAACCCCTTAACAAATTAGTGTTTAAATTATGCAATATAGAATTTATTTTAATCTTGTTTTTAAACCTTATCTTGGGAATTTTTTCTTATTCAAGTAGATTCTATTAATGTGGTTGCATACATAGTGCCTACTATACCTCTTTAAAATGTTCCTCATAATAAATTAAAATGTAGCTCTTGAAAATACTCATCAACAAGCAATAAAAATAGGGCATTTTTCACAAGTGCACCCTAAATAAATGTGTAAAGTTGGTTAACTTCATAAACAATAACTTTTCTTCAATGGATGAACCGGAAAATTGATTTGAAAAAACATGTGTTAATTTCCAAAAAAAGTGTGCACGAGATGAGGGAATCCTAGAAAAGTGTTCCAACAACCTCAATAATCATAAAACAGAGAAATACCATGGGTTGGAAAGAAGAACCAAACATTGAAAGGAAAATCATGTGAAAAAATCATCAAAATTCCCCACACCTTAATTTGCCAAATGTGGCACATGTGAATTCTAACATGAGAGTGTCCTCCATGATCAAGAATAAAATATTAATACAAATGTGACAGATGCATGAAAATGTGTCCCCAAAATGATGAGCGTTTCACTAAGTAACAAAATCAACATCATAACAAACCCAACCAAATGTGAACATTACCAAAATTTTGTTAGAAACATCTTTGTTATTTAAATTATATGCCAATAATTTCCCAATATCCAATTGTCAACATGGGACCTCAACTTGTGAGAGAATGAAACTATCTGTGCAGAGCTAGTTCGTCAATAAGTTAAGTGTGTTGGCGAACTAAGCTTAAGTAAAAACCTAATGCTTTTGAAAGGAATTCATTCACACAACATAATTCAAAATGCATTTCAAAGTATAAGATGCATTCAATCCAGATAATCCTCGGCAATTGTCTGGGTACAAATAATCTTGCTGCAACTACATTGCTTATCAATACATAGCTTTATTGATCAAATGGTAAACCTTATGACTCTCAAAGAAATAATTTGGATCTAATGAACCGACAACTCCAACTACTCTAGTGGTAATTGGTCTTGGCCAAGTATAGGCACCATTGATATCACACAGACAAATAGCATGCTTAGTAATGCACTGCTATGTATATTGTCAAGTCCTTTTATTCTGATCATAACTCAATCTAATTCAAAATCTTGAAATTGAAAGTTGAAATATAATCTAAACTATCTCAAGATCAAATCTGTGATATACTAACAAGATTAAAATCTAACTAGCTTGCACACATTATCCCGTGCTAAATCAAATCCTACTAATTAAACGAATTACAATATTTGATATATTATATGATAAACTCAATTTCATAATTTTAATAAACCAAATCACACAATTTAAATCATTATACTGTAATCAATATGAAATCTAATTAACCACATAAAATAAATATACTTACAGAAAATATAAATAGTAGTTATGTATCTCTTGAAAGGAGCCCTTCCTTCACCAACTACAAACTACAACCTACAAAATACTAAAGGCTCACACTATAAAACTACTAATCAATAAAATTCATAATCAAATGAGGGAACATAGAGATGATGAGCAACAATATTCGATTATTTGATATTATTGTCCAACACTTTAAAAATTACACACATGGCATTTATACATAAGAAATCCATTGGACGTTATCAAATCGTATCTCCAAACGGAGAATTCAAATTTTACAAATTTAGACAAAAATCCCCCAAATCTAGAAATTCATCATTTTGGGAAAATTTGCTTTATTCCCCATCTGTATCTATTAGATCAAAGAATATCGAGATAAAATGTGATCATATTTCTCAATTTGGTGTTTTTTGAAAATAAAACATGTCTCCAAATATTTATATTTTCCTCCATATGCAAGCAAATCAAGGCACAATATGAGTGTGAACTAATGGAAATAAAACCATGTTGGATGTGTCCTTGAACTAATCCAAGTGGCATATTCTCATTAAAAACTTGTAACTATATCAAACTACTCAAATTACAAGTTTTTTGGAAAACTTGTAATTATAGGCTTTACAAGTTTTTCGGAAAAACCATGTAAATAAATGTTAGTTTCCAAATTTCGTTATCAAAACCTACTCAATCAAGTAAATATTAGGAATATGACATGGTTTCAACCTTACACACCTTTGAGAGCATAATCATGAGCATTTTGAGCTTAAGAATGACAAAAGGATAAGATATGACGCAAAAGGAAAAAGTCAGCTCACATAAGAAATCAAAACCACTACTTAAAATAAGTTAATTTGGAGGTATATAACATTCCCCCAACTTGTCATATTGCATGTCCTCATGCCATCAAATTATTATTATAAAATTCTTTCCAACTGTAAGAGGAATATCCACCCAACATCTCAACATGCATACCCAAATTCTTGTCAAGTTATGTCCCTATAGTAGCTTCCACAAATTAGTAACCATGTAAGTACTACTGTTGCACCAAACTGGTAGAAAACATAATCTCAATCCAAACAATTGTGGTTCACCTCTTCCTATGGAGTTGCTATAAATATTAAAGTGGGTAATGATAATCTTGAAGGAAGGATATCACATAGGATCCTGAGTTATAATGGAACAACAAGTATGTTCCACCTTTTTTTGAAGCTGTCAATGTTGTTAGAGAACTTTTAGTTTTAGCCTGCTCAAATTCTCATAGAGCTTAATATTTTAGATTGTTTTTGGTTTATCAATACTTCTTCATGATATTTGAATAGTTCAACAAGCATATGACAATCCCTTCATGCCAAAAATATATTATCCAATTTCCACTTGATCTATTTGATAATAACGAATATGAAATATAGAATATAAAAGTCACAGTTTGTATTTCAAATTTTCCATCTAATTATAACCATAACAACTTAAGTGCAACCTATCGTTCATGGAAGTAAACTAAATATACAACTAAAGGAGTTGGTAGCTTATGTTTGTAAGTAAAATCATACATTTGCTAATTTTTCTTTTCAAGACTGTCATTTGATTTTAGCAAATTTTAAATGTCATTTCTCCCTCTATTTTTTTGCAGTAAGATACTTTGTGTACCATTCCTATTAAATATTCAACCTAAATTATTGCTTATATATCAGTTTTATATCATATAAAGCATGCTTCCCTAATTGACTAAATTGATTTTAGTAGATGCCACTTGGCCACTGTATTTGTTTTTATATCAGCCAAAATTTCATTAACAAATTGGTAAACATTCATTCTTTCTATTGTTCCATGTTTTCTATTTCAACGGGAGTCGAAACAATTTCAATTGTACATGCTAATATATATAATAACCATGTAGTTTAAGTATGTATTGTTATTTGTTTCTTTTTCCTCCGTTTCTAAGACTCATTTTCAACTCTAATATTTTTGTTTACATGTTTGAGGTGCTGGAGATGAAATTGTAGATATTTGCTGGTTTTCTTATGTTGTCCAAGTCTTTGGTTTTCATTTTTAGACGCTTTCCCAAAACTTTGATTTCCTTAATTGACTGCTTCAATTTCTTAATTTTTCTATTTTGCTTCTACAATTTTATGTGAAAAAGGATCAAAGCTTACCAAAATAGGAGACACTAGAATCAACAATGGTGGAGATCCTTCTTCAATAAATTGAGACTAAGAAATTTTGGATTTTTCAAGTTCCTTTAAAACCATTAATTTTATGAGTGCATGATGGTATAGACTACTGGATTCAAACATCAGTTTTTTTCTCATTCTTCATTCTTTCCACTTGCTATTCAAGACGGTGGATTTTGACACTCCATCGACCCTCTAATGTCATATATTGCTAACCATTTCTCCTACATTCATTGAATTTCAATTCTGTATTGTTTTTTATAAAGCATGCCTAGGTCATACAATTCGTCTCTACCGGTCCAATTAATTAAAGAGATCTTAACGGAAGCTAAAGCTAGGGTGTTATCTTGAATATCGTCCAAGATTTCATTTACATATTCATAGCCATGTTTATCTTTTGATTTCTCCTTCTCTGCAAGTTTCTTTGGTGCATATGCAGTCTCCACAACCTCTGCTAGTATATCTAGGGATTTGAGGAACAACCTAAACATCTGGTTGTGCATGACTAATATTCCTCCTTAGACTTCTTCTTATTGTTATACATTTGGTGCGTTTAAGGGCTATAACCCGTCGTCTTAGGGTTTTGTTCATTGTCTTGTCCAAATGCAACTGAGACTGCACTTCATCATAAGTCATTCCAAGTTGGGCATGATTTTCTTTGAGAGTTTGATTCTCTTTCTTGATGTGTATTTCCAACAATTCCATCTCTTGGATTGATTGTTCTAACTCATTAATTCTCTGATCCTTTTGTAAATTACGGGATAATGAATCTAGTTTACCCTTTGTAGAGAAACAAGGGTGGATATAGGTGACACATGAGGTTTTCCATCGCATGTTTGATAATTATCCTGTCCTAAATTATCATCATGTGTAGCAGGCTCTGTATTGGAGTGTCCGTACAACCTCCACATGGTATAACCGCAGCACCTCTGGGAATATAAAACAAGTGGACTAACAGTCACTCCTGGTGATAGGGCCTTGTGCGGGGTTTCAAATGTTCACCAAAATCTGCAGTTTTTGGTGTAACGAAAAACATTACATCGTATCAAAGCATAGGTCTCAGGTTCAATTCCCTCGAGCTACACTGGGGTGTTGTGCTGGGTTTCAAATGTTCACCAACATCTGCAAGTTTTGGTGTAACCGCAAACCTTACATTCTGGAATTAGCCAGCACATCTATAGGATCTATTTTTGGGGTAACCACAAACCTTACATTCTGGAGTTAGCCAGCACATCTATAGGAATTCACTAGGGACTCTGGTATCTCAATGATAGGAAGAATTTGTGAGGTGGTTTCTCCCAAATTGTTGTGCTGGGTTTCAAATGTTCACCAACATCTGCAAGTTTTGGTGTAACCACAAACCTTACATTCTGTAATTAGCCAACACATCTATAGGATCTATTTTGGGGTAACCACAAACCTTACATTCTGGAGTTAGCCAGCACATCTATAGGAATTCACTAGGGACTCTGGTATCTCAATGATGGGAAGAATTTGTGACGTGGTTTCTCCCAAATTGATCCTTTTCCTCGGAGAACCCTTCTTCATCTAGAAATTATTTCCAATTACCCTCCCACTTACGTAATTCTGTAAGGACTAGAAATTTAAAGAGGGAATGGTGATGCAGTCTACTTGACTCATTAGTTGAACCCTGTCTCACCCCAATGGCCATTTTGTGTAGAATCTTATAAAAGAAATAAGATAAATTGAGGGGGTTGTCCCCTAATACATGCAGCAAAAACCTAATATGATACTGGTAAACAAAACTATGAAAAACTTCCATGCATTTTTGTCCTGAAACCTTTATGACTTGAAATATCTTTCACCAGTGGAAGATACCATGATGGTATCAACTATTGAATCCTCGGGGACTGGAAGTTGAAACAGTATAATATTGGTTGTATATCCAATAAATGATCGAACGAATTATACTGAAAGTTCGTCATTCCAACCCTGTAATCGCTCAAAAACGGTGTACCATGTGACAACCTGAACGGAATTATTTCTATGCAAATCCCCATTGAAACACTCCACGGTCGACGCTTCATAGCTCTTTTCCATGTATGTGATCAAACACCAATGACCTGAAACTAGCTTGATTCAACAATGGTTCGAACTTTTGATAAGAATTCAGGTAGTAGGAGAAATGATTACAAGTAATGGGAGGAGTAATAACAGTGGTGATGGATTTAAAGGGTGGTAGTGAGTATAATTCGGAGGGTGACGGTGGCACGTTCAAATATAATTTGATATGCATGGGAGACGTCACATCGGAGACCAGATAAGCAGTTAAACAATCGACATAACCCATTTATTTGACCGTTGAGACATGATCCATTGTATTAAAATGCATTAGAAATGGTAGAGGAATAAAATCATGAAAAGGGATTTTGAGGATGTACAATAACTAACTAATTCTTGACAATTTAGATAAATAAATAGTATTTTCATACCAGGCAACTAAAACAAAATAGCTGTGGAAGTAATCCTGGAAAAAAATCATAAATTTGTTTCAATAATGTTTCCAACAGTGAGATATATCATAAGCTATAAAATATTCTAAAAGGTTAATTGATTACAAGTTTCTTACTGCAATTACATTTTTTTCAAAAACTTGTATAACTGTGTAAAAAATTGTAAAGACTGAGAAACTTTTAGATTAGGCAAAAAACTTGTGAAGCCTAAAGAAAACTTGTAGAATCTTGCTGAATTTGGACCTCTAATACATTCCTGGTACAAATCCCCTCCAGTGAATATATTTCTTGATGTCAAGCATGAAGATAAATCATTGGATTACCAGCCAGTTATAGAGTTGTTAATCAGTGAAAGATAATCTATCACTGATGA
This sequence comes from Pseudotsuga menziesii, assembly GCA_001517045.1. Classification (NCBI taxonomy): domain Eukaryota; kingdom Viridiplantae; phylum Streptophyta; class Pinopsida; order Pinales; family Pinaceae; genus Pseudotsuga; species Pseudotsuga menziesii. The sequence goes on along the minus strand of LPNX010071595.1, from coordinate 122,002 downwards.
TACAGATCTCAAGGTACCCAAGTACATTTTGTATGATGTGAATAAACAACTTGTCATCAAACATCAACAAAATTCATCGAGCAAAGGACATTGAGGTATTCACATTGCCTATCGAGGAGAGAACCTACCATTCATGAATGTAGGCCTCAAGGTACTTTTATCAGTTCTAGTTCTAACTCCAGATAAAGTGTTGTAGTCGACAGAAAAGAACTTGCTGGAAGGAAGACCTTAAGACATTCTTCATCATCCTACACCAGCATTATTGAAAACATTACAATTTTGGAAAACTTGTAATTTTTATTGTAATTGCAGGAACATATTATTTGAGTTGAATTGTAGATGGCAGAAATCGCTAGGCTCTCCTTCTTGTTGAAGATCACATATGTCTCAGACCACACTGTTTGGAAATAAATTTGCGCAGTATGATATTGGTTCTTTTATTCATATGGTGTTTTTGAGCACATAAATACAAGACCAAGCATTGGTTGAAGTGTGGATGCGAGAATGGCAAGAATATGAGCAATATTCTACATTGTGATTCTTGGGATGATCAATAGGTTTTCTAGAATTATACTCCTTCGATGTTGAAATATTAAGAGGAACTTTCACACGTTTAACACTGAAGTTCCATATCCTTTAGATAACAGGATTCTTGAAATCGTTGAAGACCACATGCGCAAGTTTGAAGCACGTTTAACACTGAAGTTCCATATCCTTTAGATAATAGGATTCTTGAAATCGTTGAAGACCACATGCGCAAGTTTGAAGCATGGGTAAAGTTTTAGTAGAGGATTTAGCTTGTATACGATTTGGTCACAATAAACAAAGGGTTCAATGACTATAAGAAGATGAGTTTAATCATTTATGTAAGGAAGTTGTTTGCAATATATAAATGTAAATGAAATTTTTTTGTGTTTAACCATGGGTAAAGTTTTAGTAGAGGATTTAGCTTGTATACTATTTGGTCTGAATGACTATAAGAAGATGAGTTTAATCATTTATGTAAGGGAGTTATTTGCAATATGAAAATGTAAATGAACAAATTTTGTGTTTGAGATGTGGAATATACAAGAACTATGCTACAAAGGATTGCAGAGATGTATATGATGTAAACAGAATTGAAACCACTGAAAAAAGATAATTCAAGATGCACGATGAATTATGACAAATCTATCCACATGATTTTCTAGATATTAAATTGTAGAAGTGTAGACAAACTGAAATCAGAGTAATACAAAAGCAGAGGTAGGGGTTTAAATTAAAAGTGACTAGGGGACAAAAAATTATTAGTATTCAATCATAGATCGTTGGAAGAGAATAATAGTATTGGGAAATTGTTGCTAGTGGGTAGAGAAGAACAATAGTGGAAAACCATTGCTTGTAGGAAGATAATTAGTAGTGGGAAACCATTGCTCATGGGAAGAGAAATAACATTGGGAAACCATTGCTCGTGGGTAGAGAATAATAGTAGTGGGAAACCATTGGCCATGGGAATAACATTATCTATGGGAAACTATTGTTTGAGGTAAAAAGATAATCAATGTTTGCAACTGACCAAGGGTAGAATATAACCAAATGGTTTACCACTAACTAAGAAAAACTAAAAGAGTGATGATAACCACCAATTGGATCTAATCTACTCTATTGAATTTACCAATATATATTATTGAATTTCCATATATATATTGTGTACTATTTGTGTACTTGTTGATGAGTTGCTATCAAAGTTGATATCAATGTATTTAAAGATGAATTTCTATGTATGAATGTGTTTGAAGAAGTTTTGATTGAAAGAAAAGTAGGGAAAGCATATGATATTGATTCACCCCCCACCTTTCTTAGTGTCCCTAGTGTGTTCAACAATTGGTATTAGAGAAGGCCTCCATACAAGTCCAACCAAATTGAAGGATATCCTAAAGAACACACATGGATACTCATGAAGAATCTAATGAAGAAATGGCATGGTTTGTGAGGAATCTAAAACAAGGTACATGTATGTACCAAGAAAAACTACCCTTGAAATGATTTCAATGTGGAAATATTGGTCATTTTGTAGCTGAGTTTTCTCTCATGGAAGACTCCCCCAAGAGAAGATTCTTTAGAAAATGATGAAGGAAGAGATGAAATAGTACTCCTTTCCTTAGAAGACAAAATCCATACAAAAAAAGGAGAATTCAAAAGAACAAAGTGAATAAGAAGAAGAAGCAATGCTTGACTTGAAAGTTGAGTTAGAAAAATCCCTTGAAGAAGTTATATATCTAAGAAAGATTGCCAAGATGCAAGACAATAAGATTGAAATATTGAACAAGAAATTAAAGGAAAGAGAAGAAATTAGTCAAGGAAAGAAGAATCCTAGCAATGACTCAGCAAGAAAGAGTAATAATCTACAAGAACCCTTGCATAACTAAGGGAATAAAACCAGAAGCTAATTGATAATCTACAAGAGGCTTAAAAAGATAAGGATAGCTTAGAAAAACAATTGAAGATTAATTATGATGAAGAAAGTAAATTAACTGAAAAATTTAAGGGACAACTAGTATCGAAATAAAAAGAAATTCATAAGTTCAAGACTAAAAATACTTAGCTCAAGAAATAAGTTGAAAGAACTATCAAAGATCAAGAGCTAAACTAAAAGTACAATAAGTGCACAAAAGCATTGCATGAAATCCTCAAGAGGTGGAGATCATTTTTGACAAATCACGTATTGGATTTGATATGACAAGATCACTAAATCCACTCAAGCCAAAATTGAAGGAGATTCTATCTATAGTAATGAAGCAAGTGCGTATTCTTCACACAAAGAGAAGGAAGCAAGGAAAAGCTATGAATCCACACATGGAGGAAGGACATATATTTGAGTTCAAGAAGAATTTATAAATTATGCATCTTCAAGGTGGAACTATATATCTAGGTATGAAACACCTTTCAATGGTTATTTCTCCTCGTGTAATGGATATGGTCATAAAGATTTGAATTGCAAGAATGCCATAAGATGTTGGAATTGCAACAAGTATAGACACATTGATCAAAATTTTGGCATGACAAAGCCTCCTAATCCAAGATTCATAAAAGTATGAGAAGAAAGTTAGAGGTGCAGAACAAGAAATGTGGAATAATTGGACAAGAGAATGTACATGTTTCCATTACTCAAAATCAATTATATATTCAATAAGTAGAAATGGTGTATCATGTGGATGTATCTAATATCACTGTAAAGTCAAGTGAGAATTAGGATGTTGTTCTTCCAAATCATATTCCAAACTCTCATCCTACTATCTTAGAAGAAGATGAAGTATCAGGGTCCATTCTATTTTGAAAGATAATTGTAGGGCAACAAAGAAGAAGCAGATGTGAAGTTCATAGTTCAAGAATTGAAAAGATCGATTTAACTTTTATTTAAGGGATGATGTAACCTAGTTTGAAGTTTGATTTGAAGGATATCGTTAAGCTAAGATAAAGATTATTCATGTTCTATAAGAGAAATAATAAAAGTATATGGTTTCAAATTTAGAGGTTGTTTTGCTACAGATCTAAAATAGTTATAAGCTTCAACTCAAGGGGAGACAATTTATTTGCAACAGAAAGGAACTACCAGACCATGACCATTAAATAAAACAAGTTCATGAGACAAAGTTCAATATTTTGACAATGTAGAGCAACTTCAAGATAATGATACAAGACAACTTTACAAGTCAAGGATGGGATCCTCTATTTTAAATGACAAGTTTGGGATTTAAACTTGCTTCAAGAAGGCGTTTAAGAACAATCGATGAAGTTGTTCATGATATGAGAAGTAAGTTGGAATAGTATTAAGAGTTATCTATGAAAACCTAGAATCCCATAGTTAAAGAGTAAGTATAAAGTTGTAAGAGGAGTATATCTATTATACATGAAAACAAGACTATGTGTAGGTTGTATCTAAGTATCATTACAATCCTTGTGGAAACATGGAGACATATGAAAAGAAAATTATTAGTTTTTCGTTAAGGTCTTCAAAGGTCTTGGATTGGAAACAAATATGATAAAGGGAGCGTGTGCACACTAAACCTATAGTCATCATCTAAGCCACACGTGGAGAGCATTCATAAGATATCATATTGTTAATTTCCTTAATGGAAAAAGATTGAAGAAGAGTTTGTGAAGCATTAATTGTGAACTAATCTCAGAAAGCATATTGCTTGTCATATTTAGGGAAACAAGGCATATATGTCAGTTCAATACTAGTGGTTAAATAGAGATAGTATAATCATGAGAAGGGGTGCATAGTGCATTGTAAAAATTTCAAGCTATTTGACAGGGGGAGCATATGACATCCATTAGAACCTTCGAGCATCCTATGGGGAGAATACCAACAAAGAAATGCATAAATAATCAAAGGCCTTGCAATACTTGATAGAAGGAGAAACTTAAGTCAAGAATTGAATATTTTTTAACAGTAGCACACTAGGAATTCATAGATGACTGACCCTTTGTCATTGATGTCAAAGGGGGAATAATTCTAGTCAAACAAAGAAGTATAAAAAATGACAGTAAAGGGAAGTAGCAACAATATCTAATAAAACCTAATCATGTGGAGAGCTCATTCTTACGAGGATTCAATTGTTTTACTATATGTTGCCATCAATGCCAAAGAAGAAGATTGTTAGAAAAAAAATTTCATTGATGTCAAACATGGTGGAATTGATATCAAATATTGTGTTAAAGATGATCATATTTGATGAACAGTCTATATGATACTTGTAATCCATTGTAAGCCATTTCTCTACAGAAAGTTGGAGTTGATGTAACTACGTTAATACAAAATGAAATGAAGGGAGCTATTGGAAGTTAGAATTTATGTAGCAATGCTTATACAAATAAAATGAAGGGAGAAACTCGAATTTGGAGTTCCTATAGTTGGGAACACTAACCTTAACACCATGATCAAAGAATCCAATCTCATGCTTTCAGTCATGGGATTGAATTCCCTCGGAGTCAAGCCTGTTGTGCTAAGGTAAAGATGATCACTTGACACATGGATTTGAGTAAATATGGATGTATATGTGACATATACTATGGAATTACTAGAATCGCATAAAATGTATAGTTACTGATCTACCGGAATAACAAGTTCCGGTAATAGGTAGTATGATCACAACTAACTAGACGCGGTCTACACAGGTCCACTTCGAATCTTGTGGTAAGGTTAAGCTAACGCTGGGACCATTAGCTCAACACATTAAGTGCATTGGGAAATCACATTTGGGTCCACTCCCTTGTAATCTAACTGTGCAGAGTGGAGAGGTGAAAAAAAAGTTGTGAGATATAGATCGCAACAAAGGAGTGAAGGAACGACATTCAGATCGAAGATGAAATCGGCAAAAGATACATTTTTGGCTTGAACATCTTTGGATTTTTGGATTTTTTGGATTTTTTATTGTAATTGTGTGAACATCTTTTCTGAGTTAAATTGTAGATGGTAGAGATCAGTAGGCTCTCCTATTTGCTGAAGATCATGGATGTCTGAGATCACACTATTTGGAAATAAATTTTTGCAAGTATAATGTTGGTTCTTTGATTCATATGGTGTGTTTGAGAACATAAATACAGGCTCAGGCATTGGTTGAAGTGTGAATGTGAAGATGAAAAGAATATGACCATTACTCTGAGATAAACCTTCATGTTGTGTATCTAGGGATCATCAATAGGGTTGCTAGAATCATACACCTTCGATGTTGAAATATTGAGAGGCACTTTGACACGTTCAACACTGAAATCCCAAATCCTTGAGATAGCAAGACTCCTGAGATCATTGAAGACCACATGCATGTGTTTTAAGAATAGCTAAATTTTGGTAGAAATTGCAGGGTAGAGTATGTGATGAGGCTTCAGCCTATATACGATTTGGTCACAAGAAACATAGGGTTCAACGACTATAAGAATATGTGTTTAATCATTTATGTAAGGGAGATGTTTGCAATATGCAAATGTAAATGAACAAAATTTGTGTTTGAGATGTGGCATCTACAAGTAATGTGCTAGAAAGGATTGGAGAGATGTATATGATGTAAAAGGAATTGAAACCATTGACACATGCTTGTTCAAGATGCATAATGAACTATGATATATATATCCACATCATGTTCTGGATATTAAATTATATAAGAGAAGACAAATATAAATAGTAGCAATACAAAAGCATTGGTAGGGGTTCATATTAGAAATTACCAAAGGACATAGAATCATCAATGTTCAATCACATATCATGGGAAGATAAGAATAGCAGTGGGAAATCATTTCTCGTGGGTATATAAGAATAGCAGTGGGAAACCATTTCTAGTGGAAAGAGAATTAGCAGTGGGTAACCATTGCTCATAGGAAGAGAATTAGCAGTGGTAAGCCATTGCTCGTGGGAAGAGAGGAATAACACTGGGAAACCATTGCTCATGGGAAGAAAATTAGCAGTGGGAAACCATTGCTTGTGGGAAGAGAATTAGAAGTGGGAAACCATTGCTCGTGGGAATAGAATTAGCAGTGGGAAACCATTTCTCATGGTCATAGAATCAACATTGGGAAACCATTGTTTGGGGGAAGGAGATAATCAGTGTTTATCACCACCAAGGGAAGAAGATAACCAAGTGGTTTAATGAATGTGTTTGAATAAATTTTGATGGAAAGAAATATAGGAAAAAGTATAGGACATTTATTCAACCACCTCCCCCTCCTCTTCTTAGTGTCCCTAGTGTGTTCAACAAATTTTGTAGGGCGTTCAAGCAATTCACCCATCAAAATATTGTCAAGACCACATGAGCATGCAACATAGGATCATAGCCCATGTCTTGATAAAGTAACATATGTATGAAATACTCCAATATATTCTAGGGTATTCACACTAGGAGATCTCCAACAATAAAATCAGATTAATAATCATGATAGAAATATGGGAATAAGGCCACATATGCTAGGCTCACCACCTAAACCATCCACCAAGTAACAACCATACATGTCTGTGTACTATAACATCACAATGGATAAGGAGTAATAACATTCAGATATGGTGAATAATATATCAAGCAGAACACCAAGCATTAATGCCATATATGTGTAGCATCTGATCCGTCATCCACCAATATGAAATCATGAAGAGAGAACTTGGTCTTGACAACATATCACCAAGGAAAAATAGGTATCCTTCAATCCAATGTAAGTTCCATCCTTAGGAAGTAACCAACTTGTAAATATCTAAATTGTGTGATAAGAATCATACATGCAATCCTCATGCAATATCAAGGGTAACAACTAGCTCCAACATGGGGACATGTACTCTTTTATAAGAGTGCATGCGAAGCTCAAAATCTCTCAATTTACATGCAAGGATATATCATAGGAGAAGAGACAACTTGTGTTAGGGTAGGTCAAGAGTCTCACTCCAAAAAAACACATTATAAGGGATTGGATGGTGGATCAACAATCTCTATTACAATCTCAAACATTGTTGTTGTTTGCGCCAAGATAAACAACGGTCGCACCCAAGCCATGATCATTTTGTTTGATCATTTTGAAGTGAATCCTTGATAATCTTTTCCATCTTTAGAACACATTTTCTAAATTGTCAATTTGTTGTTTTCTTCTCTAAGTTTGAAATTTTTGATTAATACTTAATGAATTCATCAAACCAACTTAGCTTGGATTTTCTTAAACCACAAAACTCCAATTCTCTAGCAAGAGATATAATGTGACCTCTTCCTTCTCCTCAAAGGTCCACCTAAGTGCCTTATTTATGATACATCATGGCTTTGTCTTTACCTTGGACCAACCTTAGTTTGCATGGAATGGTTGAATTTTAACCAAACAACCATGGTTCCATGAATTAGCAATCAATAATATGGACTAGAATCCACACCCACGTCCCTTCACATTAAGTGTCCAATTTTGTTCTTTTAAACCATAAGTTATTTGATTTGTATAATTTTGTAGCAAAATTTTTTGTACTCATATTTCATATCATTATAGAATATTATAAACTATAAGTGGATTTAGAATTGGGCATTAAAAATCTAATACCACTATTCCACTATGCAAATATTGAACCATGGTAGAACTCATTTCATGTCTAAGATTGTTATAGATTTCTTATGATATTTGTGACTCAATAGAGAAACTGTTTACTATATAATTAATAATAATAATAACTAATTACAAGTGTTTTTCTTGCTTCCATTTTAACCTAAAAATAATTAAATTACTTAATCAAATTAAGAATAAAAAATATAATAACCTTAATAGTTAAAAACGAGTCTCTTTAAAAAATGCATTAAATTCAAATCCAAAAAAATAGAATAAAACTAAAAATATAATTTCTTAAGGGTTAATAACCTAATGACAATATAAATGTAATTTCTTAATTCAAGTTATTAAGGGATAATAACTCTAAAGAAAAATGTAATTTTTAAAGTCAAGGTGAGGAGTGATGGGTTAAGGAAGTAATTTTTGCCTCTTCTAGAGGCAAATAATCTTTGTAAAGTTGTGTGACAATTTCATTTTAATAAAAATAGAGTTATCTTAGGTACAGTTCCATCTAGGTGAATGGTTAAGAATATGTGTTATCTCTTTGAGGCAAATAATCTTTGTAAAGTTAAGTGACAATAGGGTTACTCATTGACCCATTATGACTAGGCTAAGTCGGAAATTATTAGTATATCTAAAGTCTATACTACTTGGTGGATTGGCTGATTGTTAGTTAGAAAATCATTAAAAAAAAACAAATGTGAAGTCAGCTTTTAACATGTTTTTGGAATAGTTATGCGGACAGATATTTATTATCATTTCGTTATTGAATTGAGCCAACACTTAAATTTATTATCAATTTGTCATTGAATTGAGCTGCCTGCATCTCTTTACCATCGTTTATTCTCTCTAAAAATGGAAACAAAGAGTTACAGGGAAACAGAAATGGAGGTGTCAGATAAGGCTGAACGCTCTGTTCTCGTTGATCGTTGGAATGACTTGCTATCTACCATTTGATAACAGAGATTTTGAGTTTCCTGCCAATGGAGTAATAACATTCAGATATGGTGAATAATATATCAAGTAGAACACCAAGCATTACCATCATATACATGTAGCATCTGATCCATCATCCACCAATATGAAATCATGAAGATAGAACCTGGTCCTGACAACATATCACCAAGGAGAAGTATGTATCCTCCAATCCAATGTAAGTTCCATCCCTAGGAAGTAACCAACTTGTAAATATCTAAATTGTGTGATAAGAATCATACATGCAATCCTCATGCAATATCAAGGGTAACAACTAGCTCTAACATGGGGACATGTACTCTTTTATAAGAGCGCATGAAAAGCTCAAAATATCTCAATTTACATGCAAGGATATATCATAGGAGGAGAGACAACTTGTGTTAGGGTAGGTCAAGAGTCTCACTCCAAAAAAACACATTATAAGGGATTGGATGGTGGATCAACAATCTCTATTACAATCTCAAACATTGTTGTTGTTTACGCTAAGCTAAACAACAGTCGCACCCAAGCCATGATCATTTTGTTTACTCATTTTGACGTGAATCCTTGATAATATTTTCCATCTTTAGAACACATTTTATAAATTGTCACTTTGTTGTTTCCTTCTCTAAGTTTGAAATTTTTTATTAATACTTAATGAATTCATCAAACCAACTTAGCTTAGATTTTCTTAAAACACAAAACTCCAATTCTCTAGCAAGAGATAAAATGTGACCTCTTCCTTCTGCTCAAAGGTCCACCTAAGTGCCTTATTTATGATGCAACATGGCTTTGTGTTTACCTTGAACCAACCTTACTTTGCATGGAATGGCTTAATTTTAACCAAACAACCATGGTTCCATTGAATTAGCAATCAATAATATGGACTAGAACCCACACCCACGTCCCTTCACATAAAGTGTCCAATTTTGTTCTTTTAAACCATAAGTTATTTGAGTTGTATAATTTTGTAGCAAATTTTTTTCTACTCATATTTCATATCATTATAGAATATTATACACTATAAGTGGATTTAGAATTGGGCATTAAAAATCTAATACCACTATTCCACTATGCAGATATTGAACCATGGTAGAACTCATTTCATGTCTAATATTGTTATAGATTTCTTATGAGATTTGTGACTCAATAGAGAAACCGTTTACTGTATAATTAATAATAATAATAACTAGTTACAAGTGTTTTTTGTGCTTCCATTTTAACCAAAAAATAATTAAATGACTTAATCAAATTAAGAATAAAAAATATATTAACCTTAATAGTTAAAAACCTGTGTTTCCTCTTTAAAAAATTCCTTAAATTCAAATCCAAAAAAATAGATAAAACTAAAAATATAATTTCTTAAGGGTTAATAACTTAATAACTCTATAAATGTAATTTCTTAATTCAAGTTATTAAGGGATAATAACTCTAAAGAAAAATGTAATTTTTAAAGTCAAGGTGAGGAGTGATGGGTTAAGGAAGTAATTTTTTCCTTTTCTAGAGGCAAATAATCTTCGTAAAGTTGTGTGACAATTTCATTTGAATAAAAATAGAGTTATCTTAGGTACGGTTCCATCGAGCTGAATGGTTAAGAATATGTGTTATCTCTTTGAGGCAAATAATCTTTGTAAAGTTAACTGACAACAGGGTTACTCATTGACCCATTATGACTAGACTAAGTCAGAAATTATTAGTATACTTATTTAAAGTGTATATTGTTAGCCAAAACCAAGCCGACTAAACTTGAGTTTACCGCTCAGTTAATATTAAAATTTAATTTTCACTTTTTCACGTCGACCTCTTTTTTCTTTTTCACATGTCGGGTGAAACTTGTCTATCTCCCGACTAGACAATTCTATCAACTTTGGTCAGCCTTTCTACCCGATTGATTTACTTTGACTTACTTGTTAGTTATACCGACTGATTTTACCTTGACCACTTGTCACTTTGAAGTCGGCTGACTTCGACCTCCAAGTCGGCTCACCTCTTCGACCACTCAAGTCAGCTCACCTCTTCGACTTCTCAAGTCAACTGACCTCCTTGAATTCTCAAGTCGGCTCACTCAACCGACCTCTCAAGTCGGCTTACTCAACCGACCTTGTCGGTTCACTTTGGTCAAAATCTACAGAGTATGTTTCTTAGTCTAAGAGACTTAAGAAATTAAAAATGCTTTTCACCTGTGAGTAAGATGAAGTAAAAATGGACACATTAACAAATCCAAAAAACTTATAAATCCATATTCCCAAATATGTAGGAAGACTTGAGTCGACCAATGTGCCGTAAAACCCAAGAACTTTCACGAGGTGAGAAATTTATGGGTTCTTGTTCTTTCACTCAACTGTAATGCTAAAAGACATTTACACAAGTAAATCTGGAAATATTGTGCAGCCAAATAAATACATTCAACCATAAACTATTTCATATATATAACTTATGCGGAAATAACAAAGTACTACAAACTTGTCGGTCCAGACTTGTCAGCTCACCGACTGATCCTTTTACAGAGCTTTGGCTCTTCGCCTAAATCACTTACATAGAAACTTGAGCTTCAAATTCTATTTCTCACCCTAAGTTCCTCTGTCTCTCTATTGTGTCTGTTGTGTCTCTACCCTAATTTACAATTTCCTTCTTCTATTTATAGGCAACTTGAAGATTGCTTCTACATGGGTCGATTGAATCACCATTAAATACTGTAATAACCATCTACCTAACAACTTAGCTTCAGAAATAAATTCGACTGGTTTACATTGCCGAATCATGGACTCTACTCTCTTGTTAGACTAACCGACAAGATCTTGACTAGTATAGACTCTGATAGAGTCAGCTGAGAGTCAGGTACGAATCTGGGAGTAATTACATTTTCCAACACTCCCCCTTAATTATAAGCAGATGGGGATTTTTAAAACAAAATTTACAAAATGTTTTAGAGCTTATACATGCTCTATTTATGACAGAGTTCATTGTGGAGAAATTGTCATTCCAAGATAACTACGCAGATACTGGAATGTGTCCTTTTCCAATGGTTTCATAAAGATGTCTGCAAGTTGGTCTTCAGACCTACAAAATTCCAAACAAATTTCCTTGTCGTTCACCAACTCTCTTATAAAATGAAACCTTGTGTCGATGTGATTGTTTCTCTTGTGAAACACATGATTCTTTGATAATTCTATGGCTGAATTGTTGTTGTAGAATATTGTTGTCGGTTCTTGATGGTTCTGTGACAAGTCTTTTAAGACTCTTCTCATCCAGACAGCTTGACATGTAGCACTTGTCGTTGCAACATACTCTGTTTCAGCTGAAGACAAATTTACAATGGGCTGTTTCTTTGAAGCCCATGAAACAACACCTGTACCAAAATGAAATGTGTACCTAGATGTGCTTTTCATGTCATCTATGCTGCCTCCATTGTCACTGTTAGTATAACCAATGAGTTTAAAATTTTCTATGGTTGAATACATAATACCAAGGTCTTTTGTGCCACTTACATACCTCAGAATTCTTTTACCTGCTTTACAGTGTGAGTCTTTTGGTGACTCCATGAACCTTGAGATTAGACTTACTCCATACATAATTTCTAGTTTTGTCGCTATCAAATACATAAGGCTACCAAAAATCCTTTTGAACAGCGTAGGATCGACAGTGGATCCTTCATCATCCTTGCTCAATTTTAAACATGTTATTACTGGTGTTGGGGTTGTCTTGCAATTAGACATGTAAAATATTTTTTAAACTTCACTTGCATACTTTGTCTGTGATATAAAAATACCACTTTCAGACTATTGAACTTCAATGCCCAGAAAAAACTTCATAAGCCCTAGATCAGTCATTTCAAATTCACTTTCCATGACTATTTTAAAATCTGCTATGCCATAATAACCAGTAAATATTAAATCATCTACATACAAGAAGAAAATTAACATCTTACCTTGCTCATCCACTTTGGTGTACAATGTCAGTTCACTTTCACTTCTGTGAAATCCATTTTCAGTGAGATAGGAATCAATCCGATTGTACCAAGCTCTAGGAGCTTGCTTCAAACCATAGAGTGCATTTTTTATCCTGTACACATTGTGTCCTTGACCTAGAACTTCATACCCTTGTGGCTGTTCCACATATACTTCCTCTTCTACATAGCCATTTAAGAATGATGACTTGACATCCATTTGATGAACATGCCATTTTTTTTGTGGAGCAATGGCCAAAACTGTTCTGACTATATCCATGCGTGCAACAGGTGCAAATGTTTCATTGAAGTCAATGTTGGGTTCCTGAGTGAACCCTCTTGCTACCATTATTGCTTTGTGCTTTTGCATATTCCCATCAGCATCTTGCTTTGTCTTGTAAATCCATTTGACACTGATTACATCTTTGTCTATTGGTACATCAACCAATTCCCATGTCTGGTTTTTCTCAATGCATTCTATTTCTTCATCCATGGCTTGTGCCCATACTTCTTCTTCAACAACTTCTTCGAATGTTAGTGGATCATATATAGGAGAAAACAATGCAAAGAGAGAGAATGAATTAGGGGTACCAGCTTCATATATTTCTCATAGACTTCTTAGGCTTCACAGGTTTTGTCGATGTCGACCTTGATGAAATGCTTGATGGAGTCTGCTGTCTTCTTGGTGTACTTGTCGGTGTAGCTTGAGCTGCTACTTGTGTCGATGGTCCTTGTGTTGAACCATGTCTTGGTGTCATGGGGGTTGATGGTACTGTGACCGGTTGACTTACATGTGTTGTTTGTACCACTTCTTCTTCCACATCATCATTGTCGATGTTTGACACAATGTTGAAATTTATGTCAACGGTTCCATCCCATGATTCATTCTTGACAAATTGAACATCTCGATTGATTATCACTTTCCTTGCGATAGGGTCATACAACTTGTATGATTTTGTGTCTCCTGAATAGTCGACAAAAATACATTTCTATCCCTTATTGTCTAGCTTCCTTCTTAGCTCATCTGGAACATGAGCATATGCAACACAACCAAAAATTTTTAAATGAGAAACACTATGATTCATACCTATCCATGCTTCTTGGGGAACTTTGTTCTTCACACTCTTTGTTGGACACCGGTTCATAATGTAAACAATAGTTGTGACTGCTTCACCCCAATATTCATTTGGCAAATGCTTGGATTCCAACATGCTGCGTGCCATCTCCATGATGGTTCTATTCTTTCTTTCAGCAATACCGTTCTGCTGAGGTGTATACCATGTAGTGAATTGTTTTTGTATGCCACGGGTCTTGCAAAAATTCAGAAATTCATTTGAAACATATTCACCTCCTCTATTGGTCCTTAAGATCTTGATGCGATGTCCACTCTGGTTCTCCACGAGTGCCTTGAACTACTGAAAATAACTAAATGTATCAGATTTATGTTTCAAAAAATATACCCATGTTTTCCTTGAGTAGTCATCAATAAAGGTTAGAAAATACTTGCAGCCACCAATGCATGATGTCTGCATTGGACCACAAATATTAGAGTGCACAATTTCAAGTGGTGTGCGTGCTCTATATGACTTTTTGACTGGAAAAGTCTCTCTATGCTGCTTACCAAAAATCCAGCCTTCACAAACCCTCTCTAGTCTATCGATCAAAGTTAATCCTTTTACCATATTCTTTGTGTGTAGTAGCTTCAGCCCACCAAAATTCAGATGTCTAAATCTGAAATGCCACAGCCAGGATTTATCCTGAACTTCTGTCTGAAATGCAGCTTGCAAATTAGTGCTGCCATTGTCTTTCTTTTCGAGGAGCTCGACTGTTTCTTCAATTTCTGCCTTGAATGCAGCTCCTGTGTTTGTCTTCCCTTTCATGTCGAGAACTATCCTCAATGGAAACAAGTGATTGCTTGTCATTGGAACTTTTGCTATCAGCTGGTCGCTTGGACGCTTTTCTTTAATCACACAGTGATCATCTTCCATGTAGACTCTGTAGCCTTTTTGTATCAATTGTCCAATGCTTAACAAATTATGTTTCAGACCTTTTGACATGATAGACATCAGGGATGTATTTACTCTCCCCCTGTTTGGTTATAATATCAACAGTACCTTTTCCTAAAACAGTAACTTGGACATTGTTTCCAAGTGTAACATCAGTTTTAACTGAATTGTCTAGACTAGAAAACAAGTTTAAATTACCAGTCATGTGATTGTTGCATCCTGAATCTAAGTATCATATGTCATGTGGACTTTCTTGAATAGCATTGCATTCAAGTGGAGATGTCGATGCCATTAACATTGTGTTACCGCCTAAGTTGTATTTAGTGGTTTTTTATCAAGTGAGCCTGGTGAACCGGATAAGGATAACTTGTTCGGACTTCAGAAGACCTTGGGAAGTACTTCCGGGAAGTGCTTGTTGTACTATATCACATGTTCATACCCCATTGGGGAATTATAATAAATGTTCTAGCATGATAGTGTTTGTAAAAGACTCGGTCTCTTAGACTTCATTTGTCAATCTGAATAGCGCAGGGTGTTTTTTCCCTTGGTTATTATTGGTTGTTGAATAAACGACTGATAATTTCTGAGTTTTTCACTCCATACCTCCAAAGTTGGGGTGGTTGGCTTGGCATTTAGGCCTATTGAGGTTATTAGAGTATATGTGTCAATGTATAAGCATGCTAGACATCATGGTCGAGTCATATGAACATGTCTAAGTCCCCCTAGGTTTTTTCAATTTTTTCAAGTTTTTAGTTCTTTCAGTGTTTTTTATTAAAAAATTAATTTTTCCAAAAACTTAGGCTATTTTTTAATAGTTTAATTGGAAAAATTGATTTTGTAATAAAAGTGCGCCAAATAATCAGTTTCAATCATGTAGGTGCTCATTTTCAAGCTAAGAGCACCATGTAAACCCATGGACCCACTATTTCCTAGTTTTGAGTGATTTTCCATCACTCGGGTCAGAAAGCCCCAAAAATCAATTATTGATTATTTTAATCAATAAACTGATGAATAATGGAGCAAATCCAAAATCATAGATCAGTGGATTCTCAGCCGATTTGATTGAAATCAGTCAAATCTGAAGCAGATTGATTGGATCTGACAAATCATTGACTGAAGGAGATGATCAAATTATATCCAGAGTTGATCTTCAATGGTTTTTATGGGGAATTGTGCCCTCTCTCTCTCTCCTCCACACGTGTGGACTCTCCTGGATGCTCTGTGGACTGATGTGTCAGTTTATGGGTTGATGTGTCAGCTCAATCAGGCCCCCAGTTGACAAGTAGGCTCAGTTCAGCTTCATATTTGCATTGATTGACTGTCCATTAGCTGATTTGATCCGTGTCCTTGGGATTTGCGCCCCCCTTGGGCTGGATCACCTAGTTTTTGTATATATCCAAGCACAACAGCCTCTTCCAAGCTAGTTAGAACTGGGATTGAGGTGCTGCTGCTATTGTACTGTTGTTATTGTTCATTTGAAATAAAGAGAAGCTTTGGAGGCAAGACAGTGTTGTGCCATTGTATGTGTGGATGATCATTTCAATTTCTTTTTACTAAGGTAACCTATATCTGTGTCCATAATTTGCTAATTGCTTGTGGATTCATTGCTAAGATTGATAATAAGATTATTATAATCTTGATAGGAAAGGTTCTTTTCAATAATTTTATTGGCCATCTCTTTCCTTTGATGCATGTTTATAGATCTAGATTCAGCATGTTCTATAAGCTTATATGCATGTTATTCTGAATCTCTGTGTATGTACTAATCGGATCTCACAAGTTTTTCAGCAAGTTTTTTTATTTTAGCTGAGCTCCAGGTTCCTAGATTGGAGAAGATGATGATCTAGTTTGCTTCTTAATTCTATCCAAAACCTTCCAAAGTCATAGTCCCTCGACATTCCACCTGAAAGCTCCACTATGGATCTTCAAGGCTACCAGCATTTCTCTCCTCCTCTTCCTCCCTCAAAATCAACTCTTTTACCCAGTTACTTTGTTCATAGATTTGATATTGTTTAGATATATCATCTTAAAAGTAAATTTAACATAGATATATCTTCTCAAATCCCATAGTCTAGATCTTTCTCTTAAAAGGTTTCATAAGCATTCTAGATCTAGCTTTAGGGAAATCGTCCTTTTTGCATGGAATTTTAAAGAGAATTTGTAGCTTGCATGCATTAGATTTCTGTTTGTTGTTGTAAAAGATAAATATACAAATCAGTGCACATCATATTGGCTTCCCAAAACGCAAGCCAAGATCCCAAAGAAAGCTTGCTTTCCTTGGTTCCATGTTTTACCTTTTTTAACTAGTTTTAACTTAGTTTTTCTTGGTTAAAAGTAAGCTGAACCAAAGGTACTTTCAGAGTGATTTTGGCCATATTTCAGTCTAATATGATTGCTTTTTTTTAGCATGTGTAACAGAAAATAAAAGAATATTCTATTCGAAAGTGGCCTCAGGAGCGTTTAAATCCCCCCAGGGGTCTCTCTTTTTGACTGAAATCTTTAATTTTTGCACTTTGTAAGCTCTTGGTTTCATTCTGTATAAGAATCAAGAGGAATCATATCATTTTTCTGATATTGTAACCGCTGTTAGTAAAAATAATTTTTGAATAGGCTCTTTCGATCCCATTCCCCATCCCCTCTGGGGGGATTTGTGTTAGTGTCATTTTTAAAATTTTTGTTCATATCTTTTCAAACTAGCGCAGCTCTAATATGCAGGGTAGTATACTTTGATTCATTATCAATTTCATATTCCATATTTGATATTTCAAAGTAATCTTGATACTTACCCCGTGACTTCCCGATTGACCCGAAAGGGGAAAGAGATGCGTGGTAGGACTAATTAGAAAATCGGAATTGTGTATCTGTGTTTTCCCTTTCATCATTTGTTTCTTCAGCTATTATAAAATTAATCCCTCCTTGATTCCTCAATTGAGATCCACTTGGATCGAAAGAGGTTCTTGGAGGGTTTTCTTTTTAACAAGAACACCCATTTTAAAAATTTACTAAAATTGACAAGACTCCAGTGTGTATGCTCTGTACTTGGCTGCGGTTCGTCTGATCAGTCAAGCTATATCAAAACCATTTGAGTGACTAGAATAATTAGGACTCATTCTCCCAAATTGACAAACCATTAGGTGAAAATCCAACACCTAGATCAAACCATTACGGTAGCAAAATACCCAAAGGAAGCAGGAAATTCTGAAAAGTGACCTCGAGGCACCGATCTCTGTCACACCCTAACAGGCGTGTTATGAAAAATAGCCCCAGAGACTCCATTCATCCCACATATTCCTTGCGGGTAGCCGTGAAGGTTTAGTTTTGGACATACTCCAAGTACTCTCGGGTATATCTGGAGTCCACCCCTTCGCCTAATTTTAATCAACTCATACCTCACATTAACTTAAAACATACCAAGAGGCAATTGCAAAACATTCACTCCAAGCACATGCAAGTACATTGATTTTATTTTGACTCCATTCTAAGGCACTTGTTATTTTCTTGTTATATATATATATATATATATTGTGTCTCAGCATTGTGCTTTCATGCGCTTATTTTTGTATCTTGTCATCTATGATTGTTTATGGTTAAATTTCAAACTCCTAAGTAATTCATTCAGTTTAACATCACTGTACTAAGTAATTTAGATTTAGTAACTTAATCGGGTCTACCCCCCTTGGCTTCATTAGGAGTTGAGCCTAAACGGAGGAGTCAAGAACAAGGTGACAGCCTTGACTCGAGACTTGCCCCCAAGGACACACCGAGTGGCTTGAAATTTTTTCCACGTGACCCAGGTGTGTGAAAGGAGGAAACACATTGCACTTGTCGAAGTGCTGGTGTTGGTCGACTGATTTGGGCTTTTCCTTCCTTGGTCATATTGCTTCTTTCTGCATTCATATGCATAATGACCAAATTTCTTACAATAATTACATTGAATTTTTTATTTATCAAACCTTTGGCCACTTGGTTGACTTGGGTTCTGATTATCTCCTCTGCCACTGACATTTACAGGACTTCTGCCTCATCCTCCTCTTGAAGAACTTCTTCCTCTGCCTTTGAAGTTGTTTCTCCCCCTACCTCTACCATGGCTTATGGATGACTGTGCTGCGAATGCACCTTCCAATGATGTCTATGTTTTGCTGAGTCCGTGTTCATGATTGATGAGTGAAGCTTGCAACTTATCAATGGTAAATTTTGTCATGTCTATGTGTTCCTCTAAGGTCACAACCAAGTTTTCAAATCTTGGGGGAAGACTTCTGAGAATTTTTTCAACAACCCTTCGGTCTTTTATGGATTCTCCATGAGATTTCAGTTGGTTTATCAACCGAACAACTCTGGTGTAGAATGTGTCTACATTCTCTGAATCTTTCATGGACAGAGATTCAAAATCTCTTCTCAGAATATGCAGCTTGGATGTCTTTACCTTATCCAAACGTTGATAGGAAGTCTCCAATGTACCCCATGCTTGCTTAGCATTAGTTTTTGCTGCTATTCTTGGGAGTATGCTCTCATGCATAGCTTTTCCATATTTCTTCCTCTGTTCCCTCAAGACATCTTTCTCAACCTGTGTGAGATTGTTATATGCTGTCATGTCTACAGGTTCTACATAACCATGCTAGACTATCTCCCAGACATCTTGATCTCTGAATAATGCCTTCATTGTTAAAGACCAATATTCATAATTCTTTCCTTTAAAAATTGGAGTTTGTAATGAACCAAAAGTGGAAGCCATTTTTAATTTTTTTTAATTAAATTTCCTTAGAAAATTAATTTCCACCTTTCAAGACAAGATTTATTTCCTAAATCTTGGGCTGATATAAACCTTGCTCTGATATAAACCTTGCTTTTCTACCAGTTATCCAAAACCAAGCCGACTAAACTTGATTTTACTGCTCAGTTAATATTAAAATTTAATTTTCACTTTTTCATGTCGACCTCTTTTTTCTTTTTCACTTGTCGGGTGAAACTTGTCTATCTCCCGACTAGACAATTCTATCAACTTTGGTCAGACTTTCTACCCATTTACTTCGACTTACTTGTCAGTTCTACCGACTGATTTTACCTCGACCACTTGTCACTTCGAAGTTGGCTGACTTCGACCTCCAAGTCAGCTCACCTCTTCAACCACTCAAGTTGGCTGACCTCTTCAACTTATCAAGTTGGCTGACCTCCTTGACTTCTCAAGTAGGCTCACTCAACCGACCTATCAATTCGGCTTACTCAATCGACCTTGTGGTTCACTTTAGTCAGCTTACTGAACCGACCTTGTGGTTCACTTTGGTCGAAATATACAGAGTATGTTTCTTAGTCTAAGAGACTTAAGAAATTACAAATGCTTTTCACCTGTGAGTAAGATGAAGTAAAAATGGACACATTAATAAATCCAAAAAACTTATAAAAACATATGCTCAAATATGTAGGAAGACTTCAGTCGACCAATGTGTCGTAAAACCCTGGAACTTTCACGAGGTGAGAATTTATGGGTTCTTGTTTTTTCACTCAACTGTAATGGTAAAAGACAAATACACAAGTAAATATGGAAATAATGTGTAGCCAAATAAACACATTCAACCATAAACTATTTCATATATATAACTTATGTAGAAATAACAAAGTATTACAAATTTGTCGACACATTCAATCATAAACTATTTCATATATATAACTTATGGGGAAATAACAAAGTATTACAAACTTGTCGGTCCATACTTGTTGGATCATTGACTGATCCTTTTACAGAGCTTCGGCTCTTCGAATGAATCACTTACATAGAACTTGAGCTTCAACTTCTCTTTTTCACCCTGAATTCCTCTGTCTCTCTATTGTGTCTATTGTGTCTCACCATTAAAGACTGTAATAACTATCTACCTAACAACTTAGCTTCATAAATAAATTCAACTGGTTTACATTGCCCAATCGTGGACTCTACCCTCTTGTCAGACTGACCAACAAGATCTTGACTGGTACAGACTTTGACAGAGTCGACCAAGAGTCAAGTATGGATCTACGAGTAATTACTTTTTCCAACATATACTACTTGGGGGATTGGCCAATTGTTAGTTAAAAAAACATAAAAAAAAAACAAATGTGAAGTCGGCTTTTAACATGTTTTTGGAATAGTTATGCCGACATATATTTATTATCATTTTGTTATTGAATTGAGCCAACACTTCAAATTATTATCAATTTTTCATTGAATTGATCTACCTACATCTCTTCACCATCATTTATTCTCTCTGAAAATGGAAAAGAAGAGTTACATGGAAACAAAAATGGAGGTGTCAGATAAGGCCGAATGCTCTGTTCTTGCTAATCGTTGGAATGACTTGCCAGACCATTTGATAACAAATATATTGAGTTTCCTACCAATGGAAGACGTGCATAGATATCGTTGTATATGTAAGGAATGGAATGCTCTTCTTTCGTCCAACAATTTCATAAATCATATATGGGCACATGCGCCTATCAACCAGTAGTCATGGCTGGTACTCAGCGATGATAACCCCAATACGCCTTGCATGGCATTCTGCTTCTACACACAAAAATGGCAGACCTGCTTCTCCTTTTCTTTCCTAGAGACGCAAGTTGGAACTGCTAAACTCATTTGGAGAGGATCCGTTCTAGGCGTCATGTTGGCAAACTTGTCTTTCTTCGATGACCGACCAAATGATACAGGTGTTGTGGCTAGGGTTTGCAATCCTTATAAACAAATGTTCTTCCAACTTTCCCCCATGTCAAAGATAATGACCATTACTCACAAATGTATTATTATGTCGAATAACAATGACAAGTCAATACTTAGTGAAACCCACAAAGTGGTAGCGTTAGGGTGGTGCTGGTGGGAGGATAGTATGAAGTTGGTTTTGGAAATGCACGATCGATCTGAAGGGAGGTGGAAGATGGTGGGATTTGTTGAGAATATTTCAACATGGGATGTTAAATGGAGGGGGATGGTCTCTTGTGACTGTTCGTTTTACTGTGTGGGGTTACACCATGGTGAGTTGCGGATGGCCATTGTGGACTTTACCTGCAATAATATCCATGCAACAGGAACTGGAACTAATTCAGTTGCAGGAATTCCCATGCAGCCTATTCCAGTGCTTATTGCACCCTTCCCAGAAGAACTATGTAATCAACGGTATTGGCCTAAGCTGGTCACTTGCAGCTCGCATTTACTAATTGTTTCAAATAGATTTGTGAACTTCCAAGTTGAACATCATGAGAGTTATCGGAGATTGAAGGAAGTGATAGCTATATGGGAATTTCAAAATGATCATCACCCCTCGAACTCAAACAGCTCAAACTCTTCGTCATGGAAGTGGAAGGAAATTGTAAGAATGCCATCAACTGTGTTCGATGAATTTAAGAGGATTTCAGCTCCCTCATCTATAGAATGGTTTGAGCGTAGAGGAGTAGGGGATCACGTGTGCTTCTTACCAATAGCTATCTCCTCTGGACAAGAAATAAAGGTGTTGGTTTACAATTTAAAGACATGATTATGGACATGGATTCCTAGTTGTTATCTACAAACTCATGGGGATTCGACTCTCCTGAGCATGGCGTTTCAACCCATGCCCTATGGAAAGGTCCATTAAATCAACTTCATAGGCCACCTTTCCTATCTATCATTTCAATTCAACTTCTTATTTACTTGTGGTGTCTTTCAAATTCTACTGAATTTATTGTTTTTTTTTGGCCAATTTTTCATCAGTGTGAGCTTATGCACCTGAGTACACAGTAATCCTTAAACATGCTTGTATTGAATGATCATTGATTTATTTTGTTATTGGAATACTAAGCAAATGTGACACTGGTTTATTTGTGAGAAGGATTTGTTTAATTTTTTAAATTAAAATGTTGCTTTTTGATGTCATGTTTTTATTATATTTTTCATACAAAGTCATCAATTTTACATTTAAAAAAAATACAAATTGTTTTAATACATGACAATGTGAGGGATATCAAATGATAATATGCTCTAGATATGATAAAATTTATGAAAAAATGTGAACTAATTTGTAAAGTTTGTAATCTTAAAAAGTGGCAAGAATTCAACCTAGCTAAGGAATAATACTCCTCCCAACTATTCCCAATTAACAACTAAGTTATTTGAACATAGAAACAAAAACAATATTTAAGTGAATTAAAAAAAATGAACTTTTCTGTGTAAAGGTTTGAAATGGGCATTTTAGTGGTAGCCCACAAATGGCTTCAATAATCTCCTTCTCCTCTATCTCTTTGTTAAGAGCCTCATTATCTTCCGTACTAAGTAGAGCCATAATATGTTCTAGTATACATAGTTTTGTTCTATTTACTCTTCTTTTGTATATAATCATTCAAAGAGTTTTGTTCTATTTACTTTTCTTTTGTATATAATCATTCAAAGCTCTTCTTAGATGCTTTTTTTTATATATCTATTATCTTTTATGACATTTCTATCCCCTTGTGATTTATAGCATGTTTTTATTTTTGCTTCAGCCTTTGGTTTGTGTATGAAATGAGTGTTTTTATCACCTCCCTAAAGAAATAAAAAATTTAGATCTAATCCACCACATCTCTTCCTCCAAATGATTTACCCTATGAAACGTGTAGCAAATCTCCCACTCTTCTTCCTCCATATTTTGCTATAGTTCATCCAACTACCTTTAAATCCCTGTCGAGTTATGTGTGTATGAAATATTTTCCCATTCCTTTAAATCCTTTACCCATATATAGTTGGGAAACCCATGATATTTTTTCTTCCATTCTTGTTTCATTAGTTCTAGGACTCAGGAGTCTAGAAACCATATCGGACTAAACATGAATGGAAGAGGGCCAAAAATTTTGGCACCTACTGGATCAAAAGGATTATTGTCTTATGATTTGAGACCCTTGATGAAATAATCTTAACATTAATTCTAGATTTGTTGTCATCATGTCGTGCTCTTAAAAACAAACCAATCCATCCTAGAAATAATTTATCTTCTATAACATGTTTTAAGGCTTTCTCTGAAAGGATCCTTAACGATGCTTCCTCCTCTCTTTTCTTTGATTTCCAAGACAACATTAAGATATTTACCAAAATTCAATTATCTAGAATTCAGGGTGTTTCATATTTTGAAGGGAGTGCCAACATTCCAATTTTTATCTATATTTAATTGGAATACAGGCATTTATTGTGTTGATGTTTATTCCTAATGGAAAATATAGAAGGATAGCCACTATCAAGTGTTGGGTTTAAGAAATCCATTGGACATTATCAAATCGTATCTCCAAATGGACAATTGAAATTTTACAAATTTAGACGAAAATCCCCCAAATCTAGAAATTCGTCATTCTTGGCAAATTTGCTTTATTCCCCCATCAATATCTATTGGATCAAAGAATACCAGGCTAAAACGTGATCATATTTCTCAATTTGGTGTTTTTTGAAAAAAACCCATATCTCCAAATATTTATATTTTCCTCCATATGCACGTAAATCAAGGCACAATATGACTGTTTAGAAAATTCTAAACTGCTGCTAAAAATTTGGGTTTGATTGGAATTTTGACCAATCCTTATAACTCCGCAGGTGTGATATGTGTGTGAACAAATGGAAATAAAACCATGTTGAATGTGTCCTTGAACAAATACAAGTGGCATATTCTCATTAAAAACTTGTAACTATCTCAAACTACTCAAATTACAAGTTTTATGGAAAACTTGTGATTATGAGAAAAACTTGTAATTACAGGTTTTACAAGTTCTCCAAAAAAACCATGTAAATAAATGTTAGTTTCCAAATTTCATTATCAAAACCTACTCAATCAAGTAAATATTAGGAATATGACATGATTTTGACCTTACACACCTTTGAGAGCATAATCATGAGCATTTTGAGGTTAAGAATGACAAAAGGATAAGATATGACACAAAAGGAAAAAGTATGCTAACATAATAAATCAAAACCACTACATAAAATAAGTTAATTTGGAGGTATAACATTCCCCCAACTTGTCATATGGAATGTCCTTATGCCATCAAATGATTATGAAATTCTTTCCAATTGTAAGAGGAATATCCACCCAATATCTCAACATGCATACCCAAATTCTTGTCAAGTTATGTCGCTAGAGTAGCTTCCACAAATCAGTAACCATGTAAGTACTACTGTTGCACCAAACCAGTAGAAAACATAATCTCAATCCAAACAATTGTGGTTTACCTCTTCCTAGGAAGTTGGTATAAATATTAAAGTGGGTAATGATAATCTTGAAGGAAGAATATCACATAGGATCCCTGGGTTATAATGAAACAACAAGCATGTTCCACCTTTTTCTGAAGCTATCAATCTTGTTAGAGAATTTTTAGTTTTAACCTGCTCAAATTCTCATAGAGCTTAATATTTTATATTGTTCTTGGTTTATCAATACTTCTTCATGATATTTGAATAGTTCAACAAGCATATGACAATCCCTCCATCCCAAAAAATATATTATCCAATTCCCACTTGATCTTTTTGATAATGACGGATATGAAATATAGAATATAAAAGTCATCAACAAAGAGGTTTGGATCCCACCCTATTTCAACTGCTAAAAATATTTTGAATGAATATAATTTACACAATAAACTTGGTTCTAAAAGTAGAATTATTATAAACGTCTTTCAAATCTTCCACAGTTTGTAT